>BSBK01005417.1:510000-537500 GCA_027943335.1 Chamaecyparis obtusa | reverse complement strand
CCCTCATCCTGCAAGCAATATATGGCAATCTGACTTAGGAAAACTTGTCATGCCTGGTGTCTTTCTAGATGTAGATTTGATGACCTAGGTTGCAAAAAATTATGATCCAATCACTAGAGAAATTAGGGATGCAAAGGGGGTGTTATTGTTTAAGGTTTCAGCTGAAGAAATTAGGAAGGTGTTCGGATTGAGTGAACCGTCAGAAAGTTTGCAAAGCATTAACTTTGAAGAATTAAGGCAAGTTTACAATGCACAAAGGAACTATTATAAAGGCAAGTTGTTGAAGGATTTTTGCACAAAAATTGGGAAAATGGTTGTTGTGGGGCAGAACACTCCGGAGCCTTTTAAAATAGAATATTTTGATCTCAGAGCTAGGGGTGCATATTGGTCATTGTGTCAAGTTTTTGGAGAGGATGTTAGTGACAGGATGTCAATACACTTGATGTGCATGATGATCCAAATTTTACATGCACACGTGTCTATCACTTTTGATTTTGCTCCTTTCATTGCTGAATTAATTCATAATGGATTAGTAAAGATTCAAAAGAATGAAAGTGATAGACCCTTTGGCTGGTACTCTTTCATGATGTACATGTTTCTGTTCAAAGGAGAAAGCTATTTTGAACAAGAAATGGAATTGGTGAGAAAGAAGGATGGTGAAGACATGCCAGTCCAATTATGGTGCCTCACAATGACCTGGGATAAAAGGGATCATAGTTTTATCAATTTTGATAAACGTTTTGCAGCTAGACTCAGGAAGCTATTTGTTTTAGATAACCCAAGAATCCCAACAATGTTAGCACAACTTGTTAGGCCAAACCAATTTGCCAAGAATTTGAACATCGTCCACAATTGGGGAGATGTTATTTTTTACAATGTATCAACTGTTATCAGATTGTATGGTTTCAGGGGGACCCCTTTTATACTGCCCTATCAAGTACCCCTTAGGATTGGAGTTGTAGAGTTTTTAAGGCAATTGGGTGATATTGAGGAGTGTGCCCTCACTGGAAAAGGCAAGGGAACTTTATTCCCAAATGTTACCATTGCCCATCAATTCATAATTACCAAGGGTGGATGGGTCTACATGGATAAAATTTTGGCCCCGTACCATATGGCTACTGCAGTTGCCAGAACAGCAGATCTAGAAGGGTTTTATAATGAAATGTTTAAAAAGAGAGCCAAGTGTGCCATGATCAACCACATTTTTAATTTCCCTGAAGACATCATCAGGAATGTAGCTAAAATATAGGAACAAGAAGTCATGAAAGAAAAATGGTTGGTATACAAGAAAACACTAGATTTTATCCGGCAATTTGATTCAGGATGGGATCCCCTGAAAAGCATAACTCCAATTGGGAAGAAAATAGACACTCTCATAAATTTTTTTCAGGGTGTTTTCCAGACTTTAAATGAGAAGAAGGAAAAAGTGATGAAGGATGATCCAGAAAAGGCTAGACAATTATTGAGTAAGCCTATGTTTGCAAAAGGATTACCCCTGGGGAGATATGTGGTACAAAAGAAGACTGGTTACAATGTGGTGATACCAGAACAGAGCCAGCAAAAGTAGATGGACAAAAGGGGTTTCCCATCAACCTCACAATAGGTTGGAAAACAAAAGGAGATTGTGGAGATCCCCGATTCTGCTCCTCAGATTGCTGAAGATATTGTTGATGCTCCACCCCCATCAAAAAGGCAAAGGTTGGAAGAGAGACCTATTCATGTGGAAGAGGAGTACTCCCCATCACAGTATCCTATAAGAATTTTTGATGACCAAGAGATTTCAGAACAAGTGCAGCAAGTAGATGCTCTAAGTCAGATCTTCATGACTTATGAAGAAGTGAATGAGGGAGTGCCAGAGCTACCAGAAGAACCTAAGTTGGATCTAACAGGAGGGGAGTTAGCAGGAACTGAATTGGACCCTGTAATCAAGCAAGCTTGTGAAGAGTTTTTGGTTGATGACACTTTTGTTAAAACTAGGGCCTTTATGCAGTTTCTTTGGAAATTAAATATCAAGCAATTTCAAGAAATCTGTGAGAAGAGACATGAAGAGAATCCAGATAAGGATTTACAAGTTATAGAGGAAGAAGTGAAAATAGAGATGATTGCAAACTTCAAACAAATCACTCCAGAACAGGGAAGAGATATGATAAAGATGTCAGGAGTACTGATCCTCCCAGAATGGGATATAGCTGATGCAGTAGTGTTTGATGCAGTCAGAAAGCAAACCACTCATCTCCATAGGACTCTAGAAGAAGTAGAACAAGTTGTTAAAGGTGTCACTTTCAGTGATAATCATCAAGCATTGGTGATGTGGTCTTTGAGGAAGAATGAAAGTGATAAAGGAAAGCAAATTGTCAAAGGTGACCTCTCAGGGAGTTTAATTGTAAGAAGAGTTAGTGATACATCTTTGGTGGAGGCATCAGGTATGGTAATGGCCATGGCACAATTAACAGCAAAGGTGGTAGAAAAGGAAGCTAGAGAGAAAGATGAACTCACTACAAAACTGGAAACAGTCTTGAAGGTTTATGGTGAGATGAAACAGGGGATTCTTGAGAGAGATATTCTGTTTGCAGATTTAAGAAAGAAATTGGGGGAACAGGGCCCAATATAGTTATCAAAACAAATTTAGATAGCTTCCTCCTTTGCAGGGCCTTCTTCATCAAGCCCCATTATTGAATTTCCCCCTTCCCCTTCTCCTCCTTCCATGGATGAATAAGATGTTGATCAAAGGGTAAAAAATAAGTTAGCTGGTAAGATAAAAGGTGTTGTGTCACATTTTGTTGCCAAGGTGAGACCTAAAGAAGTATAAAAATCTACAAAACTATTGGCAGATATCTTGGTGACCTTTCAGAAAGAGGTGGCAACTGTGGACAAAATTTTGGAAAGATGGACTGCAAGGAAAGACACTCTGAGGTCGTGGTTTGATCGAAATAAGGATCAGTGTGTTGTAAATATTGAGCTTACGAGTACTTACAAGGTTATCAAAGATCTTTTTGATTTTGAGGTAAAGAGGGAGAGTATAAAGAGAAGGTCAAAAGTCTTAAGAACAAGATATTTCTAGGATGATTTCCAAATTTTCCCTGGTCTTATCAAAGCAGATGGAGTAATCAAGGATAAAGGTCAATGGATGGAGCAAATAGATAGACAAGTGCTAACTAAAATAAATGACATTCTTGGTACAGATGATAATGCCCCATTTGTGCATTTTATTGAACTCCTCCAGGATGCTAGGTTACATTTTGCTAATGTGAGAATAGAGGTTCATCAGTTGGTTGCTGAGTGGGAAAAGTTGTCCCCAAAGAAAGATAAGGTCCTTGCCTTTCATTGGCCAAGTGAAGAAACCTACACGACTTGGGAATCCATGTATCTGTCAAGAGATTTAGAAGAAAGGGAAATTAGTTGAAGAGGCAGCAGGTGTTAGTATCCCAAACTTTTGAAAGTTAAGGTAAAAGGGACAAAAATGTCAAACAAATTGTCACAGACATGAATGGGACACCTGGCCAAATAAAGTTGCAGATGGCATCTAATCCAAAAAATGAGGGAGAGCAAGTTTCAAACAAAGAATGATGTAAATTAGCCGAATGGCGGTCATCATTCACACAACAAATTTAGCAACTACTCTGAAATATCTTCAGACAAAGATGCCACCTGCGGGACTGTTGGAAATAGATATTTGTAATCTGTTGTTGCAAACAACTTTTCAGATTTGTAATCTTGTTTTTAATGCAAGATCTTTTAATAGCCATCCGAAGCTTGTTGCATCCTTTTGAGGATTCCAAGATGGCTGATTGGTATAAGTAGTAGGGCCTTGTTCATTTTTGAAGGGGTTGAGAAATATATTGTAGAGGCTGAACGCCATTGTTAAAATCTTAGAATATTTTATCAGATTTTGAAGTGTATTAATGCAGTGATGTTTTATTGGAATATAAAAAGAATTCCCTTGCATGATTTCAATTGTCTTCTTGTTTGAATTATATGGCTTTTGTGTATTGAATCTATAAGGTAGTTTTGATATACCATTTACAAGGTATTTGTGATTTTAATCTTTAGCTCCTTTCAAGGAAAGGGTAATGTCTTTAGGTTAATTTCTGAGAGCTTAGGAATTTAGCAAGAATTTGATGATCAAACATGTTTAAGAGAGGATCAATTGTAAGGCACTTCATTTGGGATTAATTTGTGTTTCATTTAGAAGATTTCTGTAGGTATACATTTCATTGTTTGACTCTATAACCCGAAGATAGGGCACTGGTCTATCCTTGATTTGCAGAGATCTCACCCTCAACAATTTTCAAATAATAATTTACTTTCATATATATTTTGAGTGACTGAGAAGATGAAGTTTATATCAAGAATATAAACTATTTTTGTGATCCTTTCAAGAAGTAGATCTAAAAGGGGTTAACCTGCCTGAGTTCAAAGCTCGAAAAGAAGAAGGAGTTTATCCTTATCACACTTGCCATTTTTGCAAATAAACGTCTGATTCCATTAATATCTCATTGTGGAGCCTTAAGTCTGAATATAGGTACACCCGCCTGGGTCTGTGGAGCCTGAAGTAGAAGAAGGACGTGGTCCTTATCAATTAGCCTTTTCCCTGTAAGAACCCATGAGTCAAGTTTGAAAACTATATTGGCAATTCTACATGAAAATGAGCTAACAAATTGGTGACTCTACTGGGGACTAACTTTCTGAATATCGTGCAAAAGGTTAGTGCAAATCCTATCTTTTGTGCATTTGTAGACCAGTATAAAATATTTTTATTCCCGCATAAAAGTGGGTGGTGACTCTAAACTCTATGCTACTAGTTGCTAAATTGTTGTAAACTTTGCTAATATTGCTATACCATGAGTCAACCAAAGTACACTAGGTCCTATTACAAGGATCACCCCGAAGAGAATATGGGTGATGAGCTCCATACGCCAAGTAGAAAATAATGGTCTAGGAGAGGTCAACATACTGCTAGTTCCCAAGGCCCCTCTCGAGAAAGATCTTATGTCCCACTCCCTCATGAGTCTTCATCTTCTTCTGATGATCCCGAATATGTCAAGAGGGTTACACCAGGGGTGCACATGCAGAAACAAGTGATCACAGAGGCCACAGAAGCAGATTTTTTCCCTTCAAGAGAAATTTTAGAACAACTAGAAGAAACCTCTGCTACTGAGGCCACCTCCTATGATTCTGACAAGTTGAGAGAAGAGGTGGTTTCCTTAAGAAAAAAGGAGAGTGAAAAACTGGCTGAGATTGCCAATAGGTTGAAAGAAAGAGAACAGCAAATCTACGATTTACTCATAGAGAGGCAGGAACTTCTCAAGAGAACCAAGAAAAATGAAACCCAAGTTAGTGATTTAAACCAAGATGTTCAAGGTTTAAATAGAGACTTATTTGGTGATGTGGAAGATTTGAGAAAGCAGGCCCAGGATAATAAACCAAAGTAGGGTGAATTTGAAGGAACAGGCCATGTCTTAAGGCAATTGAATCCCTCTAAAATTCAGAGAAACAAGGAGATCATAAATGCTCACAAAGAAATCCCTGATAAGGGAAAACAAAAATTGGTGGGTATATATATTAATGAGCCCAAGAAAATTGTAGTCCCTCCTAATATACGTTCTCACACAAGTATAGACTTGGAGAAGGCTAGAAAAGAAAAGGAAGAATTGGCTATTCAACTGGAGAAACTTGAGTTGGAGGCTGCTGCTGATGAAATGAAGAGGAAGATTGCCTTCCTACATGCTAACATGAACACATCCGCTAGTACCTCTATCCCTATCACTATAGGAACAACTCCTTCCAGTCAGCCCAATACTTCACTTCCAAATGCTCAAGCCTTTCACCCTGGACAAACTTTACCTGGAGCGGTTCCCAATCAAGTTCCCATCATAGCTAGTGGTACAGTGGGAACTATACCCTATCAAAATGTTGTAATTACCCCTCTGAATCAACTAACTATCGAAAGATGACCAGTTCATTTGGATAGATATAGGCCTTTATTTTTTGATGGTATTCCTGGCCAACCTAATGCTATCCCCAATGAAATCAGAAAGAAGATCCCATTATTTATTGGGAATAATGTTATTACCTGTGAAGAGAATCTGAATTTTTTTACAGATAAAGTCAATGATTATGAGATTGAACATGAAGATGTCATAATGAAGCTCATTCTTCAATCATTGATTGAGGATGCCAGGGATTGGTATAGGGGGTTACCTCAGAACAGTATTGCATCTTGGGAGGAATTTGTCAGATGTTTTAAAGAGCAATATGCAGAACATGTGAACTCTAGTTACATGCTTAATGAGTTCAATAATATCAAGAAACATTACAATGAGAGCATGTTAAAGTTCAATAGCTGATTCCAAAAGGCTATGTAGAAACTGTTCCAAGTATTGAGGCTAGATGATGCAGTCTGCATGAAAACTTATTTCAATTCTATGGATGGTAAGATGTCTTACCTTTTGAGAGATAAGAATCCCCGTACCCTTAGAGATGCTTTTAAGTTGGCAATAAATATTGAAAGTAACCGAAAGGCATCTGGCCAAATGTATAAAAGGGATGAAGGTAGATTGTGGAAAGAAACCAGGCCACAACCTGCAAGGCCATCCAAAGAGGAGGATAGAATAGACAAAGGGCCTGGTAACAATAAATATTTCCCAGCAAGGTTTGATAAAGGTGGTAGAAACTTTCAAGATATGAGACCTCCTTATCAAAGGCAGGACAAAGCCCCTAATTTGAGAGATATGCCTTACAAAACCAACTAGAAAGATGGGAGGCCTGTTCCTGACAACAATGAACCCCAAAAGGGAAGGGATACACCAGATCCTTTAAAGAAAAATATAGCACATAATGTGGAAAGTACCCCTTGGTGTGTGGCCTGTAGTATGCCTCACTCACCATTCCAGTGTGTTGTTGCTCAGGCTCTGGGAGAAGAGGCCACTGAATCATATGCAGGAGATTATGAAGGATCTGAAAAGCCTGCTATTAACATGTTTACTACTAAACTAATGGAGGATCTTGAGTCCTCAGATGATGAATTTGTTTGCCCTGATGTTGATCATAAGAGGAAGATTTTCTCTGATTATGAACAACAAATATTTACTCAATCTGATCAGGAAGAGTTTGATAATGATGACTATAAGACTCATATGGTAGAATCCAGATCAGATGAAAGACAATGGAGAAAGCCCAGTGAAGAAGAAATTAAGAGTTTAACTGTGGCTGCTATTACACAAGCAAAATCCTCATACAATTTGAGGAACAAAAAGGTAGGTGGTGATCAGGGAGTCCCTAGATCAGTGTTTGTCAAAAGTAATCCTCAGAATAAGGACTCCCCAAAGCCCAATATTGTGAACAATAAAGATGAAGGGTTTGAAATTGAAAAGAAAGGGAAACAAGAAGTTATTGCCAACAAGGTGAAAAAGAAGTTTGGTAAGTCAAAAGATCACCCTGATTTTGATACTGATTCCCCTACTTTTGATATGAGACATGCTTTGTCCCAAATGAAGGTTTCCATTCCTCTGCTTGAAATGTTGAAAATAGAAGAGCACAAAGCAGCAGCCCTGGCTCTCATAAGTGAGCAGAGAACTACTCCTATTCTACAAGATGAAGGGAAATCCCTAGACAAGCCAATAGCAATTGATGATATCTCTGATGTATGTGTTGGGACAATTGTGACATAGGAACCCTCTTCTATCAATCCTTTCTATGTCACTTTTCTTGTAAATAATTTTTTGCTAAAAAATTGTATGATTGACTCTGGTGTTGCTACAACTGTAATGCCTTACCAAGTGATGAAGGAGATAGGATTGCCGGTTGATACATCCAAGGGAAGGTGTTATGCCATGGACAATAGGGTAGTTCCTATTGTAGGGAGCTTGATTGGAATAGAGGTGAAAATTATTGCATTCCCAGAAGCCACATATAAAATGGATGTGGTGGTTGTTGATACAAAACCTCACTATGGCATGTTATTGTCAAGACGATGGGCTGCAGCAATGGGTGGAAAATTGCAACTAGATTTATCTTATGCTACCATCCCAATCAATGGAACTGAGGTAAAGTTGTACAGGGAGCCCCGTTCTTCAGTCATGATTGAAGTGGTTGCTCCGGAGGATCTGAATTGCTTTGTAGATATTGACATGAGCAATTTTGTGATTGAAGAAACAGTACCTCAGTTAAAAAACATAGACCCAATTGTGGGTGAGTTGATTTTGCAGCAAGATGGGCTTTGGCAAATGTTCTTTGATGGTGGGTGCTCTAGGGAAGGATTAGGAGCTGGTGTAGTGTTCATTTCCCCATCAGGTATTACATTTAAATACTCATTCTTGTTAACTTTTGAGTGTACAAATAACACTGCTAAGTATGAAGCTTTGATACTGGGGTTAGATGTGGCCATAAAACATGGTATTAAATCTTTAAAGGTTCATGGTGATTCCCAGTTGATTATAGCCCAAGTGAGATCTCAGTATGCCTCTAAGGATGAGAAACTAAAATTATATAAACATGCTGTTTGGGATAGGCTAGAATTTTTTGATGCTTTCAATCTACTTTGGGTAGAAAGATCCAATAATATCATGGCAGATTTTCTTGCAAATGTTGCCCTTAAAAGTGAAGATATAACCCTCACTGGTGTGTCTATGTTAGAGGTCAAATCTAGGCCTGCAGTGCTTGACAATGTATATAATTGGCAAGTTTTTGAGGATGACTTAGATATCCTTAGGTTCCTTCAAGGCCTTGATCAATATGACGGTCAACAAATAGATCTCAATGAGATACAACAGTGTGTTGAGGGAAAAGAATGCATCATGGGGAATGAGATAGTGCAGTTGCCATCCAACCACATACCTAAAGGGTTAGTATAATTGGAAGGAATGTTTAAAATAAATGATGGTTTTTTGTCTCAAAAGTCTAATACTAAAATGGAGGACTTAGAGGAAATAAACTTGGGTTCAAAAAATTTCCCCCAAATGGTATACATTGGCAAGAAACTGAGTAAAGAGATCAGAGGAAATCTGATAAGACTTCTGAAAAAATACAAGCATGTATTTTCTTGGTCCTATGATGATCTCAAAGCCTATAGGGCTGATTTGTTTCAACATGAAATTCCTTTAAAAGAGGAAACCAGGCCTTTTAGACAGAAGCAGAGACCCATTAACCCCCTATTGGCTACCAAGATGCAAGTTGAGTTGACAAAACTAAGAGATGCTGGTATTATTGAACCAATTAGGCACTCAACTTGGGTCTCAAATCTTGTGCCAGTAAGGGAAAAGAATGGAGATATTAGGCTCTGTGTTGATTTTAGGAACCTGAATGTAGCTTCACTTAAGGATAACTATGGATTGCCTAATATGGAGGCTATGCTACATAGGGTGACTGGATGTGAACTCTTGTCAATGATGGATGGTTTCTCCAGGTATAATCAAGTGCTGGTCAAAGAATCAGAACAATTAAAGATAGCCTTTACAACCCCATGGGGAACATATGTATATGTTCGCATGCCTTTTGGTTTAAAAAATGCTGGAGCAACATTTCAGAGAGCCATGGATGTTGCATTTGAGGAATTGATAAATGTCTTAATGGTTGTTTATCAAGATGATCTCACTGCTTATTCCAAGAAAGCTGAGGATCATTGTTCCCATTTGGAGAAGGTCATTCTTAAGGCCCTAGAATTTGGTGTGTCTTTGAATCCCAAAAAGTGTCATTTTGCTGTGACAGAAGGGAAGCTACTTGGGCACATAGTGTCAAAAGAAGGAGTCAAGATTGATCCTGAAAGAGTAGAAGCAATTCAAAAAGTCCCTCCACCAAAGAACATAAAAGGTGTCCAATCATTTTTGGGACAGATTAATTTTGTAAGAAGATTTATTGCCAACTTTTCAGAATTGGTCAAGCCCATAGTGAAGTTCCTGAAGAAGGATGTGAAGTTTGATTGGAACCTTGAAGCTCAGCAAGCTTTTGCGAAAATCAAAAAGGCAATTCAGGAAGCCCCAGTTTTGGTATCCCCTGATTACTTAAAACCATTTTCTCTGTTTTCCTTTGCATCTTTTCATACTATTGCAGCTATCCTTTTGCAAAAGGATCAAGAAGGGTATGAGCACCCTATAGCCTTTTTCAGCAAGTCATTACAATCTACTGAATTAAATTATGAACTAATGGAAAAGCAAGCTTATGCACTTGTAAAGGCAGTCAAGGCTTTAAGACCATATTTGGTCTGTGCAAAGGTTAATGCTTATGTTCCTCATGCTGCAGTGAAGGACATTTTAACACAGAGTGAAGTCACAGGAAAGAGGTGCAAATGGATAAATAGGATTCAAGAGTTTGACCTGGAAATTCACATTACAAAATTGGTGAGAGGATTGGGACTTGCTAAGTTAATGACTGAGGAAAACATGGACCTTTTTCAGGTAAATAATGTTGCTGCTAACATTGATATGATTACTAGTATTGAAATGCAACCCTGGTACAAGGATGTTATTTATTTTATTAAAAATGCCAAATGTCCACCTGAGTTAAGTGATAACCAAAGAAGGAATCTGAGATTGCAAGCTCAAAGATATGTATTGATCCAGGGTGATTTGTATTGGAAGGATAATGATGGTATTTTACTTTTTTGTCTGGATAAGCATCAATCAGAGAAAATGTTAAAAGAAATGCATTCTGGAATGTGTGGAGGACATCATTCTGCTAGATCAATAGCTCATAAAATCTTAAGAGTAGGATATTATTGGCCTGTGTTGTTCAAAGACACTCATTCTTATGTGAGGAAATGTGAACCTTGTCAAAGGTTCTCTAAAAAATTGAAGTTTTCAGGTGCATTATTATTGAACCCTATGGTTGCAGAAGCTCCTTTTGCAATATGGGTATGGATTTTATAGGAGAATTCTCTCTGAAGTCTAGTGGGGGACATAGTCACATTTTGGTGGCTACTGATTATTTCACCAAGTGGATTGAAGCAATCCCAACCAAAAGGGCGACCAGTGCTATTGTCATTGAGTTTCTGATGGACAACATAATTACTAGATTTGGTGTTCCTGTTAAATTGGTTATTGACAATGCTATGAGCTTCAGGTCACAAGAGATCACTGATTTTTACTCAGAAATGGGCATAGTATTGTCTTACTCATCCCCTTATCATCCACAAGCCAATGGACAGGCTAAATCCAGCAACAAGAGTATTCTGCAAATTCTGAAGAAAACCCTGGAAAAGAACAAGAGAAGCTGGCATGTAAAACTAAAGTTAGCACTCTAGGCTGATAGGATTTTTGAGAAGAGGGCTACTGGTAAGTCCCCTTTTGAAATGGTATATGGTGCTAAATCAAGATTGCCAGTGAATAACTTCCTTTTGATCTATAAGTTCATGAAAGAAGAGGATATGGAAATCAGTGATCCATTACAGGAGAGAATGGTTCAGCTGATTGAATTAGATGAAATTAGAAGGGAGGGGCAAAAGGAAAATATAAAGTTGCAGCAGCAGATGAAATATCTTTTTGATAAAAGAGCAACTGTGAGAAAGTTCCAGCCTGGTGATATGGTTCTCCAATGGAATGCCAGGGCTGAAGATAAAGGAAAACACAAAAAATTTGAGTCCTTATGGATGGGACCTTATGTTATTCATCAAACCCATGGTAAGGATTCATATTTCTTGCAACATTTGGATGGTGAAAAGCAAGAATTGCCAGTGCATGGACAATTTTTGAAAATTTTCTTCAGTTAGTTCTTTTTCCATGCACAGTAGGCTTATATATTTGTATAGGTGTGTTTGTTTCTGTAGCGTGTTTGTTTCCTATTTTAGGTTTAGGTTTTGTGGTCTGCCTCCCAGAGATTCATAAGTTCTTGCTATGATTTTGCAAATCAAGCATCCTCAGATAGAGCCACTATTGGGAATATTCTTAAAATTCTGGGGTTTTTGTCCATTCTGATAGGTTAATCCTCTGGTCTATAAAGTTTCCTAGGTCCAAGTGTTGGAGTTCTTCAAAAAGTTGACATAGCCCTATTTCAAAGTCCTTACCCTAGGTCTTGCCTTTGAAGAATTTCAAATTCATGTCAAAAACCCTAAAATGCTTACCACTTTCAAAATAAATCCTAAGTCGTTTTCTTTATTCCTTTTCAAGCGTTACCTTTTTTAAAAATCACTTAGGTCCGTTAAAGAGCACATGCATTTTTTTTAATACACGGGGGGCGGGGGGGGGGGGGGTTATGTTTTTCTCAGTCTAGAAACCCGATGGTACTATATAATATTTTCCTATGTTTTAAATTCATTCCAACTGAGAATCTTCAAGGAAGATCTAATGGCAGTCGCATGTTTGTGTGGAATCTTTTAAGCTATGTGAACATGTGAAATGGCCATTGATCTTATAACAAAAGTGGGATATGGAGATAAGTGGGACCACTTACAAGTAGCTTACAACTGGCAGCTTTCTATTTGTTGAGATCAGTGGGGCCGGTGACGGAAGAATCTCTGTGACGGAAGAATCTCTGAGGTTTTAAAATAGTAAAGGGAAGATCGGACGGCCGTCGTATAATAACATGGAATCTTTTAGCCTATGCAATTATGCGATAGACCGTTGATCTTGCGTTGAATCAAGTGTGATTCTCCGGTAAAACTTTTTGACAGATGTGCATAAATGAAGTCTTCTCATTGGTTAGCTTCAGTAAACACCGGTGCTCGAAAAGAAAGAAAGTACCTGACATCTTGCCAGGTGTCACAAACATGGAGTTTCTTTATTGACGAAGGTAGGGTGGGACCAGTGGATTAAAAGAAGACAATGACGGTTAGTGGTAACGGGTTTTGCATGTTCACATAAGCTTCTTTTAAGCAATGCGATCATGCGAAAAGCATTTCATGTTAACAAAGGAAAGTTACAAGAGACCGCAGGGAACAAAAAGGTAGTGTGACAGTTAGTCGCATGTTCGCATGAGTGTTTTTTAAGCCATGCGATCATGCGATAAGCTATTGGATCATCTGCTAATGAGGATCAATGGTTCTTGTTCAAACTGAAGGTAAAATGGTGCGAAGTAAGGTTTCCCGTTGAAGAAGTGACAGTTCGCTCTTCCAGAGGAGTAATTGTTTCAATCGTGCTGAATTAATTGTTGACAGGACTACTTTAAATGGCTCATATATCAGAATTTTGCCCACTTTCAGAAGCACAAAGAGATCAAAGTTTGCAGAGATTCAGGCGTGAAGATTTCTAAGGATTGGTTTCTTTTCCCGGGTGGCTTCTGAGAGAAAATGTTATAAATTCTTGTGCGATTTGCTTCCTTTTTGAAAGGATTAGAGTTCTATGTTTAGTCTATCGTGCAAGAATTTCTGTTTAAATAAACTGTAAAATGGCCCCAAGGAAAGAATTGTCGGGTAAAGTAGAGTATAGTGAAAGAGGTTTGCACGAGGATTTATTGCTGTTACTTCCTGGCTCTTCCACTACCCCGGTGAAGAGTAAGAGTTTGATTCCTAAAGACCCTAGGGTAAAAATAGCAGAAGGTTTATATGATACGGAAAGTTTTATTAGGGAAGCCAAGATTGGTACTATCAACGCAAGAGGTGACTCTGATACCACAGGACTGGAATTGTTCAAGGTAGGTTTTAGTCAGAGAAATGCCCCTCATCCTGCAAGCAATATATGGAAATCTGACTTAGGAAAACTTGTCATGCCTGGTGTCTTTCTAGATGTAGATTTGATGACCTAGGTTGCAAAAAATTATGATCCAATCACTAGAGAAATTAGGGATGCAAAGGGGGTGTTATTGTTTAAGGTTTCAGCTGAAGAAATCAGGAAGGTGTTCGGATTGAGTGAACCATCAGAAAGTTTGGAAAGCATTAACTTTGAAGAATTAAGGCAAGTTTACAATGCACAAAGGAACTATTATAAAGGCAAGTTGTTGAAGGATTTTTGCACAAAAATTGGGAAAATGGTTGTTGTGGGGCAGAACACTACGGTGCCTTTTAAAATAGAATATTTTGATCTCAGAGCTAGGGGTGCATATTGGTCATTGTGTCAAGTTTTTGGAGAGGATGTTAGTGATAGGATGCCAATACACTTGATGTGCATGATGATTCAAATTTTACATGCACACGTGTCTATCACTTTTGATTTTGCTCCTTTCATTGCTGAATTAATTCATAATGGATTAGTAAAGATTCAGAAGAATGAAAGTGATAGACCCTTTGGCTGGTACTCTTTCATGATGTACATGTTTCTGTTCAAAGGAGCAAGCTATTTTGAACAAGAAATGGAATTGGTGAGAAAGAAGGATGGTGAAGACATGCCAGTCCAATTATGGAGCCTCACAATGACCTGGGATAAAAGGGATAACAGTTTTATGAATTTTGATAAACATTTTGCAGCTAGACTCAGGAAGCTGTTTGTTTAAGATAACCCAAGAATCCCAACAATGTTAGCACAACTTGTTAGGCCAAACCAGTTTGCCAAGAATTTGAACATCGTGCACAATTGGGGAGATGTTATTTTTTACAATGTATCAACTATTATCAGATTGTATGGTTTCAGGGGGACCCCTTTTATACTGCCCTATCAAGTACCCCTTAGGATTGGAGTTGCAGATTTTTTAAGGCAATTGGGTGATATTGAGGAGTGTGCCCTCACTGGAAAAGGCAAGGTAACTTTATTCCCAAATGTTACCATTGCCCATCAATTCATAATTACCAAGGGTGGATGGGTCTACATGGATAAAATTTTGGCCCCGTACCATATGGCTACTGTAGTTGCCAGAACAGCAGATCCAGAAGGGTTTTATAATGAAATGTTTTAAAAAAGAGCCAAGTGTGCCATGATCAACCACATTTTTAATTTCCTTGAAGACTTCATCAGGAATGTAGCTAAAATACAGGAACAAGAAGTCATGAAAGAAAAATGGTTGGTATACAAGAAAACACTAGATTTTATCTGGCAATTTGATTCAGGATGGGATCCCCTGAAAAGCATAACTCCATTGGGGAAGAAAATAGACACTCTCATGAATTGTTTTCAGGGTGTTTTCCAGACTTTAAATTAGAAGAAGGAAAAAGTGATGAAGGATGATCCAGAAAAGGCTAGACAATTGTTGAGTAAGCCTATGTTTGCAAAAGGATTACCCCCGAGGAGATATGTGGTACAAAAGAAGACTGGTTACAATGTGGTGATACCAAAATAGAGCCAGAAAAAGTAGATGGACAAAAGGGGTATCCCATTAACGTCACAACAGGTTGGAAAACAAAAGGAGATTGTGGAGATCCCCGATTCTCTTCCTGATATTGCTGAAGATATTGTTGATGCTCCACCCCCATCAAAAAGGCAAAGTTTGGAAGAGAGACCTATTCATGTGGAAGAGGAGTACTCCCCATCATAGTCTCCTATAAGAATTTTTGATGACCAAGAGATTGCAGAACAAGTGCAGCAAGTAGATGCTCTAGGTCAGATCTTCATGACTTATGAAGAAGTGAATGAGGGAGTGCCAGAGCTACCAGAAGAACCTAAGTTGGATCTAATAGGAGGGGAGTTAGCAGGCACTGAATTGGACCCTATAATCAAGCAAGCTTGTGAAGAGTTTTTGGTTGATGACACTTTTGTTAAAACTAGGGCCTTTATGCAGTTTCTTTGGAAATTAAATATCAAGCAATTTCAAGAAATCTATGAGAAGAGACATGAAGAGAATCCGGATAAGGATTTACAAGTTATAGAGGAAGAAGTGAAAATAGAGATGACTGCAAAGTTCAAACAAATCACTCCAGAACAGGGAAGAGATATGATAAAGATGTCAGGAGTACTGATCCTCCCGGAATGGGATATAGCTGATGCAGTAGTGTTTGATGTAGTCAAAAAGAAAACCACTCCTCTCCATAGGACTCTAGAAGAAGTAGAACAAGCTATTAAAGGTGTCACTTTTAGTGATAATCATCAAGCATTGGTGATGTGGTCTTTGAGGAAGAATGAAAGTGATAAAGGAAAGAAAATTGTCAAAGGTGACCTCTCAGGGAGTTTAATTGTAAGAAGAGTTACTGATACATCTTTGGTGGAGGCATCAGGTATGGTAATGGCCATGGCACAATTAACAGCAAAGGTGGTAGAAAAGGAAGCTAGAGAGAAAGATGAACTCACTACAAAATTGGAAACAGTCTTGAAGGTTTATGGTGAGATGAAACAGGGGATTCTTGAGAGAGATATTCTGATTGGAGATTTAAGAAAGAAATTGGGGGAACAGGGCCCAATACAGTTATCAGAACAAATTTAGATAGCTTCCTCCTCTGTAGGGCCTTCCTCATCGAGCCCCATTATTGAATTTCCCCCTTCCCCTTCTCCTCCTTCCATGGATGAAGAAGATGTTGATCAAAGGGTAAAAAATAAGTTAGCTGGTAAGATAAAAGGTGTTGTGTCACATTTTGTTGCCAAGGTGAGACCTAAAGAAGTATACAAATCTACAAAACTATTGGCAGATATCTTGGTGACCTTTCAGAAAGAGGTGGCAACTGTGGACAAAATTTTGGAAAGATGGACTGCAAGGAAAGACACTCTGAGGTCATGGTTTGATCGAAATAAGGATTAGTGTGTTGTAAATATTGAGCTTACGAGTACTTACAGGGTTATCAAAGATCTTTTTGATTTTGAGGTAAACAGGGAGAGTATAAAGAGAAGGTCAGAAGTCTTAAGAACAAGATATTTCCAGGATGATTTCCAAATTTTCCCTGGTCTTATCAAAGTAGATAGAGTAATCAAGGATAAAGGTCAATGGATGGAGCAAATAGATAGACAAGTGCTAACTAAAATAAATGACATTCTTGGTAAAGATGATAATGCCCCATTTGTGCATTTTATTGAACTCCTCCAGGATGCTAGGTTACATTTTGCTAATGTGAGAATAGAGGTTCATCAGTTGGTTGCTGAGTGGGAAAATTTGTCCCCAAAGAAAGATGAGTTCCTTGCCTTTCATTGGCCAAGTGAAGAAACCTACATGACTTGGGAATCCATGTATCTGTCAAGAGATTCAGAAGAAAGGGAAATCAGTTGAAGAGGGGGCAGGTGTTAGTATCCCAAAATTTTGAAAGTTAAGGTAAAAGGGACAAAAATGTCAAACAAATTGTCACAGACACGAATGGGACACCTGGCCAAATAAAGTTGCATTATGATCTGTTATAACCATTTGCATAGAATAATGTGCCATTTCTGATTACTATGTCATTTTTTGTGATCATCGATAAACATTGTATAATCTGCTAGGTGTATACTGCGATGCTCAGTGTTTATTGACCATTGGTGTCAGTGTCGCTGGTGCTTGGTTAACTATGTGATTTTTGGTGTAAAGCTTTACCGACTGCCCTGTCTTACTTCTAGTTATCGACTATCTCAATGTAAATAACTGACCAACCTGTTTACTGTCCTTTGAGACTAATGACAACCTAAAGTGTTCAATAGAGATTAACAATCTCCCCCTTTGGCATTAGTATCAAAACTTCATAATGTATATAGACAAAATGTTTCTATATATCCCTTATATCTCTGCCATATACATATCCACTACAAAAATTTCTAAGTACAAAAGTACTCCCCCTCGGTGCATGCTCCCGGTATTATGTAATATACATATCAAAAATATACTATTTGGCATATACATGTTTTCTCCCTTATTGATAATAATGCCAAATACCCAAAAAATATGTAATGTATACTTACATCTTATCAAAAATTGTTATGATGGGTTTTCTTCATAGACTCCAAGAGGTTTTCCCATTCCTCTTTCAAGTTGGTAAGAGCAAGTTGCTCAAGACTGACTTGTGCATGCATGTCAAAGATATTTTCCAACACCAAAATCTCTAGAGTTGCCACAAGTTGCTCAGCTTTGACAGTATGTGTCTCAAAAATCTTCAGGTAAGGAGTGAGTTCTTTCTGTAACTCTATAACCTGATCAGTGATGTGCACTTCCTATTTCCTTAAGTCTGCTATCATCTGCCAGAGTTTGTAAACTTAGTTAATGTGCTTTAAGAAAGAAGTTGGCTCGTTGATAGCTTCTTGTGTATTCAACTTGATTTCTTCTTCTAAACCTTGTATCTTTTCACTGATTTCTATAGTGAAGGTGTCTATAGTAAAAAGTTGTATTAGTAGTTGACAGATTATCTGGGTGATAGATTTTACCTTGGTAACGACCTTAGATAATTTCACCTTGTCCAGTGCCACTTCAGTGCTAATCCTTTCTACCAATTTGTTTTGAATCTTTGACTCTACCTATTCTTCTATTCTTTTGTCTGTATCTATATTAGGGGCATTGATTTTGTCAACAAGGGTGGCAAGTTGATCTAAAATGGGAGTATTCTCATCAATGTTTGTTTTTGGTACTATCTATTGTAGAATATCTCTCACATCATTTAACACTTCTTTACATTTTTGTTCTTGCCTCAATTTTTCTTGTGCCAATTTCCTTGTACATAACTCCCCATACCGACTTAGTTCCTTGGGGCTTAGAGTTCTTAGGTCACAGTCTAGTATAATGATAACTTCATCAATGGTGACCAGCCCTTTGGCTTTCTTCTTTTTCTTCTTCAGGGCTAGAGGTGACTTCTTTTCACTTACGACAATAGCTTTTTCTTCACTCCTCGGAGTATCCTTACTAGTTGACACTATATCATCCTTCTTCTACTCCTCAGTGGATTGAGTGGGAGTCTCAATGGTAGTGTCAGGTTGGTTCACCTCGCTTGTCTTGGTTTCTTCAGGTTCCTTCTATTCTGTAGACTGTGCCTCTGGTTTGACAAGCTCATTTGTATATATAGGTTGCTTGGGTTCTTGAATCTCAGTTGTATCTTTGGTTAGCTCAGGATGAGAGACATCAGGTTGTACTTGTGGTATTATTTCAATGGCCTCTACAAGTACAGGTAGTTCACCTGGTAGAGATGTACACACATTGTCAGTGTTTAATGCTTCATCTTTGTATTGTGTAATTATTACATCTTCATCATCCTTATCATCAAGATCACCATTAGTGATGTCCTCAATGAGTGCATCATCATCAGTTTTATTTTGCAAGTGGATCTTAGCTTGATCTAGTGCATCCTATGAAATTTTGATTTCTTCCTTTTGCTTGGTGATATCAATTACCTTGGTAACTGATATACTAGTGTCTTCTATTTTCTTTCCTTTATTATCATCAATGAAAATACTTTTACCTTTTGAACTATGTCTCTTTTTAGACAGTTTCAGGAATGCTTCCTGTTCAGCTTTCTCTTCTGCTTTCAAAATTGATGTCCATAGGGAGTCACATACAACATCCATATCATATATATTCTCATCCATAATCTACATAGCTCTATTTTTGACTAAAAATCTAGGCTGATACCTTGTCATGTATTCACTTACCTCAGCATAGCTAAAGTGTGTGGCTGCAAGTCCTAGAGATCATTCTCTTTTTCTTTTCTCTGTGTCTAGTGCAATAGCCCATCTTTCACTTATTTTGTCATCAAGTTCCTTCGATAATTGACATGAAAATTCCATCGGTACTCTTTTGAACTTGATCAAAATTTGAACAATAGCATGTTCTATCTTTGTCTTGTCCTTAATTGACATGTTGTTAAATTTGCCTATGCCTGGATCATTAAGATTTCCATTCTCAATAATATCTTCAATTATTTCTTCTATGGTACTATCCCTGTTATGAACTAGCTTAAATTGATCAGGGTCATTTTCAATGTCAGTTTCCTCTATATCTTCTTTGCTCCTTATGTATTTCCTCTTTTTCTTTGGTGGTTCAACTACTTTCTTGTCCTTTCTCTTGATGTATTTCTTCGTCGGTGTAGCTGCTCTTCTTTTTGCTACTTTTATTGCTTCTTCTTTCTGCTCGATTGATTATGCTACAATTTTTGAACATGTCCTCATTCCTTTAGGTTCTGGTAGCTGAATATCTTGTTCATCAGTTGTGGGTAGTTGAGTTTCTTCTTCATCATTGGTGGGAGGAACCGGTGTGTTATCTTTTTCTTTGTCTGACTCGATCTC
The DNA here is from genome assembly GCA_027943335.1 of Chamaecyparis obtusa. Taxonomy (NCBI): domain Eukaryota; kingdom Viridiplantae; phylum Streptophyta; class Pinopsida; order Cupressales; family Cupressaceae; genus Chamaecyparis; species Chamaecyparis obtusa. Next base: position 517,545 of record BSBK01005417.1, on the reverse strand, counting down.
CTCATTGTCATAGGGTTTGTTAGCCAGCTATAACTGATCTTTGGTTGCTTCATCAACTAGTGACTCCTTATGTGAATCAGATGTAGCTCCATATATTTCTATGAGATCCTTTTTCATTTTCTTTGCCCTTCTTGACATTTTACCGATCTCAATGTCCATTGTAATTCTAGACTTAGCTTCCTCATACACTCCAAACCTATTGGCAGTGATGTCAATCGGTAGTGCTAGCAATGCATTGAAATATTTTAGAGTGAAATCATGATTCATTTCATAACCCATTGGTGCTAGCCATTTCATTCTCAGTTCTACTGCCTTCATCATTGAATGGTTTGTGCTTACCACAAAGCATATGTCATCTTCAAATTTTCTCACTAATTCTTTTGGAATTCTGCTTCTTTGTTGCACTCTAGTTTGAAATTCCTTGAAATATGCATGGAACTCCTTGTTCACATTGTCTCCTAGACTTCTCATCATATCATTAATTTGAGCAGTTATCAGTTTGTTTGATTGCCAGTTAACTTTTCCAATACCTGGTACATATTTTTGCAAATAGAGGAATGTATAGACAAGTAGTGATCCATACTTACATGTATTGGACTTCTTTGCTTTTATAGTCTTCATTTTGTCATACAGTTGGTGTAGTAATAGCTCAGAAAGATCAACTTGGTGATCTTTCTTCACAATTTTGTAAGCCATGTCCACGGCGCTGCAGGGTACACTATTCAATCTGCTTGATTGAAATATCTTGTACCCGATGACATGAGCTATGAATTTTACCATTGGATCTTTGATAGTTGAAATCTTTAGTGCCCTACCATCCCATTCAGCTCTAGTGTTCTTTTCTATGTCAGGAAGAGATGAACTTCAAAATGCTTTGGCTTTATCAGTTGTAGGGTACCCAGTAACCCTACTGATAATCTTCTTGGTGACCTCAATCGGTTTGTCTAGCCAAAATTTCCTATCATGGAATCTGCTTAGCACGATTTGTATCCAGTTGTTGTGAAATGATTGTGGGAAGTATGTGAAACACCATAACCCTAACTCCTCAATCTTCTTATATTTGGGTTTGATCTTACCATCCGGTCCATAGACTTGCTGATAGGCTTCTATGGTTTCAAAGTCACATACTTCACTGATCTTGCGGTGAATGTAAGCCCTAATGTCTTCTATTAACAAAACCTTGTTAGGAATACAAGAAAATGCATGCATATCATCCATTTGTGCTGTGACCTTAGGATGAGGTTTGAATTTCTCCTTGGCAAAGTGTGCCCTAACAATTAATTCCACTTCCTCCTCAATGTTCTATGATTTTCTTGCAGTCTAAGATGATGCCATAAATTGTTTCTAGGGTTTCAGCAAGCAAATAGATAACCAGTGTTTGGTAGGTAGATGAACTTACTAGTTTTCATCGAAGAAGTGTCATCAGTTTGATCTACAGTAGCTTTGAATCTGTTCTAAAAATTGTTAGCTCGAACTCTTCTCTAAAAAATCTCCTTTCTTCAAAATTGCAATGTAACAATGAACTCTATTTTCATGTATATATAGGGTTTTCCAATATTCCCACTCAAACTTTGATGCATTAAATGCATAACCTAACTTTTGGTATGAGATGGCTATCAGCTCAGTAATGTCTTCAATATCTTTTTCTTGGTTAACATAGAGTTTCTTCATCAATTTGAACTATTGTCGATTAACCTTGTATAGTGGTTACTGAGGGGTAACCAACTCACGTTTCTCCTTTTACTAACTAGATAACATTTGCAAACTTATAATATATAAACCATAGTGCATCTTCATTCATCCAGATTTGGTATTTGTACATCATTTATAAGGAACTATATGTAAAATGTGATCATTTGAAATGTCAGTTCCATACATACCTTAGTCATCTTAAGTGGAGGTACCAATGTCACCCAATCCAGTGGATGAGGTTTCACTGATAGTGTTACTTGACTTAGCATTCTCATTAGATGCCTTCTTCCACATTGTGTTCCTTAGCTTTGTAATTTTTTCAATGTTATATCCACTCTCAAATATATGGTTTTCATCAGGTGCTCGGTCTCTACAATTCTTTCTTACATGAACGACCTTGTGACAGTGCATACATGTCATTCCTACATTTGTCCAATTATTTGATTGTCCAATCTGACTCTTTCTGTAATAGTTTTCTACAATATGTCCATACCAACCACATGTAGTACAATTAGTCCATGCATTATAATCCCAAACATATGAGTTACCTTGTCTCTTCGGTTGATATGGTTTTCGTTGTAGTTTCTCTTTAGGTGTCCAGACCTGCTTCATTTTCGCCTTACAGTCCCTTGCAGTGTGTCCATGCTTATTACAAGTATAGCATATTTTCTTCTCAATAGTATTATTAGCAATGTCATTCTTCTTTTCTCTACATTCATAAGTTGGATGTCCAAACTTACCATAATAATAGCCATATCCATTAAACTTAGGAATGACAGGAGGTTTACCTTGTGCTTTGCTTCTGCACACATTAGATGTATGTCCTAGTTTTCCATAGTGGTAACATGTCAACACTTTAGGTTTTTGACTTTGATTTTTGTTGACTTCCTCAACTTATTGTGATGATTCTCCTTCACCGGTGTAGCCTATACCAGTTCTACTTCTGAATCTCCTCTGATTAGTTAGAAAATCATCAATCTTTTTAGAGCTATCCTCAGCTATCTTCATCATCTCATTGTGTTGCTTTTGTGTTTTTATTTCATTTCTCAATTTTTCATTATCTTCTCTAAGTTTTGATACATCTTCAAGTCTTCTTGATAATTCTCCATTTACTCAATTCATTTCTTGATTAACTGTCATCATCTGATTTGATATTTGGAAGTGACGATCAGTGAGTCTTTGAATGTCATTTTCTTTTGCTTAAAGTTGTTCAGTCATTAATCTTCGGTCTTCAATAGCCAGATTCTGATCTTTTTTATCTTGTCTACCTGAATAGAAGTGATTTGGAATCACCTCTATTTGTGTAAGTGTGTGGGGAAAATGTAAGATTCACTCCTAAATCCAAATTCCCAAAGGAGAGATCCAATTTGATCAACCAAGAGGTTAATACACAATTGAATCAATCTATGAAGAATATGAAAGAGATAGAGAAACCATATACTTCCCTATAGTTGGATCAAGCTTGAAATCTGAAATAATTGAAGTGCAAATACTAATCTTAAATTAGGGCAGATCTGGAAAATGTTGAATTCTGGCTTCTATATGAACTTTCTGAAGATTCTATCGCCTATTTTGGATTGGAAATGTCGAGGCAGACAAAACCCAAAAATCTTTTCTCCAAATTCACACAGGTTGACTTTGAACTTTTAAAAGGTCAAAGACCACATTATTTATTTGAAGTCTGATTCTGATTCTGTTCGTAGATCCTAAAAGATTGCTGAAAAGGGTATTCAAATTCACTCTTAGATCTGAGATTTCACACTTGTACCTACAAGAAAATCAAGGTTTTTGGTTGTATGGGGGGTTTTCCTTGGTCAAACCCCAATTTAGGAATTAACCTTGAAATTGAATTGAAATTGTATTGTGCATAAAAAAAGCAATTGAAACAAATCACCTCGCTTATGTTGAAGTCCTTGTAGAGGATTCAAATCCTCAAATCCACAAGTAAGAATGCTTCAATGAATGTAGGATGTCTCTAATCAATGGTATTTTGATCTTCAACACCAATCTTGATTTGATCTTTGCATATGAGAAGGTTTGAATGAATGGAGAAGGATGGATCTTCAAGGGGGCTCCAAGAAGATTGAATCCTTCAATAGCTAACAATGGAACTCCTTGATGGATGAATGCTTGAACACTTGAATGCTTGAAGACTTGCTTGCACTTGAACACTTGAGAGCTTGATTGAGAAAACTTGATGATGGAGTGATGTGAAAACTTGATATCAAAATGAGAGAGGAAGGCCTCCTTTTATAGTGATGTAGGGCACACTCCTCTAGATGAGCCACCTTGAAGAATTAAATCCCAATTAGGTCCTCACCTTTATAAAATATACCTTGATTAAATATAATTAAAGGATTTACCATTTTGAAGCCCAAAATAGCCGACTCGGAAGCGAAGAAATAACTTTCCCAAAAGCTAAATTACCAGAAAATGACAATTTGAAATACTGATGGGAAGAGGTCAAGGTCGAGGTCAACCCTGACCTGGTCAGGGTCGAGGTCAACCCTGACCTGGTCAGGGTCAAGGTCGACTTTGACCTTAGACCCTAACCTTGCCAAATTCTACAACAGGAGTTCCAGCAGTGCTAGAAACTTAGAAATTGATATCTGAACAAGACCCAGTGTCAGGAGAAAACATAAAATCCTATATTTGATGTGATGAATGACTAGGAGGTCTCATTTCTAAACCCTACCTAGAAAATAGAACCATAGAAGAGGGAAAATCAGGAAAGTCCTGAAGACCTTGACCCTAATTTCACCTAGAATGAAGAAATCAAGTGCAGAGAAGAAGTGGAAAATAGGGAGAAAGCCAAATATATGCAAAAACCCAATCAAGGAACTTAACATGACCCCAAACCACTTACTTGGAGGGCTAAATTCTCTTAACATGGAAGTGCTTCCATTTTAAGATGATAGACTACCATTGTTCATGATTTCCACTATTCTCACCATTTGAGATTCATGACCAATTTGATGTGCTTTCACTTGCTCAGATAGATGCTAATTCTTTTTAGATAACTCAGAGATTATTCTTTCAGATCCATCAAAGATGCCTCCAGAGCTTGATCCTATATGATCAAATATGTCATCAATAGGTTCTTCATGATAACTTATTTCATTCTACTGAATTGCAAGGTTCTTTCTTTCAACTAGTAATTTCTTTAGTTCTTCCTTGGCGTGTTTATATTGTTCCACAAAAATTTGCATTTGTATCTTCTGATTCTCAATAGTCTTGTCGAGCTTGTATCTCTCCATGACTTAGATCTTTTCCCTTTAGTGGTTAAACTATTCAACAAGAGAATTGAGCTTTGATACCAATTGTTGGAATTAGGAGAGATAGGTACTGAGAGGGGAGGGGTGAATCAGTGCCTTCAAAACTTTAGTTGCAAAAACCTTTCTGATCTATAATTGAATACTATGATAACCGATCAAAATAACTTGAATCTAATTTCATAAATCAATTCTAGTTAACTTAAGAAAGTAAACAATATGAAATCAATATGAGAATCACATAACACAAGTATTTTGGTAATGCAGAAACCCTTGTTAGAAGGTAAAAACTACGGTGGGGATGACACCCACAAATTATTCACTACTGTAGATAGAAAAGATTTTCCTATTAAAGCTACAAGTTTTGATCACTTCTGGTAATCTTACCCTATTAGGAGTAACATATTATATCAGCTAGATCTACCTTGTTATAGGATTTAACAACACTATATGAAGTGTATACTTGGTTAAGAGATTTATACAAAGACTGTTAAGTCTACTCTATTAAGAGATTTATCAAAACTCTATCACAATTGTCTGAAAGTAATAGGTAAACTATCTGCTAGTTGACAACTCAATTGTCTGAAATAGATCTATAAGTTCTTATCAAAATATCACCTTATCTATGATGGTTCTCTACTCTAAACTACTCGGTTGTCTTGTCTGATTCTACTTAATCTGAAAACCTTTGTACTCTATTCTTCTTGGTAAACTAATTGTCTTGAAGATAGGCAATTCCTTCAAGTGCTCTATGATTCATATATATCAGTTCAACAACCTTATAAAATGGTGCAAACATATACAATATATAGTGTTCCATTTTGCCGCTTAAACAAAAATTAGGTTACAAGAAATAATTATAACCCTAAGATCTACGGTGCAAAATAACCTAGATCAACTAATACAAATAAGATAATCATTGCATTTAATGAATATATTTTACAATAAATGCTCCTTGATCTTGGTAAACCATTTTATGATCTGTTATAACCATTTTCATAAAATAATGTGCCATTTCTAATTACTATGCCATTTTATGTGATCATTGGTAAACACTATATAATATGCTCGATGTTTACTGACCATCGGTGTCAGTGTCGCTAGTGCTCAGTTAACTATGTGATGCTCGTTGTAAAGCTTTACTGACTGCCCTGTCTTACTTCTAGTTACCGATTGTCTCAATGTAAATAACTGACTGACCTGTTTACTATCCTTTGATACTAATGACAACCTAAAATGCTCAATAGAGATTAACATATACATGTATATATACATATATACATGTATATTCAAGTATATAGATATATAAATATGTATATATATATATGTGTGTGTGTGTGTGTGTGTGTGTAAACATGTATATATGCATGCATATATATATATATATATATAGAGAGAGAGAGAGAGAGACACACACACACACACACATGTATATATGCATCTATATGTATACATATATGTGCATGTATATGCACATGTATATATATACATAAATATACATATTGACAAACACACACACACACATAGATATATGTGTGCACATGTATATATATGTGTACATGTATGTATGTGCACATGGATATATGTAGGTGTGTGTCTGTGTGCATGTATATGTAGTGCACATTTACTTATATTGAAATATAATTTATATAATTGATTTTAGTTCAATAATGTAGTGAAATTTACTTTAATTTAATTTTCAATTAAATTAGGAAAACATATATGTAGACTTCATTTGATAGTAAATAAAATTGTTCAGGTACACATATATAGATATAGATATTATTAGACATCATGGTAGATGCATCGATTCCCCCTGAGGAACTATTTGCATGAAAGAATAGGGAAATTGAATGATTGAAAAACTCCATAAATAGTCCAACTAGCTCTAGTGTCTATAAGAGCACATGTCAGTCCATACTTTCTAGCTTGATAAGTATCAGAGATGGAATTCATGGTACCACTCCCTACCCACTAGACATTATACATGTCATACAAGTGAGAGGAAGAGATGAGAGGTTGGCTTCGGTCTTTCTCTTAAGGAGGTACAAGATTTAGTGTCTAAAGTGACCATTAAAAGAGAAGCTTTCCCATCTTATGTGGACTTATAGTATGTGAAGGGATATCAGATTACCAGGTGTCAAGATCCTTCTATATCAACATTGATATATCCACGGTTTCTAAGTGCCATGGTATTATCCAAATAACAACTAGATTATATTATATTTTTCACATCATATTTTTCTTGAGGTTCACTTAGGGAGGGTCGTTAATTACGTTGATTTTCCAACACATCTAGGATAGGGGTATGGTAGGCTTGTTGATAGAGATGATTTTTGTCGAGATGATTATCAAAGGTTAGTACACATGGCCAATATTGGTTAAAGCGTACCTATTATAGCTCCTTCATTGGGTCATGTGGCAGATGGTGCTATTCATAGCACCCATCTTCAAGGTGTGATTAATAGTGTGGGGGACATTGCAGGAGCTTTCACATCCATATCTAGTGATCAAGTTGGCTAGTATTTGATGTCTCGATGAAACTCTAAATGATCAAGTGGAGAATCCTCTAGTAGGACCT
>BSBK01005417.1:217500-505000 GCA_027943335.1 Chamaecyparis obtusa | reverse complement strand
ATATATATATATATATATATATATATATATAATATATATATAATATATATATATATATATATACATATACATATACATATACATATACATATACATATACATATATATATCAGTTGGTGATGCAGGATGTAGGTACCAAGCATCATCTCCACCAGGCTACATAGGTTTGAGTGTGCCTTCAAAATTCTCAAACTATTGTCATGTGGAGATTTAACCAAGCTACTCTTGAGGTTACCCATGGACTTGGGTAGGGGACTAGGTATCCTTATTGTATTTTGTCCTCTAGTCAAAGTGGGAGGACAACTCATAATTTTGTAATTCCTTTATAAGGAAACTAGTTTATTCCTCCATAAGAGGACATGGACACTTGTCACACACACTTATGAATGGTGGCATTCATAGACTTGGGAGTTACATTCTAACTCCTCTCTCATCTCTATTTAAGAGATGCTCCTCTCTCTCATTTCTTATGATGAAGTTATTGTAAGTGAGCAACTCACTCTCTCTCTCTCTTTCTCTCTTTTAGTTTAGGCTATGGCCTCATTCATAATGTCACAAGGGGTTTTCTTTTCTTTCCCCTTTCAAAATCTCTTGGCTCTTTGTTTGGATTCTTGGAGCATTCTCATTTGTTGGTGATTGATCTTGATATTTTATCTCATTCTTGGTTTATGGTAAAATTCCTTCTTGCACTTCACTTTCTTGGATTATTTCATTAAATTGTTTTCATTCTTTTAATACTTCTAGCATGGTATCAGAGCTACTAATCCTTGTTTAAGTGTTTTGTAGGAGGTGACATTCAAAAGAGAAAGTTTTTTTTCAAGTTCTTTTATAGATCTAATATTTTTTGCAGCTCTAACTTATTTCTCTCATATATTTTTTCTCTCTAAACCCTCTTTGGAAGGCTTGCTGCCAAAGAGTAGCTTTTAGATTTTTTTGGGGTTTGGTCAGTTCACCACCAAACCCAGCTCATCCTTCTTCTATTCTAACATTCTTACATATTTTGTTATAATCATTCTTTTGTTCATACCCTTTGCTGGTTTGATTCTTGCAGGATTCAAATAATAATCTCAGCATTTTATGATATCTCTTTCCATGCAAGCTATTTCATTTTTTTGGAAGGCGTATCTCGAATCTCTTATTGTGTTTTTTTAATATAAGATTTGTTGGGTATATTCTTAATTTTCTGAGGTTTTTGTCCAATTTTTGTCTTAGTCTCCTTGTAAGTACTTTTCCTAGTCTAGGGTTTGTAAAATTCATAAAAAATTGTCATGACCAAGCTCGAAAAACCCTTTACCCTAGGTTTTGTCCTTAAAGAATTTTGAATTCATGTCAAAATCCTCAAGTCAACCCTGAATTCTTTTAATTCATTGTTACCTTTTTGGCCACTTAAGTGGTTAGTCGTGCATGTGCTTATTTGTCTCAAGTGTTCGCTGAATCGAAAAGTGTCATTGCATGTCTCATATAGTTTTCGGTGAGTCAACGAATAGGTTGGAACCTTGTTAAGTGTTATCCTCAGTCACGGAGTCTCCAAGTATCCAGTGGTTATTAGAAAACTTTGCGCAACTTGGTGAATGCATTATCTCTTATTCACTTATTCCTTGGTGGTTTTGTGTTAACACTCAGTGACCTGGTGACAACAGTTATCGCTCATTCCCTAAATCGAGCGGTTAAGGGTTAAATGATCTGGCAACTTGGTGAATACCATGGATCGGTGTCAAGATCAATGGTTATGTTTTAATCTCAAGTATTTTCTAGGTCCTACATGTTTAATTTGGTGAATGAGCGACTGAGTACTTGTATTATTATCCTCCAAGTCTGGCAGTTCTTACAATTTGATGAAATGATTTTGGCAGAGGTAATGCTTTTTGTATTTGCTTATTCTCAGAATGAGTTAGTGAAATGCTAAATGATCTGGTGATTCAATGAATCATGTGGTCACAAGTTCTCTTAAAAGAAAGGTAAAGGCTAGAAGTATTTGGTGAATGGGTGAATCAAAGGATTAGCAAAGTTTTAAGTCTTCAGTTGCTTAATCGCGTAATGAAATATTCAATGTTTGAAGTATTATGAGATTCAGCGAACCCTTTGTTTGCTAAGTCTCATAATAAAATGACTAAAGATCATATGTTTCAGCAAATTGGTGATAGCCGTGAATCATTGTCAAGATCAACAGTTAATTCAGAATCTTAGAATGAAGATGATGGTTAAGGAAAGATTCAGCGATTCAGAGAGTAAAGGCTTCACCAGTTCTCTAAATAATTAGGTAGCTAAGTGTTTCACTAAGCGAATGTGTGAACCCTTTGTTCACTAAATCTCCAAGAAAGTTGATAGTTAGCTGGGACATTAAGAGAATGGGAGATGGCCTTATTTTATAGTTCTCCAAATGATAACTACAGTCAACTGCTCAAAGGTGATCACTTTGTTCGTTGATTCGCTAAGTGGATGAAGAGTTAAGAATTGCATTGCAAGAACCTATGAAGGCTTTGGTCACCAACTCTCTGAATATGAGCTAGGGTTAACATTGTATTAAGCGATCACGAGAAGCTTTCAGTCGCTGATTCGCTGAATGGGCTCAGTTGGAAAAGGTAATAAAAGAAAAGAAAAAGATCATTGCCTATGTGGATAAAGTATAGTGTCAAGCTGGAGAGTAAACTAATAAGCCATCCAATCAGTTTCAAAAAAGGATTTCATGATGTAAACGGGATGTTAAAGTACAGGGTAGTAATCATTGCCTTTTTGCCTTGTTTTCAAGTTTTTAAATCTATCTGTCAACATCTTTGCATCGGCTAACTCTGATTTGAAAACTGGTGATATGTGAAATTGAATGCGGGAGAAATTAAGGATTGATTTGCAATGATTGTGGTAGTTTTACACACTTGATTTTCATCGATAAATAACCTAAGCTCATTGTTTCCTATGTCCAAAATCAGTCGAAGAGAATTGTGTCTTTCTGAAGCAATTTTTGAGTGCCAAGTAAATCCAGTTTGTAGAGATTGAAGGTAATTCTGTAGCAAAGATGAGTCAACCTGAGAGGAGTGCAGCATCTTCCATCAATGAAGCTAATTCTAAAAGTATAAGAGCAAACTAAATTATTCAGACAAATTCATGAAATTGCTACTAGGATCCAGTCAGAACAAGAGAGCCCCTGATGATGTTTTTGAAGATGTTCTAGGGCTTTGCAGAGATCCTGTCATACCAAATAGCACAGGTTATACTATTTTCAACTTCTTTTATGGAAATAGAGATAGGCATGTTCCCGTGTGTAATGGTTGGGCTTTGGGTTTGGGAAAATTAGTTGTTCTTGATGTATTCTTAGATGTGGATTTAATTGTTGCACTAGCTAGGCATTATGACCCTATTTCCAAAACAATTAGAAAAGAGGACCAATCACCTTTGGTTACTCTTGATAGGGGTTCTTTCATGAAAGCCTTTAATTTCTATATGTCTTCTTCCACCGAAATTGACCTGAGCAAAGAAAGAGAGAGGTACAAGAATAACATAGGGACAATAAAGGACCAAATGATGAAGCACATCCCAAAATAGGATAAATATATAGCTCCCCTCCCTACTCACATGAATGCCTCTTACCAATTTAAATCCCTCTAGCATTATATGAGGCAGACTTGTTATGGGTTGTGTAGGGTTTTGGGAATTGATGGAGATGCAGAGTTCTTGCCAGCTGATTTGTTGATGATAATCTTAGACATCCAGAATTCCTTGGTAAATACTGACTATGATTACATTTAGTATATAATTGATAGAATGCATGAGGGTTTTATTTCTATCAAAGAAAGTAAGAGTCCAATAAAGTTCATGCATTATTCATTGTTAATGCATGTAATTTTGTTCTTCAACATCAATAGCTTTGATTGGAACATGCTAAAACCAAGGTTTAACTTCAAAGGCTAGTATAATCTAGTACAATTATGGGTGAGGTTATGGAATTCTACTTCCAATGAAGGGGATTTTTATGTTTTTCAGAATTTCATTGTCTTTCCAATTATAAAGATGTTAGGCATCAATGTCACAAGGATATCCCCAAGGGTCCTTAGGCTCCTAAGACCATTGCAGTTTGTGGACAAGTGGGAGGGAGACCATAATTGGGGTGATTTTTACTTGGGGGAAAATTCTACAATTTTGAGAGTCTACAGTTGCCCCCAACCCCCACATCTGTTACCAAAATTTGTGCCTCCAAGAGTTGCCTGTTTGGAATTTGTTTAGCAATTGATGTGCACAGATAGAGAACTTCTAGCCCCTCATAGGAAGGGTACATTCACACCTAGGAAATTCAAGATAGGTGACTTCCTGGTAGGAAAGAGGGCATTTCCTCAAATCACTGCATGGTTAAATCAATTCAAGATGGTTAATGGTGCTTGTAGACATGTAGAATCTGAGGACTTTATCAAAACTACCAAGATGGTCTATATTCCAAACATTGGTTTGATTAAGGGACATGAAGGTTTAGATGAGGAAGATGTAATTAGAAACATTATAGAGAATGATGAGGTTAAAAGGAGATGGAACAGATACTTTGATTTGATAGATCTATCAAAACAAGTGATGATAGCCCAACTTCCTTTTGAAGTTTTCTTCCCTGACCTTCCTTATTTGAAAAGAATTGACAAGATGATAGAGATGCATGACACTCTATCAAATCAGTTGGAGAAATTGATTGACCAAAAGTAGCCAAAGAAAAGGAAGGATTATTCATGTTCTAATCAAGAGGAGTCTTCTGATGAGTCCCCAGAAGGGAATAGCCCACCACAAGTTGGGGATGTATAGATTGCTAAGCCTGTTGAAGATCAACCAGAAACAGAGAATCATCTAGAGCCACCCTTGAAGAAATAGAGGCTTGAGGAAGGAGAGCCTTCAAGGAAAGGAGAACAAAAGAGAATAATTGATAGAGCATCTACTCTAGTGCTAGGTGATAGGGCTTACCATCACCAATTAAGAAAAATAATAAGAGCAGGCAAGAAGGTGGCCACTGATGAAATAGATGAGGAACAGTCCCTGTGGTTAGAAAAGGATATTAGAGAGGTTTATCAGGAGGAATTTTTGAGTGATGACCAATTTATTAAAACTGATGAATTCAAGAGTTTTCTTATTTGGAACAAGCAACAAGAGGTGAAGAAAGCTCTGCCTGAAGGTGTGGAGCCAAGTGAAGAAACATTGAGAGCTTTAGCTTCTTATGATCCTAGCTTGGATCCTATAACTACAAATGAAGCTAGACAAATGGTTAAGTCAAGTGGAATGCTATTGACTCCGGGATGGGATCTGACTTCTGCATTCATCATAGATCAAATAAGGAAGCAACCATAGGGTAGCCTATCATATGAGGTTCACATTGGTGATATGATAAGAGGAAGTGGCTATGACCCTAAATCTCAAGCTATTGCAATGTGGTCTATGGCCCCTAGGACCCAAAAGCCCTCTCTATTAAGTATAGAGGATAAGATGGAAGGGAATAAGATCATATGGACTATGCAAAATACAACTAACCTTGAAGTTTTCAAGGTAGTAATTCATTGGGCTAACCTGAATGAAGCAAAGATAGTTCAATTGTCTGAGAGGTATTCAAAATTGTTTGAAAGTGAAAACCTAGTGGCCAAGGATAGAGACTTGAAAATAATGAAGATCAAACAATTAGAGGATGAGTTGGTAGAAGTGAAAGTTAAGCTTGAAGAGGCTTCAAAGGTAGTTATTTCCCCCCCTTTGCAGATTGAGGTCCCTGTTCAGATTAATGAGGAAGTACTTGAGAAACCTGCTGAGGACTTGGAAAAGATAATTTGGACACTATGTCAAAGATTGTGCAATACAGGTGGGATAAAATAATAGAAAGGATGGAAACAATTTATCAATCAGTTAGTCAATTGCACCAGACCAATAGAAAGGTGAATGAATCATTGGCTACTTTGGAGCCACTTCATATTATTTGGTTCGAGAGAAGTTTGTTATTTGATAAACTTGATAGCTTACAAGAGCATAAGCCTAAGATCCCTAGGGTAGTGACTAAAGTTTTTTAGAAGATTGGTTTAGTTAGTGTTGTTTCAAAGTTTTTTAAAGGTAAGTCTAACTAGGTGAAGGCTAAGTTGTCTATGTTTGATAAGAATTATAGCAGGTATTTACCTCCAATATGTGATGACAATGGAAATGTGATTAAGTTGGAAGAATGGAAACTGTCAATGGATCAGTTGGTGATTTCACAAGATATTTTCCTTATTAGTAACTATACTTTGGATTTTGAGAGATGTAACAACATAATTGACAGTCTTTTTAAAATTGAGAATGATTGCATACACTTTGTGGCAGAGGCCAAAAATATAACTGATTCCATGTGGGTTAAGAAAATTAGATTACTACAAGAATTGCAAATTTACAACTGGCCATCTGATGATGATGTAGCAGCTTGGGAGAAGTTAATAATAAAGAAGAAGAAGAGGCCAATTGTCTAGCTTATAGAAGAGGAAGAAGAATAGAATGCACATGGCACCTAATCCATAATTTGAGGGAGAGCGGGTTCAAACAGAGGGTGATGTAAGTTATCCGGATGGTGGTCATCATTCATGCAACAAATTTAGCAACTGTTCTAAAATATCCTTAGACAAAGGTGCCACCTGCAAAATTATTGAGAAATAGATATTTGTAATCTGTTGTTACAATCAAATTTTGTCAATTTGTAATCTTGTCTCTAGTGTAAGATCTTTTCTAGCCATCCCAAGCTTGTTGCATCCTTTCAAGGATTCCAAGATGGCTGAGATTATATATAGCAAGTTTTTTGCTCATTTGGAGGGGGTTGATACATTCGGTAAAGAAGTTCTGAAATATAGAACCTTATTTTCTTTGAAGTCAAGAGAATACTATATTAACACATTTTGATATTAATACAAAGCATATCCGAACTCTGTTACTACTACTTATTGTCTTTGTGTATGGATACTTTAGTTTTTTTATGCATTCAAATTGTAAGGCTTTTTAAATGCATTGTTCACAAGGTGAATATAGGGGTTAAACTTAAGTTTCTTTCAAGGGAAGAGTAAAATCTTAAGGGAGGTCTCTAGGAATTAATTGTCCATATATGAATTTGATGATAGTGATAAGAATTAAAAGAATGGGATGTTAGGCATGTCATTTGGGTTCTAGTATACTTGTTTTGATGGATATATGTGAAGGTAGGGTTTGACTCTATCCCCCAAGTGGATAAGGCACTAGTTTTGGATCCATTTACACTTATTCACCACCCAAGTTATAAACAACTGATTCATTTTATTTTATCTGTACAATCTTAATCTGAATTATTCTATGACAAGTTCATAGATGTATATTGTAATGCTTTGTAAAAGTACTGAATGAGGTTAACCTTCCTTGAGTTCAACTCTAAAAAGAAGGATGAATATCCTTAAGCCACTGTTCAATATTGTTGCTTTCATAATTTCTATCATAGTGTTGTGTATCATGATTTTTTGGGCCATACTAAGAGTTGCAATGTCTTATTGAGTCAATTCTAAGAAGGACAATATAATAGTGAAGGAGCTAATTCTCAATTCAAAGTTCATATCAAATAGTGAATTGATATAGGTATACCCGCCTGAGTATCCATACTCGAAGTGAAGAAGGTTTATGAACCTTAATACCTTAGTGCTTGCATTTTGCTAGATTATGTCTATTGGGATTATATGAGTTTATGAGTATTTGATAATCTACAGATTTGAGCACTAACAAGATCTTTTTTACAATATCTATGTGCATGCAGGTTTATTTTATTTATTTTGCAGGCATATCTCTATTCTAATAAACACCTTTTTTATTCTTTCATATATCTCTATTTTTATAATATTGTGCATGCAAGTTTTAAATAATATAACTTTCATAAATCTCTGGTTTTTCTAACAAATCTTGATATACTTTTGTTTGTGCTTCTTCTTTTTCCTCCTTTTTTTTCTGGTTGGTTGTGTGATGTAGTTTATTCATTCACATTCAATATTATTTTTGTCTCCTTTATCCTTGGCAGACTGTTCCTTACCCCATCTTTCAATTCAGATTTTTTTGTTGAAGATGTACAACCTATTTTGTGTTGGATGCTATGAGAAAATGAAGCTGAATCTTGAAAAACTAAGATATGGGTTTTGTGCAGAATGAGCCCATTTAGCTCTCTTTTGGGAAGTTTCTCCAAATTCACATTTGTTTAAGATCTGTCACCAATTTTTGTCACTCTTTGTATCACTACTTCCATTCACGGATTTGAGTCAGTCACTACTTGGCTACCATCATTTTCTCTACTCAAGTCTATTTTATTCTTTGTCTTTCTCTACCTTTTTTCAGCTATTCTTGGTTTAGTTTAAAATTTAGTTTGGCTATTTATAAAGATGTTAATGATTTCTTAGTTAAGTCTAGAGATAAGTTTGAATTTGAATGATTGTTTAGCTAAGTTTAGTTGTCTTTGTATTCTAGTTTGAATTCATTTTAGATATTTTGAATAATTTCTATTATATTTATTTAATAACATTTTTATTATATTCTCATCTATTTTTTTATATTATTGCTGGTTATTATTAATCTCCATGCAAAAATATCTTTCCCTTATTATTTGTCTCTTATATTTACTAATCATTGCAGGTTATCAATACATTCTTCGTAGTAGATTCTTTATTATTAGTTTCTTGTCTTATCTTCATAATAACACTTATCTAAGTTTAACCTCCATTTGAATATTCCTTTGACTCTTAAAAAATAAAATTCATAATTATAGTTACACATTTTATTCCATTTTATCATTATAACACTTGTTCTTTTTTTTGGTTCATGCACATCTCTTACAATTTTATTTAATCATTAGATTCTTAGTTTATTTAATCATTATTTCATTCTTAATATATCATTTTGTGTAATCATTAGATTCTTTTCTATATTTAACAAAAGTTATTCAAAATTTATTTATCATTAAAAAGTTCTTTTAAAAAGCCTTCTCTTACTATTTATATATGAAGTCTTTTCTTTAAAAGGAAAGTTTTTTTAAAGTCTTGGTAAAAAAATAAAAAAAAATTTACTCATTAATTTCTTTTATTTATTTATTATAAATTTTATTAATGTTTGTAAATTTTTTTTAAGACCAAAGTCATTTAAATTATTTTTTTTGATATTTTAAATGTATTATTTAATTTTAACGTGTTTCAAGTTTAATATTAGTTCATATATGGTTTTATGTTCTTATCTAATAAATTTCTATTAGCCTTTTTAATAAGAGGATTATTTTCAATTTAAAAAATAAAATTTAATTTGTTCAGTAAAGAGGGTATTTTTTTTCCAAGATTGTCTTATGTTCTCTTTTTTTGTAATATTGTCACATTTTCTTCATAGAAGATAATAGTTGTTCTAACTCTAGGTTTAAAGACCAATATGATATGTACCATATAATTTATCTAACTTTTATTTTAAGAAGGAAAATGATATATGATTGATCCAAAGAAGATAATGTCATTGCTCGTGCTAAAATTTAATTTGTTCAAGTATTATGAGTAACCTTACAACATTGCCTTCCTGTGGATTATTATTAATTTCATTATTTAGCATTAAGTGCTATCAAGTTTTATATGATCTACTGGTATGTGTGTGCTATAAATGTGTCACACTTCTATGAATCATTACATGTAAGGAAACTCAAGAATGAGCCATCACAAATCGATCCATAGCTCCCTAGGCATGGAGTGCAAGGGTTTTAAGAATGCTCTCAGCTAGAGCTATTAAGCCAATAATCTTGCTAGTAAACCATGCAATGAGAGATTCAATGAATTAATCTAAAGCATAAAGAAAATCTAAACTAAGAATGTCATGAAAATGAAACTACTATGCAAGAAATGAAATCTAAGTATGAAGCAAGAAAGCCATGATGATGCAAGAATGAAGACAAGAAGATAGAGTGTTGATGAAGATCCAAGATGAATGCCAACAATGCTCCAAATCTTCAAACCCTAGATGCAAGAATATCTCCAAAAGCTCCAAGATGACCTAGAAAACCTGTAGCATAACAATAGCATAAAAATTTGTGTGTGCAAATGAGGAAGAGAGCTCTTCTTTTATAGGAGGTGAAAAATCAATGGACCATGGAGATTAAGAGGCAAAAGATTTAATCAAGGGTGGAGCTTGAAAGAGGAGCAATCCATGTGCACAAATATCCTCCAATTAGAAAATAAGAGTTGACTTTTGTGTCTATATGAGACAAAAAGTGCTTTTTCCCTTTTTATAAAATAAGAATAATGCTTTATTTGTGCAACTTAGGATAAGAGAAAAAGTGGGGGCTTTTTATTTATTAAAAGGGGAGGGAATATTCCTTTTAATAAATAAAGACTTAGGATAAGATGGTTAGCCCATAGAAAATAATTGAATAAATGATAAAGCTAGGATTTGATCAAGAATAAGTAATTTATGATTTAGCAAAAGGGGCTAATAGTCTAGATGACCATTTTTAGGTGTATACAGTATGCACTTAGTTGCATCATTTATACGTTTAATTTGATCCATTCTTTTAATTTGTAAGTTGCACTGGGATGCACTTACTCAGTTGATGTTTATCAACTTGTTCCATTTGTAAGTTGCACTGGGATGCACTTAGTTGATGTTTATCAACTTGTTCCATTTGTAAGCCGCACTGGGATGCACTTACTCAATTGATGTTTATCAGCTTGTTCCATTTGTAAGTTGCACTGGGATGCACTTACCCAGTTGATGTTTATTAGCTTGTTCCATTTTAAGTTGCACTAGGATGCGCTTACTCAGTTGATGTTTATCAGCTTGTTCCATTTGTAAGTTGCACTGGGATGCGCTTACTCAGTTGATGTTTATCAACTTTTTCCATTTGTAAGTTGCACTGGGATGTACTTACTTTAGTTGTTGTTTATCAACTTGTTCCATTGATTTTTTTTTCCTCGTGGTGAGGATGGTGCTCTTGAAATATCTCCTAAATTTTGTTGGATATCTCTTATATTTGGAAGGCAATATGTTTTTCTCACTCATAATCTTTAGTTCAAATTATTATTTAGCACATGTCAATATTTGTTACATTAATGATTGGTTTAAATTTTTTTAATCTCCTTAATGGTTCTTTGATTATGGTACTTGCCTATAGACATATCTAGTATTTTAGTTTACCGATTGATTTGATGCTTGAGTCTCTTGCTTTGTTGTTTTAAATCATTGTCTCTCTCACATTTATTTTATATATTGCGATAATGTACTGCATTCTTCATTTCTTAGATCATGAGTCATGTAGGTGATGGAGTCATGACCCATTCACTTGCAGTGAGATGACTCATTAGTGGACTGTCTATATCCATGTGATTGATGCAATGTTGATGCAGGTATCATTAGTTGGCCTTGTCTATGGTCATTTATGCATTAGTATGTTTCTTTTATGAGAACATTGATAATGATTATTATACCTTACTTTCAACATTTGGTTTATCTTCATATCATGTTAAGCTTCATTGAACATTTTTATGATTGCTTGTGATTAATCTCATTCTAAAGTTTTCAATGATTCACTAAAGTTGATTTATTTTTTATGGTACATATTATAGTTCATTTTCAAAAGTGTATTGATTTTTATCAAGGGTAGATCCCAACTATGGAAAATCTACTTGTGGTTTTTCTATGTTCTATGTTTCAGGTGATCCATCAAGGAAAATTCAAGACATCAATTCATTCACACAAATCTTATGATTCACAAAGACTACTTGAAGATGTGGTTATACATCCACTTGAATACATTTAAAGGACCCATCCACTTCTCTTGGCTCTACAAAAGATGCATGTTCAACATACAAATGAATTTTTGCACACTTGAAGACAACATTGTATTTCCTTATATTGAAGATCAAGTTGCAGATTGTTGTAATTCTGGGTTTAATACCCCTTGTAAAATCCCCAAGTAAAGATTAAAGGGGGCTGTTAGAATTTATAATCTTTCCTTGGTATTTTATTGTAAATTAGGATAAACCAAGGTATCTTTATTATATTTTTTCCTCTAGTCAAAGTGGGAGGACAACTCATAATTTTGTAATTCTTTTATAAGGAAACTAGTTTGTTCCTCCATAAGAGGATATGGACACTTGTCGCACACACTTATGAATGGTGGCATTCATAGACTTGGGAGTTACATTCTAACTCCTCTCTCATCTCTATTTAAGAGATTCTCCTCTCTCTCATTTCATATGATGAAGTTATTGTAAGTGAGCAACTCGCTCTCTCTCTCTCTCTTTCTCTCTCTTAGTTTAGGCTATGGCCTCATTCATAATGTCACAAGAGGTTTTCTTTGCTTTCCCCTTTTAAAATCTCTTGGCTCTTTGTTTGGATTCTTGGAGCATTCTCATTTGTTGGTGATTGATCTTGATATTTTATCTCATTCTTGGCTTATGGTAAAATTCCTTCTTGCACTTCACTTTCTTGGATTATTTCATTAAATTGTTTTCATTCTTTTAATAGTTCTAACATTTATGTTATGAGTTAGACTTAACCTAGTTTATATGCATAATAATTATTCTATAATTATGTTATAATTGTTTGTATGTTATATAGGTATGTGTATATGTGGGTGCACATGCATATACCTATGACTATATAAATAATAATAATTATATATTTTTATTGATTGTGTAAATGGTATGTTATTTATAATAATTAAATAAAGTGAGTTAAATAAAGTATATTTAATGAATGTATTAAATAAAAACCAAAAATAATAATAATTGTATCATCTTAAAATGGAAGCATTTCCATGTTAAGAGCATTTAGCCCTCTGAGTAAGTGGTTTGGGGTCATGTTAAGCACCTTGATTGAGTCTTTGCATGTATTTGGCTTTCTTCCTGTTTTCCACTTCTTCTCCCCACTTGATTTCTTCATTCTAGGTGAAATTGGGGTTAAGGTCTTCAGGACTTTCCTGATTTTCCCTCTTCTATGCCTCTATTTTCTAGGTAGGATTCAAAAATGAGACCTCCTAGTCCATCATAACATCATTCCAAGGATTTTCTATCTGTTCCTGACACTGGGTCCTATTCAGACATCAATTTCTAAGTTCCTGGCATCTCCTGGAATCTTTGTTGCAGAACCTAACAAAGTTAGGGTTTGAGGTCAAATTCAACCTCGACCCTGACCAGGTCAGGGTCAACCTCGACCTTGACATCTTCTTGCCAAGAATTCAAACCTCATTTTCAATTAATTTAGCTTTCAGGAAAGTTATTTCTCCGCTTCTAGGTCAGCTATTCCGGGCTCCAAAATGGTAAATCCTTTAATTGTATTTAATCAAGGTATATTTTCTAAAGGTGAGGACCTAATTGAGATTTAATTCTTCAAGGTGGCCCATCTAGAGGAGTGTGCCCTAGATCACTATAAAAGGAGGCCTTCCTCTCTCATTTTCATATCTCATCTCAAGCAATCATGCTCTCAAGTTCTCAAGTGCAAGCAAGTCTTCAAACATTCAAGTGTTCAAGCATTCATCCATCAAGGAGTTCCATTGTGAGCTATTGAAGGATTTAATATCTTTGGAGCCCCCTTGAAGATTCATCCTTCTCCATTCATTCAAACCTTCTCATATGCAAAGATCAAGTCAAGATTGATGTTGAAGATCAAAATACCATTGATTGGAGACATCCTACATTCATTGAAGCATTCTTACTTTTGGATTTGAGGATTCGAATCCTCTACAAGGACTTCAACATAAGCGAGGTGATTTGTTTCAATTACTTTGTTTATGCACCATATATTTCAATTTAATTTCAAGGTTAATTCCTAAATTGGGGTTTGACCAAGGCAAACCCCCCATACAACCAAAAACCCCCATTTTCTTGTAGGTACAGGTGTGAAATCTTGGATCTGAGAGCAAATTTGGATACCCTTTTCAGAAATCTTTTACGATCTGTAAATAGAATCAGAATCAGAGTTCAAATAAATAATGTGGTCCTTGACCTTTTAAAAGGTCAAAGTCGACCTGTGTGAATTTGGAGAAAAGATTTCTGGGTTTTGTCCACCTCGACATTTCCAATCTAGAACAGGTGATAGAATCTTTAGAAAGTTCATACAGAGGCCAAAGTTCAACATTTTCCAAATCTACCCTAATTCAAGGTTAGTATTTGCACTTCAATTATTTCATATTTCAAGCTTGATCCAACTATAGGGAAGTATAGGATTTATTCTTTCTTTCATATTCTTCATAGATTGATTCGATTGTGTATTAACCTCTTGGTTGATCAAATTGGATCTCTCCTTTGGGAATTTGGATTTAGGAGTCAATCTTACATTTTTCCCACACACATACACAAATAGAGGTGATTCCAAATTACATCTATATATTTTGGTGAACCCAACATACTTACTCTCTTTGGAATTGGATGCCCTATTGTGTTAGATTCCTCTTTATATTGTCTTGTTAGTATTAGATTTGTCATTTGTGATTAATCTTGCATATACGCTCTGCTCACTTATTACACACATGCACTTATGAAAAATTCAAAGCATGCTAAATCTTTTAAAGGTAACGCACATAAGTTGCTAAATCCTAAGGAAGACACACACTTTAAATTTACTTTTCAATCTTTCTTTTTGGATTAAGAATTAATCCTTAAAGTATGGATTTATATTAGGATCTCTTGATCCCTCCAGTTTCAAATACACATTTATTGTGATCCCTTAAGGTCAGAAGTGTCCTTAAGACTAGATATTTTTTGTTTTTTATTTATTCTTATGGAATAGAATATTCCTAAGGATAAATACTTGATGGGTTGACTAGTGAGTAGCCACATTCACTAGGCAGTTCAATTCCATCTTTCCAGTTGCACCTTTTTCCTGTGTGATTCACAATGGGACATAAGTTCTCATTGGGTGAGGTAATCACACTTTTTCTTTTTCTCTTTAGTGATGTCTCTCTTATCTGTGATCTAAGAGTCGATGAAGACTTGAGTCCCTGGGGGCTTGGAGATTTCTCTTTGTCCCTTAGATTATGATAAGATTATCTTATTATTTTTATCTCCTTTACCAAGAGTTTGCATTGAGTCCATACTCTTGCTAAAGTGGGGGCTTAATGTATCATCTTAAAATGGAAGCATTTCCATGTTAAGAGCATCTAGCCCTCTAAGTAAGTGGTTTGGGGTCATGTTAAACACCTTGATTGGATCTTTGCATGTATTTGGCTTTCTCCCCATTTTCCACTTCTTCTCTGCACTTGATTTCTTCATTCTAGGTGAAATTGGGGTTAAGGTCTTAAGGACTTTCCTAATTTTCCCTCTTCTATGCCTCTATTTTCTAGGTAGGATTCAGAGATGAGACCTCCTAGTCCATCATCACATCATTCTGAGGATTTTCTATCTGTTCCTGACACTGGGTCCTATTCAGACATCAATTTCTAAGTTTATGGCATCTCCTGGAATCTCTATTGCAGAACCTGACAAAGTTAGGGTTTGAGGTCAAAGTTAACCTCAACCCTAACCAAGTTAGGGTCAACCTCGACCTTGACCTCTTCCTACCAGGAATTCAAATCTCATTTGCTAGTAATTTAGCTTTCGAGAAAGTTATTTCTCTGCTTCCAAGTCGGCTGTTTCAGGCTCTGAAAAAGGTAAATCCTTTAATTGTATTTAATCAAGGTATATTTTCTAAAGGTGAGGACCTAATTGGGATTTAATTCTTCAAGGTGGCCCATCTAGAGGAGTGTGTCCTAGATCACTATAAAAGGAGGCCGTCCTCTCTCATTTTCATATCTCATCTCAAGCAATCAAGCTCTCAACTTCTCAAGTGCAAGCAAGTCTTCAAGCATTCAAGTGTTCAAGCATTCATCCATCAAGAAGTTCCATTGTTAGCTATTGAAGGATTTAATCTCTTTGGAGCCCCCTTGAAGATTCATCCTTCTCCATTCATTCAAACCTTCTCATATGCAAAGATCAAGTCAAGATTGATGTTGAAGATCAAAATACCATTGATTGGAGAGATCCTACATTCATTGAAGCATTCTTACTTTTGGATTTGAGGATTCGAATCCTCTACAAGGACTTCAACATAAGCGAGGTGATTTGTTTCAATTACTTTGTTTATGCACTATATATTTCAATTCAATATCAAGGTTAATTCCTAAATTGAGGTTTGACCAAGTCAAACCCCCCATAGAACCAAAAACCCCCATTTTCTTTGAGGTGCAGGTGTGAAATATTGGATTTGAGAGTGAATTTGGATACCCTTTTTGGCAATCTTTCAGGATCTGCGAACAAAATCAGAATCAAACTTCAAATAAATAATGTGGTCTTTGACCTTTTAAAAGGTCGAAGTTGACTTGTGTGAATTTGGAGAAAAGATTTCTGGGTTTTGTCCGCCTCGACATTTCTAGTCCAAAACAAGTGATGGAATCTTCAGAAAGTTCATACAGAGGATAGAATTTAGCATTTTCCAGATCTACCCTAATTCAAGGTTAGTATTTGCACTTCAATTATTTCAGATGACCAAGTCAAACCCCCCATACAACCAAAAACCCCCATTTTCTTTGAGGTGCAGGTGTGAAATATTGGATTTGAGAGTGAATTTGGATACCCTTTTTGGCAATCTTTCAGGATCTGCGAACAAAATCAGAATCAAACTTCAAATAAATAATGTGGTCTTTGACCTTTTAAAAGGTCGAAGTTGACTTGTGTGAATTTGGAGAAAAGATTTCTGGGTTTTGTCCGCCTCGACATTTCTAGTCCAAAACAAGTGATAGAATCTTCGGAAAGTTCATACAGAGGATAGAATTTAGCATTTTCCAGATCTACCCTAATTCAAGGTTAGTATTTGCACTTCAATTATTTCAGATTTCAAGCTTGATCCAACTATAGGGAATTATAGGATTTATTTTTTCTTTCATATTCTTCATAGATTGATTTGATTGTGTATTAACCTCTTGGTTGATCAAATTAGATCTCTCCTTTGGGATTTTGGATTTAGGAGTCAAATCTTACATTTTCCCCACACACATACACAAATAGAGGTGATTCCAAATTACATCTATATAATAATAAAAGGAAAATGCTCTTTGTGGTAAAACTAGCTATCTAGCAGGGAGTTGAACTCGATACCTCCTAGAAGTTAGGCTTGTTTGATTCGAAGTGGGATATGTATGTTTCTTGAAAGCTTTGTGTTTAATCTTCTTGTTATAGGTTTCTTGGGAGGTTATTTTAATTAAATTTATTAAGAAACTTAATTATGTGTTTACAGGAATGTTGGTTTGATTTTTTGAACCAACTATGGAAGTTGGAGAAGTTTCTTCCTGTAAAGAAACTCCTCTAAGCATATAGTTGGAGGATAAAATCAGATGATTTTTGGGAAATTTGGGGAAGGAGAGATTTGGGAAGAAATAAATTTGGTATTTCTTGCAAATTGGTTCTAGAAGTCATTTGGGAAAAAAATTTTGTCTCTGTATTTTATTGATCACCTTTTTGTGAATTCATTTGGGGAATTTTTCTAAAGAAGGAAGATAAGACTGGTTGTTGGAGGAGAATCTATGAGGAGGCTTCCATCTCAAAGCTTGGAGGTACTACAAGGTTGTGCTCCAGCCATTGTGAGGTTTCTCCGTAGGAATCCAGGTAGGATCTGGATCCAGAAAAGTTTACTTCTTCCTGTATGTGTGTGAATGTTTTTGTGAAATTATTTATAAGTGTCTTCGTATTAGTTTGATAATAGGATGATATATGTTTTTATTTAGTTGTTTAAAAAAATTATTACAACTAGGAAAATGTGATCATTCCTTTTAGCATTTATTTTATGCAAATATTGTCTTTGTTATGACAATTCATATTATTACAAAACCATAAACTCTAACTTCAACTTGATTATTTTCCACCTTATTCTAGAGTTATGGTTTCGTGTCCAGTAAAATGTGTATACATTCCACTCTCAAATCATCACGACATGGATGCCTACTATCAACTAGTCATTTAAAAAGAATGTGTAACCGGTTGAACATATCTCTTCAACGTATACATAGTAAGCTTGATTGGTTTTTATATCCACCTCTCCAAAGCTCCCATTTTGGCAATGTATCAATGCAAATGTTCAGGCATTTTGTCAAGCAAATTGAATGCACTATTTATGATTAGCTGCTAATAGTATTAGCTCAAATTTTGAAAAGGATTTTCAAAAAATTCATTCCTTGCAGAGCTTGCGATCATTATATGACCTCTCTTTAAGGGCTCAGTCAAACTACCCATGTGCATTGTGTATACGTCTCACATTTCACATACATGTCTACCCGGGTTTCCAACTATTAAATCTGATAGAATTCTCTTAGTTATGCTTCGTAGGAAGTCCATAGCTGGTTTGAATGCTCCCATTTTGTGCTGGAGCAAAGAATACTATATTTTATTCCTGCAAACCACATTTTCTTGAAAGGTTTTAAACCGTTTTAAAGAATGGATGGCACATATCATTGTTTGAAGCCTCCCTGTAAATGTTAATTAATTTTCATTCTGTAAGTGACAAATAATTTCTTTCTCACCTTTTCTATGAATCCAAGATTTATACAAATATAGTATTTTATTTCTTATACTTTAAGTTATATTTTTATAAATACATTCCACAATGTTTGAGATAGGTTTCATCTTCATAGGAGTTAAGATGTAGATTTTAGATTTTGAGGTTTTTAAAAAAAATTAGACTTAGCCAAATTTTAGGCACACAAGGGTTCCTAAATTTATCAACTAGTTATGGAACATTGCGTTAATGCATGTGGAAAGTTATATGTTGCACTTTATGAATGTTTATACATGGTTTTGTAGGCCTTATAGTATGTTACTCATGTGATTTTAGGACTTGTCTTATGATAGAATCCATAATATGAGGCTATGACTCGTTCGGGTGGCCTGAGTGCACCAGAGGGTTCCCTAGACCTATGAGATGGATATTTTAAAAGTACTTGATGTTTTCATGGCTTGTGGGTTTGGGTAGGGGACTAGGTGCATGCACCCTAAAATGGGCACCTAGACTTTGGGCCCCATTTATTAATTTATCAATTTTCTAAATCAATCCTTTGCAATTTTCAAACCAATTCCTTGATCAAATCACAATTAAATAAATAATTCAAATATTTCTAAGCTTTGATCATTTCATCAATAATTTTGTTTAATTAAAAGAAATATTCCTCTTTTAAATAAATATAATAGGCTTATTTAATTAAAAGAAATATCTTAAATAAAATAATCTTATTTAATTAAAATCCCTTTTAATTGAATAACTTTATCTGATTTAATTAAATATTCCTTTTTTTATTAAATAAACTTATC
Organism: Chamaecyparis obtusa; assembly: GCA_027943335.1. Taxonomy (NCBI): domain Eukaryota; kingdom Viridiplantae; phylum Streptophyta; class Pinopsida; order Cupressales; family Cupressaceae; genus Chamaecyparis; species Chamaecyparis obtusa. The sequence goes on along the minus strand of BSBK01005417.1, from coordinate 485,723 downwards.
TTATTTAATTAAAAGATAATTCCTCTTTTAAATAAATAAAATAGACTTATTTAATTAAAAGAAATATCTTAAATAAAATAATCTTATTTAATTAAAATTCCTTTTAATTGAATGATTTTATCTTATTTAATTAAATATTCCTCATTTTATTAAATAAACTTATATTATTTAATTAAAAGATAATTCATCTTTTAAATAAATAAAATAGGCTTATTTAATTAAAAGAAATATCTTAAATAAAGTAATTTTATTTAATTAAAATCCCTTTTAATTGAATGATTTTATCTTATTTAATTAAAAATATTCCTCTTTTTATTAAATAAACTTATCTTATTTAATTAAAAGATAATTCTTCTTTTAAATAAATAAAATCCCCACTTCAAGCAAAATCTGTGATGGAAAATGAAATAAATCAAATAAAAAATAAAACAAAAATCATTTTCCTGATTCTTTCCTCTTTTTGTCTTTTTTTGGATTTATCCCACATTGCTCTTGGAGATGCATTCTCTTCCACATTTTCTTATATAAGGAGCCCTCTCCTTCTCATTTCGAATCTCAAAATTTTCATACTATTGTTATGCTGTAGGTTTGGAGAGAAATCTTGGAAGAAGCTTTTTGAGCATTTGGAGCTTGGATATTTGAGACTTCTTTCTTCTTGTCTTCTTCTCTCATGCCTCATGGCAATCCATAATTTATATTAGTATTGCATTTACATAATAGTTTAGATTCATGTTTCCTTTCATTGTTTTAGCTTAATCCACATAGCATAATTAGCAAGGATTTGTAATATTTTCATTTCAATAGAATAGTTTACTTTCTTGCATTGTTATCATCTAGGCTAGTTTCATTTGCATGCAATAACTTGATGATCATGGAGATTAGCATGCTTTCTATTCATCTTTGAATCTCTTGTTGCTTGGTGTACTTGCATGGGCATAACTAGGTCAATCTGAGGGTCTCATAATACAACTTCTGCACTCCATGAATAGAGAGTTGTAAATCTCTATTTGAGACCTCATTGTTGAGTGTTCTTAAATGTAATGATTCACAAAAGTGTGACACTTTTATAGCACACATTTTTGGCACCCATCGTGGGGCAACCCACTTTTACATGCTGGTTTTGATAATATTAGGAGCTAACCCCCTTCTACAGATTTGCTTGGAGACTAAAACCTTAGATTTTCATAGATTTGATCATATCTCCCAAATGGCTTGGTGTTTTGGTCCGCAATGTTTTTTGGAGGTTGATGACATATCAAAGAAGCTCCAATAAAAAATTCAGAATTTTTTAAAGTATTTTCAATTTTTTATAATTTTTTCTTGATTTTCATAAAAAATTAATTTTCAGCGCAAATTAGCATTTTTTTAAGAAATTTTTACATTTTCGGAAAGCTCTTCAAATTCTATAGGGGGCCCATTCTTTATGTTTTGAATTTGGATGCAATATCATAGCCCAAATAATTGATTTACAAAAACTAATCTATTTTGGTAAAATGGGTCTCTAGGGCACAAATGAAGAGATTTTTTAAAATTTTTTACATTTTTGGAAAGCTCTCTATTTTTTTGGCTAAAATCATATCAAAAAAGTTAGATCTTGTTGACTAGGTCAAATGCAAAAAATATATTTTGTGATGAGTATGCACTTATTTTTCATTGTTCAATGCATGATATGAGTTATCATTTGGATTATTTCCTGGCTATTATTGCTCCTAACAATTTATTTTTAGATCTAACCCTAGGGTTTGCATAAGTTCGATATACATTGCATATCTTGTTTTCTTGTTTGCTTGTTTGCTTGTTAGAGAGTTTGTGGCTTGTTTGCACAAACAAAAGCTCAACAAAAATCTACTAAACGTGTTGCATTGGACTTGAGGTATTTTATTCAATCTCTATAACACTTGGATTTTGGGCATAAAATTAATCTCTTGTGTGTTTGGCCTAGGTGATTTATCACTTTCATAAACCAAATTTAAATTTTGTGACTTTAAAAAGAATATAGATTCATTTCTAGCATATCTATTTCACATAGATAAGTAGGCCCTATTAACACTATTCATGGTTCTTGAGAGAGTGGGTTTCCAGTAAAACTCTTCTCAACAAGAGAACCCTTTTAGGTAGGGAGGTTACTAGAACTATCTTTGCGTGCTACTAGATTTGTAGTCTTTGACTTTTCGATTGATGCATTCTCTCTTCGAAGAGGTTGATAGATCATGAGTTATTGACATTACGAATCTTGGCAAGATAGTTTTAGTCTTAGCGTGTTAGAATGAATCTATCTTCTATGTTTGGGTGAAGAGAAAAGGATAGAGGATTATGCTCTACTCCCTTTTTGGGTAGTACCAAAAACTTAGACCCTTGGATCTAAACCAAGTCCCCATGTGGTCTTTGTTGTGAGTCACCTTTTAGAGAGGGTTAACCGTAGTGGACATTCCCTTCATTGGGTAAACCACATTGACGGAACCTCAAGAGGTAATAGCCACTTTTTCCATGGTAGTGACAACCACTATACAAATGTCCTTGTGGAATAAATCTTCATGGTATAGTTTCTTGATGGGCTATCAGATCTCCTTAGCATCTCTAATTCATTAATTTCTCATAATGTGTCAAAACCCCAGTGTGCTTGGATTGGAGTTCACCTTCTTGAAATTGTAAAAGATGCAGAGTCAATCCATTATTAAAAACCATAGTGCAGCCAAATTTTTTCTTTTTAGGACTCTGTGTGTGATTGGGAAAACATTTTGGAGAAGATACACAAGTAGTATCTTTAAGGAATAGCATACTAAGTCAATATTCATGTTTGTGAGCAAGGTTGCTTTGTCCCTTACTCATTATTTGAAGACGTTTGCTTGTTGAAACTCCATGGTTGTTGTTCTATGTGATTGATAAATGCTATAAATATGTTAATATGCCTGGTTAATTTTTTAAAACAATCAAGAAACTAAGTTCCTAAGTTTTACACGCTTTCTGGCCAAACCATTGTATGACACTAAAAACTCATCGCACACTATTCTGAATTTGATCATGCGATACTTCGCTACTATTTTTGCATCATACATCTTGTGTGGATTTTATCATACCAGTAGCATGCACACTATCACCTGGCCTTTGTGAGAAATATCACCTTGGAAGATTGTATCACCCTGTTTTCCTAGAAACTGTCGCATAGAGTTATTTTAAAATCTTGGTTGTCTACAATCTAAAACTACTTAGTGTCCTATTTTTTAGTCTCTTTGGTTGATCCTGGTCAGATTAGGTTTTTTATCCTATCATTGGAATCTTGTTCGCACTTGGGATTCTTGTTTTTTGACCTTTTGATTAGTAACCTTTGATCTTGCAAGCAATCTTTCTTGGAATCGGTGTGTCAAAAATAGCTCTTGTTGAAACAGACCAACCTTTGGATTCTTTGAGAGCATACTTGGAGAGTCATAGTAGTCTCTTGTCTAATTCACTTCCACCCAAATTCAATTTCAAACAAATATAACTTGGTTAACATCATCCTCCTGATCCATATGTGTTAGGATACTTATCCTTTTATTATACACCTCTGTGGCAGTGTTGAGTTACACCTTTTGCAATTTTCTATCTCACCATCTCTATTTTGGACAATTGAACACTTTTACTATCCTAGTTTGATACCAACATTTCTTAGGGTCATCTTATCACCAAGTGCTTTTCCTTTCATGTCAGTTATGACAAGGTATCAAGTAAGTAAAGGGAAACAACCTTAGATAGTCTTCAACCAATTACCCCCTCAGTAATCTTAGTGAGTTGGGCACATCTTTAGCACCCTCTTATTCAGATATGGACATGAGTTATACCATGACTAGAAAGGAGAGGGAAGCAATGGATCAAACTCTTGATGACATGTTTCAGAGACATAGAGACAACATGCTATTTGATCAACCAGAATCACCCCCTATCAACACCAGATATTTTGATGCTCATCAAAGAGCTGAAAGGTATACAAGATGAGCTCACCAAGATGAACAGTCACAACATGAAGACCAAAACAATGAATCTTGTGATGCTCATGTCAATGCAACATATACCAACAACTTGCTCAAACATTCAAGACCCAATTCTCCACTCCAAATGACCACAAGGTATACAAGTGAAAGGCTCAAAAGAATTGAGCATGAAAAGAAAGCCTTTTTGGAGGAACAAGTTGCAAAAGAAGAGAGATTTAGACTCCTAGAGGCAGAACAACAAGCCTTGTTAGAATTGGAAAGGAAAACCTCTCAGGATGAACAAGATAGGCTTTTAGCCCAATAACTTAATGCCCAATTCAACAATAGGGGTACCAATAGTGGAAACAACTCTCCACCATCTACTCCCTTAGGAACTCCATGAAGTAGAAGGTGTTCAAGAACCCCTTCAAGATCTCCTAGTCCTAAAGGAAGAAGGATTTCACAACATGACCATTATAGGAGATGAACACCTCCTAGGAACTCAAGACAACCCTCCCAACGAGCTCATCATGGTTCCCAACATGGAGAAAGTAGTACAAGTTTTGATGCTCAAGACTTTATGAGGATGCAACAAGAACCACTATTCCAAAAATATGTGGAGAAGTATCTAGAGAAAAATAAGGATAAGTTCCTAGAGAGCTTGATTAACCAGGGTGCTAGAGTTCCTTACAAATTTTATGTGGATAGGAAAATCAAGAAACAAAGCCCATCACAAGAAGAGGAAATCAAGGAAATTAAAAGCATGATGGAGAAAATGATGGCACCAAAGAGTTCTTTCAACCTTGACTCTATTTTTCCTAATCCTTTTGATAGGAGTGTGATTATGAGGGACTTCCCTAGGAAGGTTGAAATTCCACAATATGACAAGTATGATGGCAATGGTGACCCACATGAGCATGTGTGTCAGTTCTACATCATGAGTTTTGAATTTCACCAAGATGACTCCTATCTGATGAGATTATTTCCAAGGAGTATCAAGGGCCAAGCAATGGAGTGGTTTAGCAACATAACCCCTCCTGTCAAAACTTTTAAAGAGCTTGTCCATAGATTTTTGCAACATTTTGCATACAACTTGTCAAGATTAGTCACTATGCTAGACTTGTGTAATTTTAAATAGAACCAAGGGGAATCCTTTGTTACCTTCCTAAAAAGATGGAGATGATTGTGCTCTCGATATTCTAGGACTATCCCTGAGCATGAAAGGATTCATATCATTGTTAGCAACTTGGTGCCTGAAATGCGGTATGAGGTTTGAAAGATGGTCTTTGATTCCTTTGACATTATGGTTGAAGCCACATGTAGAATAGAGGATTTCTTGAAGGAGAAAGGGATTTTGACTAAACATAACAATAACAACAATAGTCAAAATAATAATAACTCTCATAAAGACAAAGGGAAGAATGTGCATTGGAACAAAAATAAACAAGTGGTCAATGATGGAGTTGTGGACTCTTCCCAACCTAAGGATCAAGGTGTCCTTCACTTGTCTAGTGCAGTTCAAGCTATGAAGCTTAATGTACTTCCTCAACAAGAGAGTAGGCCAAGGTATCAAGAGAAGCCCAAGAAGGAAAAATGTCAATTTTCAAAGCTTGGTGATTCCTATGAGGATGTTTTCAAAATGCTTATTGCCAACAATCTTGCACATCCTCAAGATCTTGCAAAACACCATATTCCTAATGTCAAACCACATTGGTGGGATGAGAAAGCTTTCTACTAATTCCACAATGGCATTGGACATGACATCGAACATTGTTGGAAGTTAAAGCATATCATCTAGAATCTAATTGAGAGTGGAAAGCTTCAAATTGATGGGTTGAATAACAATATTGAACACAAAGCATTTAAAGAGCCTTTTCCTAAATATGAGAAGGGGGAAACCTCTAAAACTAAGGACGGCAAGGTTGCAATCAACTACACCTATACAACTGCGGAGAATGTGGTTAATATGCTAGAAGTTGTGGAGGAAAGTGTCAACATGATGAAAGGAAAATATCCCTATGGGTATGACTCTCCTCCTATATTTGATGGATGACCCATTGTGGTGCTAAGAGGTCCCAACTCTAGGGTGTCTTCCCAAGGTCTTAATGCAATAACAAGAAGTCAAGGTCTCGTTGTCCTTAGAGGACCCAATTCTCATCAAACCAGTAAACCCAAGAAAGTGACATTCAAGAATGTCATCAACAAATTAGATGTGAGTCCTCAGTCAAACTATAACCTTGTTGATCAGTTACAAAGAACACCAGCTCATATTTCAATCTTAAAGCTTTTAGAATTGTTTCCAAGACATAAGAAAAGCCTTGAGGATGCTTTGCGTACAACAAATGTCCCTACCAACATAGATGTCAATCAATTCCAAAACATGGTCAATCACCTTGCTAGCCCTCATTACCTAACATTTTCAGAGGAAGATGATAAATCTTTGAGCCATCTGCATAATCTTGCCCTTCACATTGAGGTCATGATCCATAAAACCCATGTTGGGTGTTTGTTGATAGATGGGGGTGCTAGGCTCAACATTTGTTCTTTGAGTTTGTTGAAAATACTAGGTTATTCTGAAGAAGTCATTGACACTCAGAAGAAAATTATCATTAAGGCCTATGATGAGGTAGAAAAAAGCTCCAAAGGGTTGGCTGTCCTTCCTATTAGGATTGGTCCTGTTCAAAAGGGCATTTTGTTCCAAATTATTGATGTTGGTCCTCTGGCATACAATATCTTACTATGTAGACCATGGATCCATGACATGCAAGAAGTACCGTCTACCTACCATCAATGTGTTAATTTCCCCTATAATGGAGTAGAAGTCTATATACCCAAGGATAGCACATTATCAGTCAATGCAATTTCAGCAGGGACTCACATCCCTCTCAACAAAGAAGTAGAGAATTTTGATTCAACTCTAGAATAGTGCAAGAATAAGCTCAAATCCATAGACCTTGGTATGGGAGGATATAAACTTGAATCCTTTACAAAACTACCAATATCACCTAGGTCTTATGGTAAATTATCACAATAGATGCGACCTTCATCTTTGGCCATGACTTTGTTTGGCACATTTGTAGAGGCCTTAGTGCCCATCCAATATGAAAAAGAAGAGGTGGTTGTCAAGGACTAGATCAATAGAGAAGACAAATACATGCATAATGAAAACCTCTCTCCCTCTCCTAAGACTTATGGAAGAGGGTATACTCTTGTTAAAAATATGGGCTATTTAGGACATGGTCCTCTTAGTCATAGACTAGATGCTAGAGCTGAACCTCTCGATCATGCTCTTTTTGGACACAAGTCTAAAAAAATGGTTGGCCTAGGTTTTGAAAAAGATAACCAAAGCACTATTCCTATCCTTGGTGAGACGGATAGTGGGGATGAAACAAAGTATATGCCCAATTTGGAAAACCTATAGAACATGTGTGAAGATTGGGTTCCTTCCACCAATCTCTTTTGGGGAGATTTAGATGAGCCAGTTGCACATGTAACAGCTAAAAGCATAGAACTAGATAAGTAAAAAGTTGAGGATCCCATTAGAGAATGATAGTGGGAGAACATTATTCACTTGATGGAGAGAGATGTTACCCTAGATGATATTCAAGATTCTACATCGAGACACCCAAAACATGCATGGTGTAAACATCCCAGTCAGGATTCAAATACAAACTCACATGAATATGAATGGGACTCTCTCTCTCTCTAAGGCTTCTATAGTTGACATGGATGTTGATGTCATCCATACATATAGCTCCCAACTTGAGGGAGCTAATGAGTCAAGTGTAGGATTATAGGATCGAATCCGTGAGTCTCTTTAGTGGATGATGCTTCACTTGGTTGGATAAATCCTAATTTGGGTGCCTGAGAAGGATAAATGATAGATCCTAACTCTACAATCACCAAAGATGATCCCATTAGCATTAACAACATTGAACCTGTCATTGACCTACCCCTTGCTAATCCTCATCTCATTGATTGGTCTCAATGATATCAAGAGCCTCAGCTCCTAACTTTCCAAAATGACTATGAGATAGCTTGCTACCTAAATGCCCTTGAGCCCATAGTCTCTTCCACTAGCGAACCAACTACAAGGATGATAGAAATGGATATCAAGTACCTTAGTCACAAAATGAAAACAAAAGAAAACAAAAAGAATAATGGTTCTGATGGCAAAAACCATTGTGTGGTGATATCAAAACCCAAAAAAGTAAAAATAAAGGATGTATCCAAGGGTGAAAACCTCTTTGAGGCACCTAAGGATGAGGTACTTGATCATATTCCAAGTTATTTTCAAGATAGATCATCAGTGCTTGTTGAGCAACACAGTTAGTAAACTTGCGTACAAAAGAAGTGCCACAAATTGTGCATTTGGCTCAATCTCTATCAACATAGGAAAAAGAAACATATACCAAGTTCTTACAAAGCAAGAAAATCATTTTTTCTTGGACTTACTTAGATATGCTAGGATTGGACACTAATCTCATTATGCATCATTTGTCCATAGCTCCAAGTAGCAAACCATTTAAACAAAAATTGAGGAGAATGCATCCTCACATAGCTCTTCTTGTTAAAACTGAACTAGAAAAACTCCTAAGTGCAAGATTTATAAGAGCTATTGATTATGCCGAATGGATTTCAAATATTGTCCTAGTTTCTAAACATGACAAATCCATTTGCATCTGCACTGATTTTAGAGACCTTAACAAAGCATGCCCAAAGGATGATTTTCCACTTCCTAACATAGACATGATAGTGGACATGACTACGGGTTATGAGATTTATTCTTTAATGGATGGTTTTTCTAGGTATAATCAAATCAAGATAGCTCCTAAAGACCAGGAAAAGACTACATTCACTTGTGCATGGGGTACCTACTGCTAGAATGTTATGCCCTTTGGAATAAAAATGTAGGAGCTACTTATCAAAGAGCTATGACAACTATCTTTCATGACATGATGCATAAGAATATAGAAGATTATGTGGATGACACCTTGGCTAAATCTAAAACAAGAGATACACACTTAAGTGATTTAGAAGTCATTCTAGATCGTATGGAATAATTTCAATTGAGGTTAAATCCAAAAAAGTGTGCATTTGGAGTCACCTCTAGAAAACTTCTAGGATTTATCATTTCAGCCAAAGGAATAGAGGTAGACCCAGAAAAATTTCAAGCAATCTTGGATATGCCGCCTCCCAAAAACATTAGCCAAATGAGGAGTCTCCAGGGATGTCTTCAATCTATAAGGAGGTTTATCTGACAACTAGTAGATAGAGCTCAACCCTTCAATAAGACATTACATAAGGGAGTCAAATGTGTCTGGAATGAGGATTGTCAGAAGAGCATTGACCAAATCATGAAGTACTTGGCAAATCCTCCGATATTAATGCCTCCTATCCCAGGGAAGCCACTCATTTTATATGTTTCAGCAATAGAATCTTCCTTGGGGGTATTATTAGCTCAACCTAATGACACTAGAAAATAAAGAGCCATATATTATATTAGTCATACACTTGTTTCATATGAGGTCAATTACACTATTAATGAGAAAGCTTGCCTTGTCGTGGTGTTTACTTCCCAAAAGTTGTAACATTACATGCTTGCGCATACAATACACCTCATAGAAAAAATTGATCCTCTCAATTATTTTGTTGGTAAGGCTTCTCTCATAGGTAGACTTGCTAAGTGGATGATGGCCTTATCATAATTTGACATAGAGTATGTTGAGCGTAAAGCTATAAAAGGACAAGCCATTTCAGATTGACTAGCTGATTTCCCAATTTAAGACAACATGCCTATTCAAGTTGAATTTCTAGATGAGCACCTAATGTACATAACTCAGAGGACATGGAGGATGTTCTTTGATGGATCTTTTATGCAAAATGGTTCAGGAGCTAGAGTGTTATTTGTTTCTCCTCATGGGTACATAATTCCTAAGTCCTACAAACTATTGTTCCCATGTACAAATAACATTGTTGAATATAAAGCCTTGACAAATGGATTAAAAATGGCTATAGAATGGAGAATCATAGAGCTGCATATTTATGGGGATTCACAGTTGATTATCAACCAAGTTAATGAAGAATACCAAACAAAGGATGAAAAACTGGTACCCTACAAGAAAATGGTTGATTCTTTGAGGTGATATTTCACATTTGTTACATTTCAACAAATCCCTAGAATAGAGAACAAAGTAGCTGATGCTATGGCTACATTGGCTTCACTCCTTTAGCTAGAACAACATGAATCTAGATTTGAATTCCTGGTGAAAGAGCTACACTATCCCATTTATGACTCCCAAGAAATCCAAGTTGTTTGTATCCTTGTTTGCCATGAGTCATCTCGCTATGGTGCCATTTACTCGTATCTCCATGATGGCATTATCCTTGAAACCTTCAACCATTCTGAATGATGAAACCTAACCTGAAATGCCTCTCACCATACCCTTATCCATGGTGATTTGTATAGGAGGGGTTTAGATGGGACACTTTTTAGGTGCTTGGAAAAGGATGAGTCCAACCAAGCATTAGTTGACATCCAAGAGGGCATTTGTGGGGGACATTCCAATGGTCTTTTCATGGCTTGAAGGTTGCTTAGGGCTGGGTACTATTGGCCTACCATGCAGATAGATGCAGTAGCTTTTGCCAAATCATGTGAAAAGTGTTAGAAACATGGAAACCTGATACATGCCCCAGGAAGGGAGCTTATTCTATCTATATCACATTGGCCATTTCAGCACTGTGTCTTTGAACTTTTTGGGAAGATTCACCCCAACTCATTAGGTGGACACAAATTTATCATCACCGCTACTGACTACTTTACCAAATGGGTGGAGGTTGTTCCACTTTCTATTGCCTCAGGCAAGACAATTTCTCTGTTCATCTTAGACCACATCATTTGTCGGTATGAAGTGCCCACTAAAATAATCACTGATAATGGAGGTCAATTTAAAAACAAGGACCTTACACACCTCTACAAGAAGTTCAAGATAAAACAACATTGGTCCTCCATTTACTTCCCATAAGGAAATGGACAAGCAAAGGAATCTAATAGGACCATTCTTAAAATTCTCCATAGAACAGTCCACAAGAATGGTAGAGATTGGCATCTATAGGTAAATACAGCCTTATGGGCTTATAGAATGAGTATTCATACTCCAACTAGGGCTACTCCTTTTGCCCTTACTTATGGCACTAAAGCAGTGTTACCTTTAGAGGTAGAGATTCCTTCACTTAGAGTTTCTCTCAAAGGTCTAGTTATAGATGAAGACTATCGTGCCATGAGACTTTGGGAATTGGAACTTCTAAATGAAAAGCATAAAGCATCATTTGATCACATGAGGGTCTACCAAAAGTGTATGTCCAAAGCATTCAACAAGAAGGTTCACCGTAGAGAATTCCAAGTGGGAGATCTTGTTTTATGAGAAAACCCTAAGAACCAACAACATAGAGAAAAAAAGGGAAAATTAAAACCTAATTGGCTTGCACCCTACATTATCACAATGACTTTTGGGATAGGTGCTTACTTATTATTTGATGAAGAGGGAGAGCAGCTCCCTGATCCTATCAATGTCTTGCACCTAAAGAAGTTCTATTCATGATGCTAATTCTATCTGGGGGCATCCTTTGTATATATTTATTGATCCTAAAAAAATACCAAAACAATTCATATATGATGCTGAAAAAATTCTAAAAATAAAAAAATGTCCTAAAAAAGAGCATCCTAGTGAAAACCTAGCAATAGGCGCTTTGATGTCTCACCAAAAAAAAATCAAAAAATTAAAAAAAAAATAGAAAAAGTGCCTTGGTGAAAACCTGGAAATAGACGCCTTGGTAGCAAAACTATATATATATATATATATATATATATATATATATATATATATATATATATATATATATATATATATATATATATATATATATATATATATATATATATATATATATATATATATATATATATATATATATATATATATATATATATATATATATATATATATATATATAAAGTCTTGAAAAAATTGCAATAAAATCCAAGTGGTGAAAACCAAGAAACAGGTGCTACTTGAGGGCTTTGCACCCCTATTTCTTAGCATGTGTACTCGACACTTAGCATTTCTCCATCATGCCTTGTCCTTGTTGCCTTGGTTTGGAATTGGTCTTTGTCTTTGTTTAGGGGTCATAACTATGTTAGCTTTGGTCTCTTGGATGCGTCAGTCTTTAGGACACCTCACAAACAATGTTTTTCAACACCACCTGAATTGTGTTTTTCAACACAACCCCTGACATCGAGTGTTTTTCAACACTTATCAGTTTGGTCTTATCCAATTTTATCAATTGATTTCACCTGCTTGCAAGCATTTGGTCATTATCCTTGAAACTCAGTATCAGTGAACACACTTAAATTTTTAAACACAACACTTAATGCTTGAGCTATGTCATGATATTTTCTTTGTGTGCTGACTGTTATTGATTTTCGTTGAGTGTCCTTGTCTAATAAGTCTCTCCATGATGCATAGATAGAGGACTTGATATGGGGAATCTTTTTAATTTTTTTTTACTTGTGGGTGTGGTCTTGAAGCTCTTGAGTGTCTCTTGTTGTTCCCTTGACACACTTAGGAGATTCGAGGCATCATCCTTGACTATTTTTGCACAACTGTTCTTATGGTCATCCTGACATCTATGCCTTGATGTGAGAGTGGTTTTTCTACATTATATTGGGTAAGCTAACATTGAAGTCATCTTGACCCTTATGTCTTTGATGATCACGTTAGAATCTTTCCACATTCCAATCCAATATAAATCATATTCATATCTTCATAGTTGCATTTGTGACTAGTGATGATTGTGTGATTTTATGATGTCCGTTAATAATGGCCCAATGATGAAAATAAGTTCCTTAACATTCTCTAATGAATGATGAACACAAAATCCTATGTTACAATTGCTCTATTGCAAGTACACCTTTGCATTTTCATGTAGCTTGCATTGTTAGACTTCATGTTAATTTGCATTTTTAGGCTGCATTAGGAGTTTGAGAGGGTTTTCCTTCATCTTTCTTTTGGACTTTTAATCAACTATGATCACATTTTGATCTTCATTTCCTTATCTTCTTTCGTGATCTCAATCAAAATTCTCTATCTTAAACACTTGATTGATTTTGGGGCATCCTCTTGCTTAAGGAAAATTCTCATTCCTCTCTCTATTTCTTTCCATTTCTTCCAAACTTCTATCTTCCATTCACTTTCACCCCACTTATTTTCTTCTCATTCAACCTTAGGGAATAATCTTTCGTCATGATCTACCTTGGTTCTGTGATCCTTATATTTTTCATCTTACATCAAGAACCTTACCTTTAGTTTGATTTGATCAAATTTGTCAATTTATTGTTTCTCCTCTATCTCATTTCGATTTGAATCATGACAGGATAGTACCTATCAAACTTCAATCCTTGATTCAGCTTTATCAAACCTATTAGGTAAACCTTGCTTGATATTCTTATCTCTTATCTAAGACTTGACAATTACCTATTTATAGGGGTGTTGGCCTTGTCTTTTTCAATTAGCTTATCCTTGTCCTGATTTGTTCCCATCCATCGAACACACATCTAGGTTTTTTTGTGATCCCAAATCGATCTCACATTTCAATTCCATTCTTTGTCTACATGTGATCTCAGATCGATCTCACATTAGACAAAGAGGGGCAAATGTATGCACCCTAAAATGGTTGCCTAGACTTTGGGCCCCATTTATTAATTTATCAATTTCCTGAATCAATCCTTTGCAATTTTCAAACCAATTCTTTGATCAAATCGTAATTAAATAAATAATTCAAATATTTCTAAGGTTTGATCATTTCATCAATAATTTTGTTTAATTAAAAGAAATATTCCTCTTTTAAATAGATAAAATAGGCTTATTTAATTAAAAGAAATATCTTAAATAAAATAATCTTATTTAACTAAAATCCCTTTTAATTGAATGATTTTATCTTATTTAATTAGATATTTCTATTTTTATTAAATAAACTTATCTTATTTAATTAAAAGATAATTTCTCTTTTAAATAAATAAAATAGACTTATTTAATTAAAAGAAATATCTTAAATAAAATAATCTTATTTAATTAAAATCCATTTTAATTGAATGATTTTATCTTATTTAATTAAATATTCCTCTTTTTATTAAATAAACTTATCTTATTTAATTAAAAGATAATTCCTCTTTTAAATAAATAAAATAGGCTTATTTAATTAAAAGAGATATCTTAAATAAAATAATTTTAATTAATTAAAATCTCTTTTAATTGAATGATTTTATCTTATTTAATTAAATATTCCTCTTTTTATTAAATAAACTTATCTTATTTAATTAAAAGATAATTTGTCTTTTAAATAAATAAAATCCCCACTTCAAGCAAAATCTGTGATGGAAAAGGAAATAAATCAAATAAAAAATAAAACAAAAATCCTTTTCCTGATTCTTTCCTCTTTTTGCCTTTTTTCTGGATTTATCCCACATTGCTCTTGGAGATGCATTCTCTTCCACATTTTCTTATATAAGGAGCCCTCTCCTTCTCATTTTGGATCCCAAAATTTTCATACTATTGTTATGCTACAGGTTTGGAGAGAAATCTTGGAAGAAGCTTTTTGAGCATTTGGAGCTTGGATATTTGAGACTTCTTTCTTCTTGTCTTCTTCTCTCATGCCTCATGGCAATCCATAATTTATATTAGTATTGCATTTACATAATAGTTTAGATTCATGTTTCCTTTCATTGTTCTAGCTTAATCCACATAGCATAATTAGCAAGGATTTGTAATATTTTCATTTCAATAGAATAGTTTACTTTCTTGCATTGTTATCATCTAGACTAGTTTCATTTGCATGCAATAAGTTGATGATCATGGAGATTAGCATGCTTTCTATGCATCTTTGAATCTCTCTTTTCTTGGTGTACTTGCATGGGCATAACTAGGTCAATCTGGGGGCCTCATAATAAAACCTCTACACTCCACAAATAGAGAGTTGTGAATCACTATTTGAAACCTCATTGTTGAGTGTTCTTTAATGTAATGATTCACATAAGTGTGACACTTTTATAGAACACACTAGGTACCCTAGGTGAGTGGCTCAGCATAGGTGTTGGGAACCCTAAACCGGTTTCCAGAAGATCCTATGGGTGGGTTAGTAAAAAGTGATAACCTAATGATGAATCTGGGAAATAGAGCAAACATAAGATAATGAAAGAGAACATATTAATGACCACATAGTCTTTTTGGAATACCGGGACCATGTGTAACTGCCAGGGAGGATCCCAAAATACCAAATATGTGATGACACTCACCTAGAGGGTATGCTAGAAACCTAACCCTTGTGATTGGTAATGTGATATCTTGTAATGTTTTATATTTGTTTTCAAGTGAGGGTTTGTGAAACCTTAGAATGCTTAGGGCCTTGTGAGTATCTTGGTTCTATCTCCTACCACGGGGGGTGAAACTTTACCAGTTTGACATGGTTGGGTGGCAAAAAAATTTCAAGGTCCTATTCATGGTTCGTGACTTGGATGTGTTCAATTCTATGCATTAATGAAGAAATTTCTATTTGTATCATTATTACTAAAAAGAAAGATGTAAAGATATGTTTTAATTCCTTCAAGCCATTTTTGTACTTACTATTGTAATGAGATTCATTATCAGAAAAATGTAATTGAAAAGAAAGGTAATATAATTGGGAGGGATAGTTCTCGAGTTTAATTTAAGGGATATTATTTGAAAGATCAAAGTTGAAATGTAAAGTGTAAATGTTGAATTATTCTCTCTATCTCTTCTATGTTGAAATAAAAGGAAATATTTATTATGCTAAGGTTAAAATACAATCTGTAAGAATAGCTATTTCAATGTGTAGGAAAGAGAAATGAAATTGGTATATAATTATATGGAATTTTATTTTCTTACCCTATCTCTTAAGTTATGAAATGTGAAAGTAAAGAATAGAAATGAAATTTAATTTGTATAAGTAATGTAAATATGCTAGTAAATGAACTCATTAAGGGAACCTTAAGGAATGTATATGTGAATGTATTAATGATGTAATGTTAAAAAAAAATATAGTTACAATTTTTGGTCATAAGACCTAATTCTTTATGGGTTCCCTGGTAGGGATATTACATTTGGTATTAGAGCTCTGGTTTCTACACTAGGAGCTCAGGGTCTATTTATACTTGAAACTCAAAACTTTTCAATGCATTGAAAATTTTAATGCTACTTTTAAACTTGCACTTAAAAATAATATTTCACCACTCTCCTAGGATGCCTCCCGTTACCCTTGGAAGAGCTAAGGATAGAGCTCAAGAGTCTTCCTCTAAATCTTGCCCAGAGATTTCCCATGGGGAACATGAGGGAGAATAAAATCAAGATAATAATAGGAATGAGAGTCAGAGTAATGACTCAAAAGGAGCCCAACTTAGACAACTGATGCAACAACTTTAGCTCAGACTTGACAACCTTGAAAATAGAGTCAATATGGAAGAAGGAAACCAAGATCAACACCAAGATAGGGAAAGAGATAGGAGCCCTAGGAGAAGAGAAGTTATGCAAGAATCTGAGGATAGGGATATTGCTCACATGAGGGACTTGCTCAAAGTCAAGGTACCCATTTTCTATGGCAATGAAGGGGGATCCACTGCAGAAACCTGGTTGTTCGACCTTGAGAGGTTTTTCTCTATGTACCCTTTTAGTAGCAATGTCAAGGCCAAATGTGCTATTATGAATTTGAGGAAGTTTTCATCTACATGGTGGCATATGGAAGAAGACAAGCTTCAAGTCACCATCAACATTATTTCATGGGAACTGTTCCTAGAAAGCTTTAAGGATCGGTTCATGTCTGATCAGTGGAGGAAAGGTAGGGTAGAAAAATTACACCACCTCAAGAAAGACAACATGTCAGTGGAAGAATATGAAAGAAATTTCTATGAACTTAAGCCTTTCTCAAGCTTTAGAGATAACAGACCTATACTTGTCTAACATTTCATCAGAGGTCTGAATGATCAAATATCAGGAGAGGTAGTAGTCTTAGAACCCAAGAATATCTAGGATGCCATTACTAAGGCATACCTTGTCAAAAGAAAGGTCAAAGGAAGAGGTGTCTATGCTAGTGGCCAAACATTTAATGCGGGATCGGGTTCTAAGGGGAACTTTGATCAAGGAAATTCCAACTCTAAGAACCAACAATCATCTTTCAAAGGTGGACAAAACTTCCCTAAGAAGAAGTTTTAGAATAATAACCAAGGTAATGGAAGGTTTCAAAAACCTTAGAACTGAACCAATTTTTGGACAGAACAAAGGATTCCTCCTCCAGAATCCCAAAAATATCATAATTTTAATAGAGGGTGTTATCAAAAATCTAGTACTCCTCCTGTAAGGAATTTTGGTCAAAGCACAAGGTGTTATTCTTCTGGACAACAAGGGCACATTTTAGTTCATTGCCCTCAGCACACGAACCCCACCCATCAGAATCAAGAAGTTTCAGAACCAACAGTAGGAGCTGCTGGTCGATCTCACAGGGTGTTCACCGTAGTGGAACACAAACAAGTTGACCACTAGAACACTGTCATAGAAACTTTAGGTTTGTTAAAGGGTAGAACTACTTCTATTCTCTTTGACTTTGGAGAAACTGACTCCTTCATATCTTCCTCTTTGATAGAAAAGTGCAGGCTAGCGGTAGTAGGGAAAGGAGTTAAGTGGTAGGTAAAGATAGCCTTAGGGGCTAAAATGACCATAGATTTGTGTGTTCAAGGTTGAAACTTGGGATTAGGACCTTTTTCTACCAATATTGATCTTCAAGTTATTCCTCTTGGATCGTATGGTGTTGTCCTAGGAATGGATTGGTTGATAGCTCATGAAGCCAAGATAGATTATAGAAAGAAGCTCATTCATTGCTTGGATGATTTGGCTAAGCCCAACACAATTATTTGAATTCAATGACCTATTTCACTCTAGATGATATCATTTATGCAACTAAAGAGATGCATGAGAAAGGGATGCCAACTTCTTGTAGTCTCAGTTAATGATTTGACTAACAAGGAAGATAGAGAAATTATACTTGAGCACCCTTTGCTTCAAGAGTTTGCGGATGTATATCCAACTGCGATTCCAGGAATGCCTCCCAAAAGGGATATTGATTTCTTCATAGAATTGGTGCCAAGAGCTAAGCTTATCTCTAAATCTCCCTACCACATGACCACTCAGGAGCTAAGTGAGTTAAAAGTTCAACTAGAAGAACTCTTAGAAAAAGGCCTTATCAGACCAAGTGTGTCACCTTGGGGAGCTCCAGTTATCTTTGTTAAAAATAAGAATGGTTCACTATGGTTGTGCATTGACTATCATCAACTCAAAAAAGTAACTATTACAAATCGGTACCCTTTTCCAAGAATTGATGACCTATTTGATCAGATGAAAGGAGCCAAGGTGTTTTCCAAGATTGATCTAAAGTTGGGTTATCATCAGTTAAGGATTCATGAAGCTGACATTCACCGTATAGCTTTTCATACTCAGTATGGACACTATGAATTTACCATAGCACCTTTTGGTCTCACAAATGCATCATCGATATTCATGAGTCTTAGGAATGGGATATTCAGGACCTTCTTGGATAAATTTTTCATAATTTTCCTAGATGATATTTTGGTGTATTCTAAGGTAGTGGAAGAACATGAGCAACATCTTCGAAAAGTGTTACAATGCCTTCGTGAGAATTAGTTATTTGCAAACTTGGAGAAGTTTGATTTCTTTCAAATTGAAGTTAAATATCTTGGTCATGTTATCTGAGGAGAACGTATAGCAGTTGATCCTGCCAAGATATAAGCTATAGTTGAATGGCCAACCCCCACCAATGTCTCAAAGGTTCGTAGTTTCATGGGTTTAGTTGAATACTATAGGTACTTTGTCCAAGGATTCTCCAAAATAGCTCATCCCATCACTTCCTTGCAAAGGAAAGGGAAGAAATTCATTTGGACTGAGAGATGTTCAAAAGTTTTTTAGATCCTAAAGGATAAGTTGACCAATGCCCTGATTTTAGTGGTACATGACCCCACTAAAAATTTTGTAGTTTGTACTGATGCCTCCTTGGAAGGCCTAGGTGCAGTATTGATGCAAGAGGGAAGAGTTATTTCTTATGAGTCTAGAAAGCTTAAGGACCATCAGCTTAACTATCCTACCCATGATTTGGAGTTAGCAGTTGTAGTTCATGCCTTCAATCATTGGAGACACTTCTTATTGGGGAATCAGTTTGAGTTACACACTGATCATTGAATCCTTCAATACATATTTACTCAACCTAATCTCAATGCCAAGCAGTGTCGATGGATGGAGTTCCTATGTGAGTATGATTTTGAGGTCAAATATATCCAAGGTAAGGAAAATGTGGTGGCATATGCTTTGAACAAAAGTAGACATGAGATATCCATGCTCTCCCTTTTGACTGATTTGAGAGGTCAGATCTTCCAGGAACTTTATTTAGATACCTTGTATCTAGAAGTTAAGGCTGAAATTAAGATAGGAAGGGCCTTAGAAGGAAGGTTCTCAGGGTATTCCTTAGAGTTAGATGGACTGCTAAGACATCAAGGTAGAATGTATGTACCTCTTTTAGGTGATCTTCAGAGAGTGATCATGATGGAAGCACACCATTTTCCCTATTCAGCTCATACAGGTGTTAAGAAGATGTATTCAAATCTATGACAACTACATTTTTGGTTAGGCATGAAGAGGGATATAGCCAATTTTGTGGCTAGGAGAATGGAATGTCAGATGGTTAAAGCCAAGCATCATCACCCAGCAGGCCTCCTTCAACCACATTTGATTCCCAAATGGAAATGGGATACAATATCTATGGATTTCATTATGGG
The DNA here is from genome assembly GCA_027943335.1 of Chamaecyparis obtusa. Taxonomy (NCBI): domain Eukaryota; kingdom Viridiplantae; phylum Streptophyta; class Pinopsida; order Cupressales; family Cupressaceae; genus Chamaecyparis; species Chamaecyparis obtusa. Next base: position 465,869 of record BSBK01005417.1, on the reverse strand, counting down.
ACTACTAGTCACGTATCAGAGACATGATACTATCATGGTCATAATGGATAAGTTAACCAAGGTAGCACATTTCTTGCCTATACAGTCATCCTATACTGCTACGTTAGTAGCCAGAGTCTTCATGAAGGATATAGTCAGATTGCATGGTGTTCCTAGAAAGGTTATCTTTGATAGAGATCTAGTATTCATGTTAGAGTTCTGGACCTCTTTGCAGCATGCTTTAGGGACCCAACTAAATTTTAGTTCAACATATCATCCAGAGACTGATGCTTAGACATAGTGAGTTAATTAGGTTCTTGAGGACATTCTTAGGATGTATGTGATGGATAAATATAACCATTGGGAATATTATTTGTACCTAGTAGAGTTTTCATACAATAATGGTTATCACAGTTCTTTGGGGATGTCACCATTTTAGGCTCTTTATGGTCATCCTTATCGTACCCCTTTGAGTTGGGATCACTTAGAGGATAAAGTACTACTTGGCCCTGAGATGCTACAAGATATGGAGTAGTAGGTTCAAAGGATGAGAGAACATCTTGTGATAGCTCAAGATAGGTAGAAGAATTATGTTGACACTCACAAGATTGATAGACAGTTATCTATTGGAGATAAGGTGTTTTTGAGAGTCTGCCCATGTAAGAGCCCCATCTATTATGGAAAAGGTTCTAAGTTGGCACCAAGATTTGTAGGTCCATTTGAGATCCTTGAGAGGATAGGAATAGTTGCTTATCAACTCGCCCTACTGCCCAGCCTTGCATGTGTGCATGATGTGTTTCACATATCCTTACTTAGAGAGTATATTCTTGATTTGAATCATATTTTGGATTGGAACACTTTATAGGTAGAGGATGGGAAGCTAGCTTTGGAGATAGTATGTATACTCCAGCAATAGATTTTGACCCTCAGGGGTCATAGGATAGAGAAGGTAAGGGTCCAATGGGACCCTAGTGATGATACCTCTTCTACTTGTGCTAGCAAACTTAGTTCTACATATACCTACTTATTTGTAGGCTTCCACGAGTAAGCCTAATCCTAAGGGGATAGGATGTAATGCCCACCCTACCATCTTCCTATGTTAGACTGAAAGGACTATTGATTTGACACTTTGGATTTTATGATGGACTATGATCATTATTTTGTTAGCATTTTATGAGACATTTGAGCATATATATTTGGTTACTGTAGTTCATTTGGAAATATTAAATGAGTTGGCATTTAATGATGAATCATTAGAAATGAACTATAAGTGAAATTTTTTACAATGATTTATGTTATGATGTTTATATTATGATCTAACCCTACTAGCCCCATTAGATTTGATTTTTACTAGTCGATGTGTGTCATGCCCCGCAAGGGAACCAGGGAATTGCACAAAGGTTTACTTTGTAAAAGAAAACCTAAGTAGAGTTTTACGAAAAATTTTGAACTTTAAAATTTTGCAAATAAACAAAACATAATCTAACTTCTTTCCATGGTTCCCTTAAATGTAAATTAAAAACTGATAAACTATTAACAACATTTACTAACCATACAAATTCCATCTCAAGTTCTTTATTGGAAAATACTTAAACACATTCATAATTAATTTCCATCTAAAACTTTTTAAAGATCAATTACTACAATTCCATTTCCTCTAACAAACATATTGCAATAGTACAACAAATGATTCATCAACATTTTACATAACTTGATACATAACCAGATTACATCTTTCCATTAAATAAACATCCCATATAACCCTTTTCCTATGTCTACCCATTATTACATCATTTGAAAATTACATTACATTTAAACTCCTCATAGGAGAATACATAAGTTTACAACAACATGAATAAGTACAAGTCTTCATTCTTCAACAGGTGCTCAGACAAATATGAATCTTCAGTTGTTTACATCTGCACAAGATACCTCGATAGAAAGATTTTCCACCCAACCATGTGAAACTGGTAAGGTTTCACCCCCCGTGCTAGGAGATAAACACCAAGCCCACAAGAAGGAACTTACTAGGTTTTACCAAAAAGGTTGGATAACATTTCACACAAGTAAAGTACATTTCACAAGGGATTCTAAGGTTTGGGTAGGAAATCCTAAGCAACAACCTAAGTGAGTGTCATCGCATAGCCCTCACCCCTTGGGTTGTCCTGGTACTAGCCACACTGGGCCCCGGCCCCCAAGTAGGCACATGCGGAAATCGAATGCCTTTCGTACAGACAAGCACCATTTGATTTGTACCTACGCATAGGTACCTTCTCCCACTCCCATCCATAGCCTGTCCTAGCACTAATGGCATGGGCGAGGCACAATTTAATCTTTTTAATGTTTTGAACCCATCCCTTAAATTTTATTAGGTTATCACTTGGTTAACTAACTCGTCAATCGGTTATCCTAGTCTAGCCACTTTAGGGCCCCGGCCCCGCACTGAGAGCCACTCACTTAGGGGTTCCTGGGTTTCCTAACCCTAACCTATTCCCGTTAGGTTTTCCTAGCAAACCACTAACATGTTCAACATTTTCAATATAACAGACCTACCTAGGACACTTAGGAGATCACAAAGTTTGACAGGTTTGATTGCTGACAAGTTAGGAGGCGAAGGTTTGTTTTCAGTTTTCCAATCCCCTCCTAACCTCTATACAGGTATGGAACTAAGCGTTTAAAAATATATTTGCAACTTAAATATAATTAAGTCATTAAATTAATGAGCTTCCTAGTTCCTAAATTTTCCCTATGAAATGGATTACATTATATCTAATATATACATTAAATGTTAATATAAATTTACCCATTTAAACTAATATGCCTCTTAAATGTCTTTGAAAAGAATATCTCCATATATTATATTATATATATATAATATCATATATATTATATATACATATATAATATATTAAACTTAAGAAAACTCATGTGTTCAACATATAAATCATATTATACATATAATATAAATATTATATGTATAATATAATTCCATTTTAATTAAAATAAAAATTTAAATTATATTATATATATAATATTACTCATATTATATATATAATATAATATGTTACACAAACTATTATAAAACATATATTATATTATATTATATATATAATATATTTAACATATATTATATATATAATAAAATACAATGTTAAACACCGAAATCATTTTACAAAATAAAACCTTTTTTGTTTTTTTTGAAAAAAAAAGCGCATGACAAGGGAAGGGGCCCGCTCCCGCGCGGTACCCCCGAGTACCACCGGCAGCGGACGCTATCGCACTGCACCTGAAGGTGCCGTCGGCAGCAGACGCTGCCGTTCGGTACCGCGGGGTCCCGCCACGGCAGCGGCCTTCCCCAAAAATTTTGTCATTATATGTTTAATATATTTTTTTTTTTGAAATAAAACTTTTGAAACGTATTTGTAAGGTTTTCATTTTATAATATATACTTTTTTTTTTCTTTAATAAAAAGAGACATTTTAAAACAGAACATACAATATATATATATATATATATATATATATATATATATATATATATATATATATATATATATATATATATATATATATATATATATATATATATATATATATATATATATATATATATATATATATATATATATATATATATATATATATATATATATATATATATATATATATATATATATATATATATTTTTAAAAAAACATTTACATAAAAAAAATGTTGACATACAAAAATTTATATAAATATTTTTAAAGAAATAATTATAACATTTTTTTTTTAAAACCAATGTTTCCAACGTAATGAATAATAAATTAATTTATAGAGTTATATCTTTCAAAGCATGATTATTAATATTTATATATATATATATATATATATATATATATATATATATATATATATATATATATATATATATATATATATATATATATATATATTATATATATAATATATATAGATATAAATATTAATTACAAACACAGCATATGTATGTTGCAGACAAATAAAATATTACATTCTTTTCCAATGCTAATCTAATAAGTTTAAATTTATTTTTGGTTCAGGATCCAACCTGGATTCTGACGACCTGGTTGTAGAATTCCTTAAACCTCTTCCAGTCCCCTGCTTCCAAATTCCAGCCTTCTGCTTCCAAAATTCCTCTCTGCTCAATCACGCCTTCACTCCTGTAAATTTCATAATAATTTCCAGCCCCCCCTCTTCCGAACCAATCATCATAAATATAATCTCCTCTCCAACTATTTGGTTGGAGAAGTTTCTATACGGGAAGAAACTTCTCCAACTTCCATAGTCGGTTGGAGGAGAAACTAATCTCTCCCGTAACATAATAAAGTTTTGTTTATTATTTTTTTTTTAATTAAAATATTCTCTAAAATAAGGTTTAATAATAAATTTAATTACTTACCTCACAAGGAATTCACATAGCACAATTGGTAACTAACTAGCCCTAACTTCTAGGAGGTCTCGAGTTCAACTCCCTCCTAGCTAGTTAGTTTTATTACCAAAAGCTATTTTATTTTATCTTATTTTATTTATTTCTTAATTTATTTTTATCAACAACCATAAAGCTAGTGCTATTTTGTTAATATAATTAAGTACATATTTATTTATATTTATGAATATATATTTATACCTTAATATACATATATGTGTTCATAAGCATATGTGTGCACCCATATGTTTATGACACATATAGTATAAATAACTCATTATTCATTTTACTAACATTTTATAACTATATAACCAGAAGATGCAAGGTACAAATAGCAACTCGATCTTAATACTAACATGAAAATCTAAAAAGGGATAAGTCACTGAAACAGAAGTCGATCAACAAGGACTCACATAGATAACCTACTGACAAAGTTGAGTATCCCTAACAGTAAGAACAAGATCCAAACCCTAATAACTGATAAACCACATAATACCTCCCTACCAGGAACTGACCCGGCGCTTCCCACCTAAGGTGAATGATCAAGGATAAAGGTTTTCTTTTGTGAAGCTTGGTGATATCTCCCTGACAACAACAACGATCAAGGATTTAAGGGATCGCTCAGACCTGTGGAGCCAGGTGGAGATGATACCCGGTACTTGCAAATCCTGCATCACCAAGAAGAGATACATATACATATAGATATATATAAATAAGATATATGCAAGCAGATGACTAGGATCGATACATCGTGTGGACCTCACTAAGTGAGTAACTACGACTTCGTCCTGAGTCATGAAAACACATCAGACACAGGTATCCATAAACCAATTGAGATAAGGGTTAGTATACAATCATTAGATAAAACATGTAAAACTAAACATATAATCAATGTAACTTTAACTGAGTATATAAATATCATCTGATGAACATATAATCCTCTATGAAACATAAACATGAGTGCATAGTTCTAACCATCATAAAAATATCAAATCATAGTATCACTGTAGGAGAGGTATTACATCCTCCCCCCCTAGAGTTAGGCTTACTCCTGGAAGCCTAAAAACAAGTACGGATAAGCATCTCTAATCCTAGTGGCATCTTCCCATGTGGTGGAAGATTCATCATTGGGGTCCCATTGGACCCTTGCCTGCTCTATGCTGCGACCCCTGAGGGTCAATGTCCGCTGCTGTAGAATACGTATTGGCTCTAAAGCCAGCTGCCCATCCGCTACCTGTAATGCATTCCAATCCAAAACATGAGTCACATCAGGAATATATTTTCTAAGAACTGAAACATGGAATACATCATGAATACGAGCAAGGCTGGGCGGCAAGGCAAGCCGATAGGCTACTGGTCCTATCCTCTCTAGGACCTCGAAAGGACCAACAAACCGGGGTGCCAACTTGGAGCCTTTTCCATAACGGATTGGGCTCTTTCATGGACGCACCCTCAAAAATACTCTATCACCAGGTGAAAAATGTACATCAATCTTGTGAGCATCGGCGTACTTCTTCTGTCTATCCTGAGCTGTCACAATGTGCTCTCTGATGCACCTGACCTGATCCTCCATGTCCTGCAACATCTCAGGCCCCAAAAGTACCCTGTCCTCCAACTGATCCCAGCTCAAGGGAGTACGACAAGGGCGGCCATACAATGCCTGAAAAGGGGACATGCCTATGGAACTGTGATAACCATTGTTATATGCAAATTCTACCAAGTAGAGGTACTCCTCCCAATGGGTCTGCCTATCCATAACATACATCCTGAGCATATCCTCGAGGACCTGATTGACTCGCTCTGTCTGTCCATCTGTCTCAGGGTGATAGGCTGAACTAAAGTTAAGCTGAGTCCCTAAAGCATGCTGAAGTGATGTCCAAAGAGCTGAGGTGAATACTGGATCACGATCAGATATGATTTTCCTAGGAATGCCGTGGAGTCTCACAATATCCATCATAAATATTCTGGCCACAGAAGATGCTGAATAGGAAGACTATATAGGGGAGAAATGAGCTACCTTGGTGAGCCTATCCACCGTTACCATGATAGCGTCATGTCTCCTGGGAGTAACTGGAAGTCCCAGTATAAAATCCATGGAAATGATATCCCATTTCCATTCTGGCACTAGGTGAGGTTGCAATAGACCTGCAGGGTGGTGATTCTCGGCCTTCACTCTCTGACACTCTAAAAATCTAGCCACGTAGTCCGCTATATCCCTCTTCATCCCTGACCAGTAGTACAACGGTCATAGGTCGGCATACATTTTCTTCACCCCTGGATGTGCTGAATAGGGTGCCTTGTGGCTTTTTGAAAGGATAAGCGCACGAAGATCTCTGGCCATGGGAACATAGATTCTATTCTGTTGTTTTAGCAACCCTACTGAATCTAATGAGTATCCTGATAAGAGACCTTCCAAAGGCCTTCCCGATTCTATCTCCGACTTAACTTCCTGGAACCAAGGGTCAGAAGTAAGGGCCTCCCTGATTCTGCTCTCCAGATCTGTGCTAAGGGTTACGACTGAAAGAGTATGTCGGTGCCTACTCAGAGCATCTGCCACCACATTTGTTTTACCTTGAACATACTTAACTTCAAACTCATATTCGCATAAAAATTCCATCCACCTTCGCTGCCTAGCATTGAGATTGGGTTGGGAGAAGATGTACTGAAGACTTCTATGATCTGTTTGGAGTTCAAACTTGTGACCCAACAGAAAGTGTCTCCATTTCACCAAGGCATGAACAACTACTGCAAGTTCAAGGTCATGGGTGGGGTAGTTGAGTTCATGATCCTTGAGTTTCCTTGACTCATAAGCCACAACCTTTCCTTCTTGCATGAGAACTACCCCGATCCCCTCTAGAGAAGCATTTGTGCATACTACAAAATTTCCGGATGATTCAGGAACTACCAAAATTGGTGCACTGGTCAATCTGTCTTTCAGGGTTAGGAAAGCGGCCTCACACTTTTCTGACCAAACAAACTTCTTACCCTTTCTCTGAAGTGAAGTAATGGGGTGAGCAACCCGGGAAAAATCTTTGACAAACCTCCTGTAATACCCGGCTAATCCCATAAAACTACGAATCTCAGGGACATTAGTAGGAGTTGGCCACCCTACTATGGCTTGAATTTTATCTGGGTCAACAGCAATGCCATTTCCTGATATGACATGCCCAAGATACTTAACCTTAGTTTGAAAGAATTCACACTTTTTAGCATTAGCATATAGTTGGTTTTCCCTAAGGCACTGTAATACTTGCCGAAGATGAACCTCGTGTTCTTCAAGAGTTTTGGAGTAAACCAAGATATCATCTAAGAACACTATCACAAATTTGTCCAGGTAGGTTCTAAACACTCCATTCATCAAGCTCATAAATACGGAAGGAGCATTTGTTAACCCAAAGGGCACCACCATGAACTCATAATGGCCATACCTGGTGCGAAAAGCTGTTCTATGAATATCAGCTTCTTGAATTCTCAGTTGATGATAGCCTGACTTGAGATCTATCTTAGAGAATATTTTTGCCCCTTTCATCTGATCAAATAGATCATCAATGCGAGGTAGAGGATACCGATTTTTGATAGTAACCTTGTTCAGTTGACGATAGTCAATACATAATCAGAGGGATCCATCTTTCTTCTTTACAAATATCACTGGCGCTCCCCAAGGTGATACACTAGGTCTTATAAACCCTTTTTCTAAAAGTTCTTCTAGCTGAACCTTGAGTTCCTCAAGTTCTTGCGTGGTCATACGGTATGGGGCTTTGGAAATTGGTTCTGCTCCCAGCACCAAATCAATTCGGAAATCTATGTCTCTCTTGGGTGGCATCCCTAGAATTTCTTTTGGAAAAACATCCAAGTATTCCTGTAAAAGGGGGTGGTCTAATGATATCTCCCTACTCTCTTCTTGATCTAAATCCTCCATTAAGACTGCAAAAAGTTGGCATCCTTTGCGCATGCACCTCTTAAGCTGCATCGCGGAAATCATGCGGAGAGAGATGGATGATTGAACCCCAATAATCTTCTTAGTTTTCCCCAAGTCATCAGTGCATTGAACACTTTTGTTTCGACAATCCAAAGTGGCTTTGTGAGCATCCAACCAATCCATGCCCAACACTACTCCATATGATCCCAAAGGAATCACTCTAAGATCCACTAAGGTAGAGAAAGGTCCAAGTTCCAAACTACAACTTTGAACATAGGCGTCAGAGACTACTCTTGCCCCGGAGGCTAGTTCAACCTGCCACCTATCTTCCTGCCTTACTGCCTTCAGCCCACATTGCTCTACTAAAGAGGATGAAATAAAAGAATCTGTTGCTCCAGAATCAAACAAAACGGTGGTAGAGATACCCTTTAACAAACCTGGAGTTTCAATGACTGTCCCCTGACTATTGGCTTGTCCATGGTTTACAGCAGAAAACGCTCGATGGGATCTGCCTGAGTTACCTACTGTAGGTTCTGAAGTGGCCTGTCTAAAACTAACTGCTGGAGAAGATTTCTGAGGGCAATTAACTGCAATGTGCCCATGCTACCCACAAGAGTAACATCCGGTGTTTTTGACAAAATTTCTTCTTGCAGAAGGTGCACTAGATTGCTGGTAGCTACCCCGACTAGAGTTCTGGGGCATACTCTGAGCTGGTTGACAGTTTGGGAATTGTTTTGCACATTGCCAGTTGTGAGGGTTATTAAATTGAGAACTCCCACTTTTATTTTTGTTTCCATTCTGATTGTTGCTGTAGTTGTTGCTGACAAACTTCCTTTTGTGTTGGTTCTAGTTTCCTTTAGGCGGATAGTTCTTAGGTGTGCCTTGAAATTGATTCCCTGACCCAACCTAGAAAGTATTGCCACCTTGGCCACTGGTTCGACTCCCTAACCCCAAGGCTATGTTTTGTTCTTCAAGACGAGCCTTAATGACTGCTTCATTTATAGTCTGAGGTTCAAACATTCTTACACTGCAGGCCAAATGATTGTTGAGCCCTCTGAGAAAGTGTTGAGTTAACATAGGTTCATCATCCTTAAACCTTGAATATGGCTTGAGTTCCAAGAACTTCCTCTCATAGTCATCCACTGACATATTAAGCTATCTTAGATTATGAAATTCTTCGGCTCTGTCCCGCCTCCAATGGTCAGACAGAAATTTAGCTCAGAAAAGTTCTAGGAATAGTTCCCAAGAAAGGGTGGTGATTTCTAAGTGAAGTTTCTCTCTTTCTGTTTCCCACCATGTGGATGCGAAGTCTCTAAGGTGAATAACTTCAAACCGGGCTTTGGTATTACTGTGGTATGAGTGCATGGAGAAAAGCCTTTCTAATTCTAGCAACCAAGTTTGTGCGGAAGTTCCAACTTGTGTTCCCTTAAATGGGTTTGTCTTGGTTCTAAGGAGATCCCGCATATGAGAAGCCCGTAGGGAATCCTCTTCCAATGTCTGGTCTCTCCTCCTAGGACTTCTTTCTCTTTCCTCATTGCGAGTGCTACTTTCCCCATGCTGGCCTCTATCCTGCCCTGCCTCTAACCTCTGAAGGATTTGTTGCAGTAACTCTGTTACTTGGGCTCCCTGAAAACCTCCTGATTGATTGTTAGATTGTTCCCCTTGTTCCTCGTATTGTTCTTCTTCTTGAGAATCTTCATGTTGGGATCTAGGAGGAGCATTTTGGGCACCTCCTCTACGACCATGGGTTACGGGTGGCATCCTGCCATGAGTTAAGAAGAATGATGAGTTTATGGTTTTTGATTTTCATTTTGAGTTTTCCTAAGATGTAGTGTGAGTTTAAGGTACATGGACCCAATTTCTTTAGGTCCCAGTGTAGCAACTTAGTGCTCTGATACCAAATATGTCATGCCCCGCAAGGGAACCAGGGAATTGCACAAAGGTTTACTTTGTAAAAGAAAACCTAAGTAGAGTTTTACGAAAAATTTTGAACTTTAAAATTTTGCAAATAAACAAAACATAATCTAACTTCTTTCCATGGTTCCCTTAAATGTAAATTAAAAACTGATAAACTATTAACAACATTTACTAACCATACAAATTCCATCTCAAGTTCTTTATTGGAAAATACTTAAACACATTCATAATTAATTTCCATCTAAAACTTTTTAAAGATCGATTACTGCAATTCCATTTCCTCTAACAAACATATTGCAATAGTACAACAAATGATTCATCAACATTTTACATAACTTGATACATAACCAGATTACATCTTTCCATTAAATAAACATCCCATATAACCCTTTTCCTATGTCTACCCATTATTACATCATTTGAAAATTACATTACATTTAAACTCCTCATAGGAGAATACATAAGTTTACAACAACATGAATAAGTACAAGTCTTCATTCTTCAACAGGTGCTCAGACAAATATGAATCTTCAGTTGTTTACATCTGCACAAGATACCTCGATAGAAAGATTTTCCACCCAACCATGTGAAACTGGTAAGGTTTCACCCCCCGTGCTAGGAGATAAACACCAAGCCCACAAGAAGGAACTTACTAGGTTTTACCAAAAAGGTTGGATAACATTTCACACAAGTAAAGTACATTTCACAAGGGATTCTAAGGTTTGGGTAGGAAATCCTAAGCAACAACCTAAGTGAGTGTCATCACATAGCCCTCACCCCTTGGGTTGTCCTGGTACTAGCCACACTGGGCCCCGGCCCCCAAGTAGGCACATGCGGAAATCGAATGCCTTTCGTACAGACAAGCGCCATTCGATTTGTACCTACGCATAGGTACCTTCTCCCACTCCCATCCATAGCCTGTCCTAGCGCTAATGGCATGGGCGAGGCACAATTTAATCTTTTTAATGTTTTGAACCCATCCCTTAAATTTTATTAGGTTATCACTTGGTTAACTAACTCATCAGTCGGTTATCCTGGTCTAGCCACTTTAGGGCCCCGGCCCCGCACTGAGAGCCACTCACTTAGGGGTTCCTGGGTTTCCTAACCCTAACCTATTCCCGTTAGGTTTTCCTAGCAAACCACTAACATGTTCAACATTTTCAATATAACAGACCTACCTAGGACGCTTAGGAGATCACAAAGTTTGATAGGTTTGATTGCTGACAAGTTAGGAGGCGAAGGTTTGTTTTCAGTTTTCCAATCCCCTCCTAACCTCTATACAGGTATGGAACTAAGCGTTTAAAAATATATTTGCAACTTAAATATAATTAAGTCATTAAATTAATGAGCTTCCTAGTTCCTAAATTTGCCCTATGAAATGGATTACATTATATCTAATATATACATTAAATGTTAATATAAATTTACCCATTTAAACTAATATGCCTCTTAAATGTCTTTGAAAAGAATATCTCCATATATTATATTATATATATATAATATCATATATATTATATATACATATATAATATATTAAACTTAAGAAAACTCATGTGTTCAACATATAAATCATATTATACATATAATATAAATATTATATGTATAATATAATTCCATTTTAATTAAAAGAAAAATTTAAATTATATTATATATATAATATTACTCATATTATATATATAATATAATATGTTACACAAACTATTATAAAACATATATTATATTATATTATATATATAATATATTTAACATATATTATATATATAATAAAATACAATGTTAAACACCGAAATCATTTTACAAAATAAAACCTTTTTTGTTTTTTTTGAAAAAAAAAGCACATGACAAGGGAAGGGGCCCGCTCCCACGTGGTACCCCTGAGTACCACCAGCAGCGGACGATGTCGCACGGCACCTAAAGGTGCCGCCGGCAGCGGACGCTGCCGTTCGGTACCGCGGGGTCCCGCCACGGCAGCGGCCTTCCCCAAAAATTTTGTCATTATATGTTTAATATATATTTTTTTTTGAAATAAAAATTTTGAAACGTATTTGTAAGGTTTTCATTTTATAATATATACTTTTTTTTTTTCTTTAATAAAAAGAGACATTTTAAAACAGAACATACAATATATATATATATATATATATATATATATATATATATATATATATATATATATATATATATATATATATATATATATATATATATATATATATATATATATATATATTTTAAAAAAAACATTTACATAAAAAAAATGTTGACATACAAAAATTTATATAAATATTTTTAAAGAAATAATTATAACATTTTTTTTTTAAAACCAATGTTTCCAACGTAATGAATAATAAATTAATTTATAGAGTTATATCTTTCAAAGCATGATTATTAATATTTATATATATATATATATATATATTATATATATAATATATATAGATATAAATATTAATTACAAACACAGCATATGTATGTTGCAGACAAATAAAATATTACATTCTTTTCCAATGCTAATCTAATAAGTTTAAATTTATTTTTTGTTCAGGATCCAACCTGGATTCTTACGACCTGGTTGTAGAATTCCTTAAACCTCTTCCAGTCCCCTGCTTCCAAATTCCAGCCTTCTGCTTCCAAAATTCCTCTCTGCTCAATCATGCCTTCACTCCTATAAATTTCATAATAATTTCCAGCCCCCCCTCTTCCGAACCAATCATCATAAATATAATCTCCTCTCCAACTATTTGGTTGGAGAAGTTTCTATACGGGAAGAAACTTCTCCAACTTCCATAGTCGGTTGGAGGAGAAACTAATCTCTCCCGTAACACAATAAAGTTTTGTTTATTATTATTATTTTTTAATTAAAATATTCTCTAAAATAAGGTTTAATAATAAATTTAATTACTTACCTCACAAGGAATTCACATAGCACAATTGGTAACTAACTAGCCCTAACTTCTATGAGGTCTCGAGTTCAACTCCCTCCTAGCTAGTTAGTTTTATTACCAAAAGCTATTTTATTTTATCTTATTTTATTTATTTCTTAATTTATTTTTATCAACAACCATAAAGCTAGTGCTATTTTGTTAATATAATTAAGTATATATTTATTTATATTTATGAATATATATTTATACCTTAATATACATATATGTGTTTATAAGCATATGTGTGCACCCATATGTTTATGACACATATAGTATAAATAACTCATTATTCATTTTACTAACATTTTATAACTATATAACCAGAAGATGCAAGGTACAAATAGCAACTCGATCTTAATACTAACATGAAAATCTAAACAGGGATAAGTCACTGAAACAGAAGTCGATCAACAAGGACTCACATAGATAACCTACTGACAAAGTTGAGTATCCCTAACAGTAAGAACAAGATCCAAACCCTAATAACTGATAAACCACATAATACCTCCCTACCAGGAACTGACCCGATGCTTCCCACCTAAGGTGAATGATCAAGGATAAAGGTTTTCTTTTGTGAAGCTTGGTGATATCTCCCTGACAACAACAACGATCGAGGATTTAAGGGATCGGTCAGACCTGTGGAGCCAGGTGGAGATGATACCCGGTACCTGCAAATCCTGCATCACCAAGAAGAGATACATATACATATAGATATATATAAATCAGATATATGCAAGCAGATGACTAGGATCGATACATCGTGTGGACCTCACTGAGTGAGTAACTACGACTTCATCCTGAGTCATGAAAACACATCAGACACAGGTATCCATAAACCAATTGAGATAAGGGTTAGTATACAATCATTAGATAAAACATGTAAAACTAAACATATAATCAATGTAACTTTAACTGAGTATATAAATATCATCTGATGAACATATAATCCTCTATGAAACATAAACATGAGTGCATAGTTCTAACCATCATAAAAATATCAAATCATAGTATCACTGTAGGAGAGGTATTACAATGTGAGTGTAGGATGAGGAGGGGTAGTCATAGTTACTCCTACGAGAGGTCCACATGATGTTTCACTCTCCCTCCTTGTATATATATCTCTTTTTGTGTGTGTGTGTGTGTGTGTGTGTGTGTGTATGCATATCTATTGGTGATGTAGGATGTAGGTACCAAGCATTGTCTCCACCTGGCTACATAGGTCTGAGTGTGCCTTAAAAATTCTTGAACTATTATTGTGTGGAGATTTAACCAAGCTACTCTCGAGGTTACCCATGGACTTAAAATTCTATTTAGGAAGTTATCCTAGTTGGGAAAGTAGAATATAGTTTATGTTGTGGACTTGATTTGATGTTGGTCTGGGTTAATGTTATGAGTTAGAATTAACCTATTTTATATATATAATAATTATTCTATAATTATGTTATAATTGTTTGTATGTTATATAGGTATGTGTATATGTGGGTGCACATGCATATACCCATGCTTATATAAATAATAATAATTGTATGTTTTTATTGATTGTGTAAATGGTATTTTATTTATAATAATTAAATAAAGTGAGTTAAATAAAGTATATTTAATGAATGTATTAAATAAAAACTAAAAATAATAATAATAAAAGGAAAATGCTCTTTGTGGTAAACCTAGCTATCTAGGAGGGAGTTGAACTTGAGACCTCCTATAAGTTAGGCTTGTTTGATTCCAAGTGGGCTATGTATATTTCTTGAAAGATTTATGTTTAATCTTCTTGTTATAGGGTTCTTGGGAGGTTATTTTAATTAAATTTATTAAGAAACTTTATTATGTGTTTACGGGAATGTTGGTTTGATTTTTCCAACCAACTATGGAAGTTGGAGAAGTTTCTTCTCATAAAGAAAATCCTCCAACCATATAGTTGTAGGATAAAATAAATTTATTTTTGGGAAATTTGGGGGAGGAGAGATTTGGGAAGAAACAAATTTGGTACTTCTTGCAAATTGGTTCCGGAAGTTATTTGGGAAAAAAATTTTGTCTCTGTTTTTTATTGATCACCTTTCTATGAGTTCATTTGGGGAATTTTTCTAAAGAAGGAAGATAAGATTGGTTGTTGGAGGAGACTCTATGAGGAGGCTGCCATCTCAAAGCTTGGAGGTACCACAAGGGTGTGCTCAAACCATTGTGAGGTTTCTCCGCAGGAATCTAGGTAGGATCTGGAACCGGAAAAGTTTACTTCTTCCTGTATGTGTGTGAATGTTTTTGTGAAATTATTTATAAGTGTTTTCATATTAGTTTGATAATAGGATGATATATATATTTTTCTAGTTGTTTAAAAAAAATATTACAACTAGGAAAATTTGATCATTCCTTTTATTATGTATTTTATGCAAATGTTGTCTCTGTTATGACAGTTCATATTATTACAAAACCATAAACTCTAACTTCAACTTGATTATTTTCCACCTTATTCTAGAGTTATGGTTTCCCATCCAACAAAATGTGTATACATTCCACTGTCAAATCATCACTGTGTGGCTGCTTAATATCAACTGGTCATTTAAATAGAATGTCTAACTGGTTTAAACATATCTCTTCAACGTATACATAGTAATCTTGACTTCTTTTTATATCCACCTCTCCAAAGCTCCCATTTTGGCAATGTATCAATGCAAATGTTTAGGCATTTTGTCAAGAAAATTGAATGCACTATTTATGATTAGTTGCTAATATTATTAGATCAAAGTTTGTAAAGGATTTTTAGAAAATTCATTCCTTGCAGAGCTTGTGATCATTAGATGACCTCTCTTTAAGGGCACGGTCAAACTACCCACGTGCATTGTGTACAGGTTTCACATTTTTCATACATGTCTAGCCACGTTTCCAACTATTAAATCTGATATAATTCTCTTAGTTATGCTTTGTAAGAAGTCCATAGTTGGTTTGAAAGCTCCCATTTTGCACATGCATGAAGGATACTGAATTTTATTCCTACGAACCACATTTTCTTGAAAGGTTTTTAACTGTTTCAACAAATGGGTGGCACATATTGTTGTTTGAAGCCTTACCATAAATGTTAATTAATTTTCATTCGATGAGTGACAAATAATTTATTTCTCGCCTTTTCTATGAATCCAGGATTTATACAAATATAAGATTTAAGTATAAGTCTGAGATAGGTTTTAGTTTCATACATTCCAAGATGTTTGAGATAGGTTTTAGCTTTATAGGAGTTAAGATTTAGATCTAAGGTTTTGTGGTTTTAAAAAAATCAGACTTAGCCAAATTTTAGGTGCACGAGGGTCCCCTAAATTTATGAACAAGTTATGGAACATTGTATTAATGCATGTGGAAATTTATATGCTGCACTATATGAATGTCTATACATGGTTTTTTTTCCCTTATAGTATGTTACTCCTGTGATTTTAGGACTTGACTTATGATAGAATCCATAATATGTGGCTAGGACTCGTTCAGGTGGCCTGAGTGCACTAGAGGGTTCTCTAGACTTGTGAGATGGATCTTTTGAAAGTACTTGATTTTTTCATGGCTTGTGTGTTTGGGTAGGGGACTAGGTACCCTAGGTGAGTGGCTCACCATAGGTGTTGGGAACCCTAAAGTGGTTTTCAGATGATCCTATGGGTGGGTTAGTAAAAAGTGATAACCTAATAATGAATCTGGGAAAGGGGGGAAATAAAAGATAATGAAAGAGAACATATTAATGACCACATAGTCTGTTGGAGTACTGGCACCATGCTTAACTACCAAGGAGGATCCCTATTGACAAATGGGGTATCGGGGTTACATGGTTGCTAGGGAGGATCCCAAAATACCGGATATGTGATGATTCTCACCTAGAGGGTATGCTAGAAACCTAACCCTTGTGATTGGTAATGTGATATCTTGTAATGTTTTATATTTGTTTTCAAATGAGGTTTTGTGAAACTTTAGAATGCTTAGGGCCTTGTGAGTATCTTGGTTCTATCTCCTACCATGAGGGGTGGAACTTCACCAGTTTCACATGGTTGGGTGGCAAAAATCTATCGAGGTCCTGTTCATGGTTCATGACTTGGATGTGTTCAATTCTATGCATTAATGAAGAAATTTCTATTTGTATCATTGTTACTAAAAAGAAAGATGTAAAGATATGTTGTAATGCCTTCAAGACATTTTTGTACTTACTATTGTAATGAGATTAATTATCCAAAAAATGTAATTGAAAAGCAAGGCAATATAATTGGGAGGGATAGTTCTAGGGTTTAATTTAAGGGATACTATTTGAAATATCAAAGTTGAAATGTAAAGTGTAAATGTTGAATTATTCTCTCTATCTTTTCTATGTTAAAATAAAAGGAAATATTTATTATGCTAAGATTAAAATGCAATATTTAAGAATAGCTATTTCAATGTGTAGGAAAGATAAATGAAATTGTTATATAATTATAAATGGAATGTTATTTTATTACCCTATCTCTTAAGTCATGAAATGTGAAAGTAAAGAAAAGATATGAAATTCAGTTTGTATATGTAAATATGTTAGTAAATGAAATCATTAAGGGAACCTTAAGGAATGTATATGTGAATGTATTAATGATGTAATGTTAAAAAAAATTAAGTTGCAATTTTTGGTCATAAGACATGATTCCTTATGGGTTCCCTGGCGGGGATATTTTAGAAAATTTAGCCATATCCCCACATGTTTGACAAGTTCCTCTTATGAAACTATTTTAGGTATTTCATTATCAATTGATTTGTTATATAAGATTGATGTTATGAATTGGCTTGGATGTTTAGGAAAATAATTTTGATAACCACCACTTTGTTCTATCATCTTTCTAAACCCTTGATAGTATAGATTGAATTCAATATGATATAAAAAACAACAAGTTTCAAAAGATTTATTTATCTATACAAAATATGGCTTTAATCTTTCAAACATTTTTTTTCCAATCTTAATGTGAGGATTTGAACTAAAAAATGAGATACAGTTCATGTTGTGTGGTGTCTAACCAATGTTTTATGTGCTGGAAATATTCACTAGGCCTAGTCATCTTCTTGATAACATCTCTTGTATTTGGTGAAGGAAGAGTATGATCAGTCCAAAATGTCATAACCAAGTTCCTAAATATTTCCTTAATCCTATCAAAGTGAGGAGCTCTACACATTAGTTCCCAATTACCTTCCAATGTAGTATCATCCAAATTGATTCTTCTTTTCAAATAATATTTTATTGTCTTCCTATTGTACCCGATATGAGATGAAAGTGAAGAAATTTGTATTTTTTGGGACATGTTTTTATTTAAAATAGATGTCAATATCACTCTTCTTAAAATAGACTTATTTGCAAATCTAGTTGTTTTCCCAATGGAATGCAAACCTTCCTTACCACTTTCAACAATAGTTTTTTGTATGCTACATGATTTTATCTTTTTCAAACTTGCATCTAGACCCAACCATTTTAATGGCTCTTTTAACTCATATTTAAGAAGTGTAATTGATAATAGTTGGGTTTTTTCAAATATATCAAGATTCTCAAATTGTGCAATTATTTTCTTAGACTATTTATTCAATGTCATCTTCATAGTATTTATCCAGGCTATTTAGCATAATCCCTCAATTTTTCCACATTCATTTCAATTAAAATATCCAAAATTTTAAGATTAATTTCTCTCTTCAACTATTGGGGTAGACAAACATTCTCATCTATTTCTTGTACTTTGGCTACAAATTGTTTTAAAAACATATCTTAATAGCTCATCTTAAGGGGACCTTGATGAAATAAGTAGAAACATGCTCATGTCAAAGGGAATAATTAATAAACTAATGAGAGAGACATACTTATTTGACCTTAGGATGACCCTTCTTGAAAGTCCATTACTTCAACTTGGGATGCCCCTTGTCCAACATTTTATTCATCAAAGGCTACGTACACATTAAAAACAATAGTCTTAAGGGGAAAGACCCAAAATGCATATTTACCACAAAGAGACTAAATCAAAATAGTGAGAGAGAGAGAGACAGAGAGATGTGTAGTTGCTTGAAATTCTAAAGGTTTTGCTTGTTTAACTTGCAATGGCTCTTCTCCAACTTCTAAAGGTTTTTCTTGTCAAGGTTGTGATGACCCTTCTCCCACTTTTCAAGGTTGGGCTTGTTGAGCTTGTGATGACCCTTCTTCAACTTCATCAGGTTGTGCTTCTTGATAATTTCCTACATACTAAGATAAAATTATTAGACAAAACTCTGAATGAAATTTCCTATGTATAGAGTCCTATTAATCATAAGATAAGTCTCAATAGGTCATATAACCTATCATAGGTCCTAATAGGTTTAATTAGGTCATAAGAGGTTTAATTAGGTATAATTAGGTCCTAATAGGTCTAATTAGGTCATAAGAGGTTTAATTGGGTACAATTAGGTCCTAATAGGTCTAATTGGATCTAATTATGTGCTAATAGGTCTTAAGGGGTCATTTTACTAATAGTGGGTCTAATGGGGTCTTAAGGGGTCATATAACCTATCATAGGTCCTAATAGGTCTAATTAGGTCATAATAGGTTTAATTACATATAATTACATCCTAATAGGTTTAATTGGGTCTAATTGGGTCCTAATATTTCTAATTAGGTCTAATTAGGTGGTAATAGGTCTTAAAGGGTCATATTACTAATAGTGGGTCAAATGGGGTCTTAAGGGGTCATATAACCTATCATAGGTCCTAATAGGTCTAATTAGGTCATAATAGGTTTAATTGGGTATAATTAGGTCCTAATAGGTCTAATTGGGTCTAATGAGGTCCTAATAGGTCTAATTAGACCCTAATAGGTCTAATTGGGTCTAATTAGGTGTTAATAAGTCTTAAGGGGTCGTATTACTCATAGTGGGTCTAATGGCGTCTTAAGGGGTCATATAATGTATCATAGGTCCTAATAGGTCTAATTAGGTCATAATAGGTTTAATTGGGTATACTTATGTCCTAATAGGTCTAATCAGGTCTAATTAGGTGATAATAGGTCTTAAGGGGTCATATTACTCATAATGGGTCTAATGGGGTCCTAAGGGGTCGTATAACCTATCATAGGTCTTAATAGGTCTAATTAGGTCATAATATGTTTAACTAGGTATAGTTAGGTCCTAACAGGAATAATTGGGTCTAATTAGGTCCTAATAGGTCTAATTGGGTCTAACTATGTGCTAATTGGTCTTAAGGGATCATATTACAAATAATGGGTCTAATGGGGTTTTAAGGGGTCATATATCTTATCATAGGTCCTAATAGGTCTAATTAGGTCATAATAGGTTTAAGTAGGTATAATTAGGTCATAATAGGTTTATTGGGTCCAATTAGGTCCTAATAGGTCTAATTTGGTCTAATTAGGTGCTCATAGTTCTTAAGGGGTCATATTACTTATAGTGGGTCTAGTGGGGTCTTAAGGGGTCATATAACCTATCATAGATCCTAATAGGTCTTATGGGTGTAATTAGGTCCTAATACATCTAATTGGGTCTAATTAGGTCCTAATAGGCTTTATGGGGTCATATTACCTAATATATGTACTAATAGACCTAGATAACTAGGTATAATTAGGTCCTAATAGGTCTAGCTATGTCCAATTAGGTATAATTAGGTCCTAATAGGTATAATTGGATCTTAAGAGGTCATATTAAGCATATTGTGTCTGATTAGGTCTTAAGGGGTCATAGTACGGATATATTGGGTGTTAATTAATCTAATTAGATCTAATTACACCTAGAAGGGGTCCTATTACTCATATTAGCTAGATAATTAGGGCTTATTAGGACTCATTTGGTCTAATGGGTGCTATTAAGTTCGTAAATAGGCCCCTAATTAGGTATTATTACTATTCAATATTGGTTCCTATTACTCATATTAGGTCATATTACTCACATGTCTTAGGTACATTAATTAGGTATAATTAGGTCTTGGTGGGTCTTATTAGGGGTTAATTAGTCTAGTTAGGCCTTAGGGTTTATATTATCCATATTAGACCTCATAATAGGTCTAATTATGCCTAAGGGTTCCTATTTCTCATATTAGGTGTACTTGTAGGTCCTATTACTCATAGTAGGTGTTAATTAGTCTTATTAAATTTTTAATTAGGTCTTAAATTACTTATGTTAATTAGTCAAGTATTAGGTCTTAAGGGGTGCTCTTACATCTTATTACTAAATTTAACAAACTAGGTCATAAAAGGTTAGCTATTATGTCTAATTAGGTCTTAAGGGGTCCTATTACTCATATTAGGTATACTTAGGACTAGTTATGTGCCTTATTAGGTGTTAATTAGTCTTATTAGGTATATATAGGTCTAATCACATCTAAGGCCCATCCTATTAATGATATTAGGTCTTGATTTGGGTCTTATTACTCATATTAGGTCTTGATAGGTTGAACATTAGGTCTTAAGGGGTCATAATACTCACATTAGGTCTAATTAGGTATATAATTATGTCTTCTTAGTCTTATAAGATCTAATTAGTCATATCTAGGTCTTATTAGGTATAATTAGTCTTATAAAGTCTAATTAAAATGTAATGTTGAAGTTAATGAATGAAAATATGATTAAAATTCCTACTATAAAACTAATTGACCCATCCAATCCTCCATCTAGATTGTTTGATCCCAAAGGTTTTAGTCAATTCCATCGTCAACCTAGTCATGATACTGAAAGATGTCTTTCCTTGAAAAATATGGTGCAAGACCTTATTGATTTGAATGCTATATCTGTAGATGCTAGTATTAATCATGGAAAAATTTAGTTGTACCTCCTGATCAAAATTTAAAAAATTTAGAATAGTCCTTTTCCATCTCATTCAACCAACACTATTGAGAAACCTTCTTTCTGCAAGGACATTTATTATGATGAGAATATTAATGAAGCAACTCATATTATCAGCAAAATTGAAAATGTTCTAGTAGAATATTTTAGAATAACTAAGAGGGGAGGGGGGGGGTGAATCATTTATCCTTGGGTCTAGATGTACCAACTCAAATTTCTAGCACTTCAACAATCTTAGATCTAATCAACTATTCAACTCGATCTCTATAGCATATATCAGAAACATATAACATGTAGTCCACTACCCAAAACTAATCAACCTGCAAAATATAACAACATTCACATCAAAACATTCACACAAGTATAACACAAGGATTTATAGTGGAAACCCAACTTGGGAAAAACCACTTTGTAACATGCTACTGATTTTCACTCTTCTGAAGTGAGCTCTGTGAAAACCTAACCTTGTTAAAGGTTTACAAACACACTATTAGGTGTGACCTGTTAAAGGATTTAAAACACTATGTCAAAAGTTTCTTGGTTAGAGGACTTAAGAACATTCCACTAGAATGTCACCTTGGTTAAAGGATTTATACAATCACTATTAGGTCAACCTTGATTAAAGGATTTAGACTAAGACAATGGTTATAAAGTAACAGTAGTTTCTAATCTGAAAAACATACAACTCACTTTTCAAATACAGATCCACTTTGCACATATATGTTGATTTACTGACTGATCTCCATTTCCATCTCATCTCTGATCTATAAGGAATTCACTTCAAGCAATCACAACTCTATTCAACTCCTTCACAATTTCACCTTCATCCTTCTACTTAGATTTATCAATCGATAACATCAACCTCTTCTTCATCCTCCATAACCTCACAATTAGGTCTTCCTTTATACCTCTTTGATTAGGTAGATCCATCTTTTTTTGCTTAATCTCCTCTGTAGGTCTTAGGTTTAGGTCAGATTCATTGAATACTTCCATCACTATGTTCTTCATTTGTCCTTTTAGATACATCACCAAACTTCTCTTTGAATCCATAAGAAAATGATTTATCATGCATTAAATGCTCCATAAAATTTATTAATAATGTCAACACATTTTACATATCCCAATAATTTGACTATGTCAACTATGAATCTTAATTCTTTCTCCAAATGTAATTTAATGACACTCGGTCAATACTGTGTTCTTCTCCTTGGTGATCATTGTGTATCTCGGTCACCGCTACAAATTTTCTTCCTTGACAAACACTTTCTTTTCTTAGTATTTTCCTGTCGCTCAACAATTACTAATGTTTGGTCAACACTAGATTTAATCAACATATAGTAGTGCTCGGTCGACACTTACATCACTTGACTTAAACTAGATTTCTTCACTTTTTCTCAGTTAAGCCTACCTCTCTAGTCTTTCTTCTTACTTAGATAAACAATGCATTATCTTATCAATATGCCAACTAATTAAGTACCCATAAAAGTATTAAATAACTCAACCTTTCCTTAGGTTCTCTTGTTATCTCCTTTCCCAAATCCTCTTCATCAATCAATAGATATGGTACTCTCTTAGATAGAAAATATCTTACTAGTTAAGGTTTGACATCAATGAAAATATAACAATTGTTTCAATTGTAGTTTCCAATAATCTCCCTCTTTGGCATTGATGGAAACACCACATGAATAACACATGGTTTACCAAACAATCTAAAAACTTTGTGCATCAGATTTTTATAACATCCTTAGCTTCATTCTGATTCACAACTTTCTTTAGCCTCACCTCATACAAAATTACTCCCTCAGAATATGTTTTGTATCTCTCTCTTAGGTTCCATTGAATCTTCTCCCTCTGTGTTTTGATCTGAATCACTCCCTCTTTGACAACAATGCCAAAGTTGTATCTATCACTTCCATCTTCCATATGTAAATATCTTCATGTCAGTTTTGTATGTTGTATTTTCCCTCTATCATCTTTCTTATGACTAATTATCATCTCTACTTCGCTTATCACAACTCTAGGCAACTCCTAAAGTGTGACCTTTTATGCATCAATTTGTCAAATATATTTTTTAGCGCATATGATGCAGTGCTCCTAGTTGACTAGGAAGCCTCATTTAGGGGAATCACCTCTAGTTTACCTCTAAGATATTCATGAGCATCCTTGGGTAAAGCTTTTGTGAATGTATCTGCTAATTGTTCCTTTGTATTCACATATTCCATTCTCACTTCTTTGTCTTGAACCAACTCTCTCAAGTAATGGTACTTGATAGCAATATGCTTGGTCTTTGTGTCCATTACTAGATTCTTTGATATATAGCACTAGTGTTATCACAAAAAATAACAACCGGCTTAGTGATTTCCTCTTTCATCCCTCTTAACAATTTCTTAATCCACATTAAATTTGAACAATTTGTAGGTGTTGCTACATACTCAGCTTTTGTTGTAGATTGGGAAATGCAGTTATGTTTCTTTCTTGTCCTAGAGACTAATCTCTTTCCTTGAAAGAATGCTCCACCACTTGTAATTTTTTTTTCATCAACATTTCCAGCCCAATCTACATTAGTGTAAACTCTCAGTTAAAACTTTTCATTCTTTTTGTAGTATAATCCATAATCCTCTGTCCCTTTTAGATATCTCAATATTCTCTTCACTGCCATCATATGATTTTCCTTAGGATTGGCAGAAAATATTGCCACAATCCCAACTGCTATGGAAATATCCAATCTGCTATGAACAACATACTGTAGCTTTCCAATCATAGATCTATACAAGGTTTTATTTGGTTTAGTAGTATCATCATTTTTAGATAGTTTATGTCCAGCAGCCATAGAATTACTCACTAGTCTGGAATCCTCCATAACAAAAAATTTCCATATCTCTTTAACATATTTAGATTGAGTAATGTAGATACCTTTCTCCATCTGATAAACTTCAAAACCAACAAAGAATTTGATCTCTCCAAACATAGACATTTCAAACTCAGTTTGCATCTGATTTGAAAAATTATGACATAGGGCATATTTTCCTCCAAATATGATATCATCAACAAAAATTTCAGCTAACAAAATCCCTTTACCTTTCTCTATCTTAATATATAGATTGTTGTTGTCATTTGTTCTTGCAAATCCAATATTTATCAAGTAATTTTGTAGTCTCTCATACCATTCTCTAGGGGCTTTCTTCAATCCATATAGTGCCTTGTTCAACTTACAAACTATATTTTCTTAATTCGGTCAAAAAATCCTTCAGGTTGTTCAATGTATACCTCTTCTTCTAATATATTGTGTGTGTGAATTTTGTACCTATCTGTAGACACAACACTTCAGTAAAACATTAGAGGTTAGTTGAAATTGAAATCATGCAATGAAATGAAAACTAATCTAACCAGGTGATTTACTACCTTCTAAAAGATGCGAGTATTTATTCTCAGATTGGACTGAGATTAGTGACCTTGACGACACCTAAATGAAGGATTTGAATGCAAATTAATCTATTTTTTTGGGTTTTAGATGTAATAATATGATGAGAAATATGATATAAAATCTATTCTAGATGAAAAAATGATATGCAATACAATTAATCTAACAATGATATACTAAATATGAAACTAAAACAAGATTGATCTCACAAAAGTTGTTGATTTGCAAAAGAAGCTTCAATTCTTCAGATACCAATTCACCAGCATAAGTTTGCAAATTATGAGATATGATTATGAAGAGCCGAGCCTTGGATTTATAGAAATCCAGAGCTTTGAGGTGCATGAGAAAAGTCATAAATCACTCAGATAAACTCAAGTTGATTTTTGAGTTATCAAAGAATAAAAGATAATTAATTCACAAAATCATGCAAAAGCATGCAAAACAACTTTTTAACTCAAATCAGAGTTGAGTTTATTTTTAAAACAACTTGAATTGATTTTAAGATTTCAAGTTTAACTACTTTTTGAATGTGCATAATAATTATGAATTAAATAAATAAATAAAGTGATTTATAACTGATTTTAAAAATAAAATAATTGATTTATGGGTGAATCAATTATTAAATCAAACTTTTATTGCAAATAATATCATTAAATATGACAACTTGCTTTAATTAATTAAATAAGAATTTAATCAATTAATGATAGGAATTTTGATTTATTGTCAAATTTAAATAATAATAATTAGGAATAAATATAATTAAATTCAATTAAATAATTAAGTGGGAGTATTAAATCTAATTAATTAAATATTCAGAATACTCAATTAATCAAACTTTAGGATAAATAAGATTTATCGCCAAATAATCATTAAATTAAACATAATTAGGATGATAAGGAATATTACTAGGAATATTCCCTGATGCAAAATTTATGATAATCAATTAGAATTCGATGATGTTCAGATGTGCCTTAGGTTAGGACTTCGATGTCAATTTTGCTCGATATGTCGATATAGGAGGTTAATGAACCTATAGCCCATTTTTGGGGTATTACATTTTGCCCCTCTTTGAATTGTTGTGCGAAGCGCAGTGGTTCAAAGACAGTTTGTGTATGATGTTGAAACTGATGTTTGAAATTGATATTGATATGAGACAAAAATTGATTGAAGTTGATATGAAGATAATATGTCTTGAATGACCAAAGATAATGTTAACTATAACAGCAATGAACCGATGATTGTGAAAAAGTGTTGAAACACCTGATTCTAAACCTTATGATTGTGAAGAAGTGAGTGACTGATTCCAAACCCGATTGTCGATAAGATTCACATTGGTATCACATCTAAACCCTTCAATTTCTGAAGAACCAAGGAAATAACACAATTAAACTGATAGTTGCAAAAATTGATATAATTTACAAGATTAAGAGAATGCCAGATTGATATCGATCTCGATGAATCTGATATGCCTCGAGCGGTGATTGATTTACCCCAAGCAATGAGGACTTTTTGATGAATCAGCAACTAGACATGGTTGTTGTCTTGATTACTAAGGAAAGATATGATTTCAAATTTAGATTATAGACTTTGAATGATGTGTAATACCATGCCCCCTTCGGGATAAAAATTGAAATCTGACAAGAAAACTCAGCATTGAATAGTTCAAAAGCATGTTAATTGATTTGAAAAGTGGTTAAACACGTTTGAAAATGCATTCTGCATCATTTGGAGGTCCAGAAAACCAAGTTTGACTAGGTTTGACCATGAGTTGACCATGGTTGACCAAGTTGAAATTTGGATAGTTTGATGTAAGATAATCAGTTAAGTTGAATACTGGATTTCTATGATGATTGAAGGTCAATTATGCAAGTAGTGAATAATATAAATGATCTCAGATTTTGATTTTGATCCCGAAAAAGGACTCTACTTGTTGTTTCGTTGGAGGAACCTTCATGTGAGATTCAGCTCTTGTTAGATTTGAAGATGTGATTGAAGAATCATTTAAGCATTGAAGTTTATCCAACCATTGTGAGATCATGCAAACATGCAAAATGCAAAGAGACATGCAGAATGAAATGCAACCTAAGACCTAGGACCTAGTCACTAATCATGTGTCAATCGATTTCATCATTGAATTTTTAGGTAACCGGATAAATCAATACAATGCCCACTAGTTATGAAACTATAGACATATGAATATCGATTTGTATGTGTAGGAATCAATACAACACCCACTAATTAGGATACCATGGATATATGAATATTGATTTTGTTTTCGGAATGTCAGATTAGATATAAGCATCAAGGCACAAATGCCAGGATGACCTAAATATCATGTCCATTTTGATATAGCAATTTGTATAAGCATCAAAACTTAAATGTCATGATGACCAAAATACACCTTGCATTACAAACACATCAATGTGAATTACCCGTAGTGACCCTTTATCGTCCACATCCTTAGGTAAGATCGCGTTTCACAGTAGGAGAAAGAACTCGCTTAAAAAGACAATAGTTATATCAAACTTCGTTGAATTTTTTGGGTATCAATGGTCAAGGTACGCATGGCCATCCAATTCAAGATAGAGGCTCTTATAGTCGGACACCATTTCAATCCAAAATTTCCAAAGTTGTTAGATTTTCACATACCAGAAGAAAACAAAGAAAAGATTATGCCCCCAGTCATCACTCTCTAAATCCTGTAAAGGACATCATCAAAGAGCTTGAAAGGAAATAATATGCAAAAATCTCAATGCAAATCAATGAGCATATAAGGAGATAAAAGCATGTAAAAGCACATATTGTTTTTAGTTTGTGTTTGATGTTGATTGCATTATTGTAGATGCAAAATCCTTTCTGGAGACGAGACTGACTGACTGACTCAAATGAAGCTTTAAAAGAACTCTAACTGGATATGATTCATCTAAGATACATTGGAGACCACATGATATGCCATTGATTGCCCCCAAGTTTTAACATTGATAGGATACAGACGCTTGAGCTGATTGGTGTACAAACTGACTTATTGAAAATAGGAACGTAGAAACAAACTGGGAGATATGTACAAACTAAAGCAAGAATGAAAGCTGGGAAAGACCAAGATTGCATTGATAGATGGAGCATTTTGAAACAAGTGGCACCCATTTTCCAGGTTTTCACCATCTTGGTAGAGATTCTATTTTTTCTACCAAGGCGCCTATTTCCAAGTTTTCACCAAGGCACTTTCTTTTTTCTTTTTCTCATTTTTTTGTATTTTTCATTTTTTCAATTTTTTTGTGAATCATCAAGGAGCCTATTGCTAGGTTTTCACCAAGATGTTCATTTTTTTCAGGACTTTTTCCAATTTTTATAATTTTTTCAGGACATTTTACCATAGACTGAATGCCTTAGACCGAGAATTTCTTCAGATGGAGAACATTGATTGGTTTTCAAAGCTGTTCTCCTTCAGTCATTGAGAGTTGATAGGCACCAGAGCCAAAAGTAGCAGTGATAACAAAGGGACCCAGCTAGTTGGGTTCAAACTTCCCCTTGCATTCTCGATGTGATTGATTTTTAGGATTCTCTCTCAAGACTAGATCACCAACCTGAAATTCTCTATGTCTGACTTTCTTATTGTAACCTCTAGACATTCTCTTCTAATATATTCTGAGATGATCATACGTTGCTTGTCTGCACTCATCTAGTAGTTCAATTTTTTGCAACCTAGACACTCGGTAGTCACCATTAGTTACTAGACCATGCATTCTGATTCTTAGTGATGGGATTTCAACCTCAATAAGTAGTATTGCTTCAGACCCATAAACTAAAGAAAAAGGTGTAGCCCCAGTTGGTATTCTGATACTTGTTCTATAGGCCTAGAGAGCTGGATTGATCATGAGATGCCAGTCTCTTCCTATTTTATTAACTGTATGGTGCAAGATTTTCAATAGATTCTTATTAGATGCCTATGCTTGACCATTCCCTTGAGGATAGTAGATAGATGACCAATATTGTGTAATCTTGAATTTGGCACATAAATCATCTAGGTCCTTGTTTTTGAATTGTCCCCCATTATCTATGATTATGGAATGGGGTATCCCATATCTGCATATGATATAGTTCAAGATGAACATAGATATTTGTTTTCCAGTTGCTTGTGTCAAAGGGACTACTTCTACCCATTTTGTAAAATAATCTGTAGCTGTGATTATATGGGTATGTCCATTAGAAGAATGAGGATGTATAGCTCCTATAAGATCAAAGGCCCATTGATGAAAAGGCCATTTTGTAGCGAAGGGAATTAGATCTCTCCCTGGAGCATGAATTAAGTTTCCATGCACTTGGTGTTGGAAATATTCAAGACTATCTAGGTTACTGAGAGGGGAGGGGTGAATTAGTAACTTCAAAATTTTTAACAGATTTAGATCTTGATAATATTAGATTGATAATCTGACTGCATGCATGAGTAACAGAAAGAATAAAACATTCATAACACTTAGAACATAGAGATTTGGTGACCCAGAAACCTTCCAAGTAGAAAGTAAAACTGGGGTGGGGATGATACCCACAAAACTTCAATACTATAGTATAAAGTTTGCTAGTTAAGGCTTACAATGATCACTTCTGATGATCTACCCTATTAGGAGCAATAAGGACTGCTAGGTCCACCTTGTTAGATGTTTTAAAAACATACAATGAAGTATGCACTCGGTTAAGAGATTTTTACAAAGACTGTTAAGTCTACCCGGTTAAAGGATTTCAAGCTGATTCACCTGTTAGGATGAAACAGTAGATCTCTTACTTGCAATTGTACTTGCTGATTGAGATTCTTTGATGTACTGATCACCTTCTATGATGGATAGATCTTTTCTACTTTTTATACTATTGTAGCCCTTTGTAATTCACTTATCTCTGCCTTTCTCTCTTTTTCATCTTTCTTGGATATGACATAAAACATTGTTTATATATCAATCTATGTCAATTCCAAAACAATTACAAAGTCAGCTCTTAAAAAAGTAAACACAAATATTACTGAGTCGGCCCAAATATAGTTACACGGTTACTGCAAACTAACTCGGTGACTTTTTGATACTCGGCGTCCATTGCATTACTCGGCATCGTCATGCACTTGGTAGAAGTGGAAACTCGGTCCATACTAACCAATCGGTTGTAGTTTTGAACTCGGTAAATACTAGAGACTCGGTAGATAAAGTGTTACTCAGTAGAAACTAAATTTCCTATTTAACCGTGCAACACTCGGTAAACACTGTGAAACTTTGTGAGCTCGGTATGCACTGTTCTACTCGGTAAGCTCTGTTCTACTCGGTATGTATTGTTCTGCTCGGTAAGCTCTGCTCTGCTTAGTATGTATTGTTATGCTCGGTATGCACTATTCAGAATAAGTGTTGTCACTAATGACAATCATGCTTAATGCCAACAATCTCCCCCTTTGGCATTAGTGACAAAAACACTTATAGCCAAAACTTATATACAAGAATCATGCTGAATCTTTTTTTGATTTTTTCAAAATTTATCTTTGTCAAACTATTGTTTATATATTTCATGACTCCCTTATATAGAGTACTTTCTCCCCCTTTCGTATTACACATCTTAATCTTATACACTTTCTCCTATACATTTTCTTCCCCTTTTTGACAATAATGCCAAAGGTGTATATACAAGTATTTTACAGGGAGAATCGAAAATGTGAAAGAAAATTAGAATGTACCTTTATGATTAGTGCCAGAGTTCTATCCCAATTCTCTTGTAGAATCTTGCATGTTTGGAGTGCAATTTGGACTTCTGCAGAGAGTTCAATCATGTGATCTACAATGGAAAATTGATTTTCATGGAGTAATGCTTTTGAGTGAACAATGTGCTTTTGCATTATGTCCATGATGGGAAGGATCATGTTCTGAATATCTAGTAGTGTTGACTGGATCTTTGTATCTTCTTTTAATAATTCCGACTGCCTATTTGATAAGAATGTGATTTTCATATGATGTGTAGAGCTTGAACTAGGTTCAAGTTGCAACCTTTGTACACTGTCCTTTAGATCCTCGTCAATCTTATTCAATTTATCCTTGACTTCCTTAGTGAACTCAACAACATTACATAGCTTAGTAACAAGTGAGGTAACATTGGAATAGGAGGACTCAATATCTATCAAAACTAAAGATAATTCTACCTGATTAATAGCTATATACTGAGCAACATGCTCAAGAACTTTATTGTCAAATTTCTTCTCGGCTTTCTCAAAAATCTTCTCTAACGCAGAGGAATCCTCATGGAACTTGTTTACTGCCTCAGCTAACTGTAATAGAATATGTTGAGAGGAATCAAATTTAATACCTAATGCTTTTGACAAAATATCCTTTGCATCTTCAATAATTTTATATTCCTTGTCCCTTTCTTCTTTTAGTTTCTTCTGCTTTGCTTTCTTTTGGAGGAGTTCACCAATGTTTTGCATTTGATCTGCTGAAAGATTTGCAAAGTCTAATTTTGGAATCTCTATCTCCTCATCTAAGTCTATATCCTCTTCTACATTCTTACTCAAAAATCTTGTTCTCGGTTGAGCCTTAGGATCAACTGTTATTGCACTTAATGCCTTTGTAGAAGTTATTGTAGACATTGTAGGACTAGCTGTGAAAAATGATAAACTACCGACTGGAATACTTGAAGGGCTCAAAACTGAAGTATTCACAATTGTAGAATAAAAAACTAAAATACTTACTGAAGTATCTAGAACTGAGGTACTTACAGCTCGAAAACTTGATATGGAAGTAGGTATTGAAGTAGATACAGGAGACTGCAACTCGGTAAAAGAGGTGGTAGTCATTTTTGTCGATGATTCATTGAGTTGTGCTAGTGATGATTTGACATTTGATGTATCTGTGGAAGTTGTCATAATCATACTTGAAGTTATCTCCATGCTAGGTGTAGCAACTTTTGCTGGAGAGTGAGGAAGTGAAGCAATGACTTCTGCAGCTATCCGAACAATATTATCTTCCTCATCACTTTGCTTGTCTACCTCGGTATCTTCTTCATGTTCATCACTGTCATCATCAATATCCTTGATTATCACATTTTTGACACTTGATTTGTGAAGATTATAGATGTTTTTCCATGTGGCAGTGGGACTCTTCACAGCTGACTCAATATCTTTGATCAAAATCAAACAACTATTGAATTTGAGTGTCATCTTAATTTCATTATCTATCAATGCCTTATTAATTTCAGCATTTTTCAAACTTGGCATTAATTGCCTCAAGGTTTGAGCATAGATGTCCTTGACAGTTTGTCTTGCATTGGACCATCTCAACTTAATTTTTTTCAGCAGAGTTCCTGGGATTTGAGAAGCTATCTCTTCAGGTCAGTATTTGCATCTTCCTATTTCCTCAATAACAGCATCTTCAATTTCCTGCTACTCTTCCTCAGATCTGATTTCATATTTTAGAGATTTGAAGTTTGCAATTCTAGATCCTTCTTTCATATCCTTGATCTTTTCTTTTAATGAAGGAAGAGGCCTTTTGAATACTATTTCTTCACTGTCTTTGCATGCCTTGCCTCTTGCACTCCTTCTTGTAAATATTGCAGAGGGTTGCTTGCGTGCCTTGGTGATAATTACTTTTCCTTTCTTCTTTGCTGGTACTTGTTCTTCCTCCTCATCCTTTTTCTCTTCTTCTTCTTCAAAGTCCTCTCCTTTTTCCTTGGTTGACATTAGAGGTGTGCTAGCTTGTATTTCGGCCATCCTCTTTCTTCCTTTGTTAACTGCCTGTGGAAGCTTTATACTAAGCTCAATTCTCTCCTTAGCTTCTTCATATGTCCCAAAATATGGTGCCTTTGGATTAACAGGTTGATTAATTAGGGCTTCAATAATATTCTTGGTTTCATCAATATTTACCTCATAGGGAAGAGGTTTCACATGTACAATCCTTGGTTTTGCTGCATGTATATATAGATTATCATAGTCCACCATGAAACAAATATCATCTTTGTAATCTTCCACCAATTTCTGTGGAATCCGAAATCTATTGTTCATTTTCTCTTTAAATGATTCAAAATAGTTATCCATTATGCTTTCAAAATTGTCACCCATTTCTAAAATGTATTCATTCATCTGATAAAGAACCGGCACATCTTTTCTCTATACTACCATGCCTTTTGATGGGAAAAAATTTTGAGCATAGAAAAATAAACAAACCAACAGTGAGCCAAACTTACATGGATTGTTCTTTGAGGTTTGGATGCTCTCCATGTTCTTGTTGAACTATTTCAACAAAAGATCTGCTAGGTCAAATGACAGATTGTTCTTTACAATTTTATATGCTAGGTCAATTGCTTCACACAGAACACTATTCTACCAACTTGAACTATATATCTTGTGAGCTATGATATGTATACCAAACTTCAATTCTACATCATTAATTCTACTTATCTTCATACCTCTATCATCCCACTCAGCTAGGGTTTTCTCTTCCAGTTCCGTCTGATCTAGGGTTTTTGTAGATTTTGCCTTGTCGAGCATGGGAAGACCAGTGATTTAGTGAATCATCTTCTTCATAATCTCTACTGGTTGCTCAAGCCATATTTTACCTTCATGTACTCGACTGACGATATATCTGACCCATTTTATCTGAAAGCTCTTAGGCAAGTGTGTGATGTGAACTAAACCCTAATCTTCCAAATGTTGATGCTCCAATTTGAGAACACCATCGACACATAGTTCCTCACGAATAGTATCTATCTCCAGGGTTCCAAGCTCTTGAATTGTACACTTAAAATGATTTCAAATATCATTAATAAGGAGTACCTTAGGAGGAATCTGAGATTGAGCTCCACTCGGGTCTAGGGTTCTGGCAACTGCGGGCACGAGTTTGAAATCTGGTGCTTTCCATTCTCCATCAACCAACATTTTTGAACCTTTCTTCACTTTAGCACTGGATGATGCCATGGTAGCTCGGTGAACATAGTAAATTCTTCAAGGAAAGAGAATATCTTGCTAAAATATGCTTCGAAACGCTTGATTGCACTAGGAGACTTTTGTTCGTGGTGAATAGTGAACTTGATTTCACTCCTTTTGTTAAAACTTTGTCATTAATGCTTAGTATGAATTAGGGTATTGAATTAGACAGGCTATCATCCACTATGAATTAATTCCTTGGCAAAGACTCCATAACTCGGTGATCATATGAATTCATACTTCTCTGACCTTACTCAATAACCAAATGAAGTTAGGTTACTCCTGACCTTGCTCAGTGGTAACTGATACCGACCTTCTTGTGATCCTACTATATCTTGCATACTAATTTGGATCTGTCTTCCTTTTAGTTCAGGAACTATTTTGGAATGTCTATGAAGATACAGTTCTAGTGCTTTCTTGGAGACTAGTTAGAGCTCATAGAGCCACTCCCTTCATTAGTGACTTCGGGATTGGTTTGCTCGGTAGGTTTAGGAATCCACTTCTGTCTCATCTGCTTCCTAATGTTATTTTCTTTAGCTTTCTTTTCATCTTCAATTATGCCTAAATTCATGTAGTTTTTAGCTATGTGACCAAGCTTAGTGCCATTATAACATCTTATGGTAGAATCCCTTTTTCTCAAGTGGTGCCTTACACAATACATGCCAATGTGTCCATATTCTCCACAGTAATGACATCTAAACCAAGTGTTGTAATCCCAACCAAACATTGCTTTAATAATTTGTTCCGCTAGATTGGATGTTTTAGTTCTGCATTCTAATGCCTTATGACCTTGTTTGCTACATTTGTGACATATGCCTTTAAATCTTGGTTTCTCCTTGCATTCATTTGCTTTATGACCAAGCTGATTGCAATTGTAGCATTTTCCATTGAATTTTTCTTTTCCATTGCTCCAACATTTGTTTGAAGTATGACCAATTTTGCCACAGTGATTACAGGTAGGTTTCTAATTCTTTTGAGTACCTTTTTTGGAGGATTCACCTTCCTCTTTGTATCCAAGTCCTACTATTCCTTTTTGCCTATGAAGGTTTTGTTCATACACCTGATTCATATCTTCTTGAGATTTCAACATTCTCTCATTGATTTGCTTTTCAGCATCTAGCTCACTCATCACTCTTAAATTGATTTTCTTTTCAGATCTCATCTCTTCTCTCATATTTTCATTTTCTGATCTTAGAGTCAAGATTTCTTCATTTGCATTGGAGATTTGATCAATAAGATTTTCTAGCTGAAGAGTTTTATTCTAGATTTCATTGTTCTTTCCATCTATTTCATCTTTCATCTTGTTTCTTTGTTCCAAGACTTCACAGAATCTTGTTGACTGAATTTCCTATTCTCTTTTCAATTTTCTCACTTCTTCTTGCAGAGATCCATTCTTTTCTAGAAGTTCTTTGATTGCATTGTTTGCTTCATCTGAGCTGCTTGAAGGGAAAAAGTCTTCAATCTTTTCTTCAACATACTGGTGGTCATTGATCTGATTTGCAAGTTCCTTCCTTCTTTTTAGGGAAAGGGAAAGATGCTCTCTTGCTTCTTTGAGTTGAGTTATGGCCATTTCCAAATCTAGATTTTCATTCTCAATTACTTTGTTCAGTCTGAATATCTCCATTGTCCTGAATCTTTTCTCAACCTGTAAAACTTTATTCTAAGATCCACTATGCTCTGATACCAATTGTTGGAAATATTCAAGACTATCTAGGTCACTGAGAGGGGAGGGGTGAATCAGTAACTTCAAAACTTTTAACAGATTTAGATCTTGATAATATTAGATTGATAATCTGACTGCATGCATGAGTAACAGAAAGAATAAAACATTCATAACACTTAGAACACAGAGATTTGGTGACCTAGAAACCTTCCAAGTAGAAAGTAAAACTGGGGTGGGGATGATACCCACAAAACTTCAATACTGCAGTATAAAGTTTTCCGGTTAAGGCTTACAATGATCACTTCTGATGATCTGCCCTGTTAGGAGCAATAAGGACTGCTAGGTCCACCTTGTTAGAGGTTTTACAAACATATAATGAAGTATGCACTCGGTTAAGAGATTTTTACAAAGGCTATTAAGTCTACCCGATTAAAGGATTTCAAGCTGATTCACCTATTAGGATGAAACAGTAGATCTCTTACTTGCAACTGTACTTGCTGATTGAGATTCTCTGATGTACTGATCACCTTCTATGATGGATAGATCTTTTCTACTTCTTATACTATTTTAGCCCTTTGTAATTCACTTATCTCTACCTTTCTCTC
This sequence comes from Chamaecyparis obtusa, assembly GCA_027943335.1. Lineage (NCBI taxonomy): Eukaryota > Viridiplantae > Streptophyta > Pinopsida > Cupressales > Cupressaceae > Chamaecyparis > Chamaecyparis obtusa. The sequence goes on along the minus strand of BSBK01005417.1, from coordinate 429,262 downwards.
TTTTTCATACTTCTCTTTTTCATCTTTCTTGGATATGACATAAAACATTGTTTATATATCAATCTAAGTCAATTCCAAAACAATTACAAAGTCAGCTCTTAAACAAGTAAACACAAATATTACTAAGTCAGCCCAAATATAGTTACATGATTACTGCAAACTAACTTGGTGACTTTCTGATACTCAACGTCCACTGCGTTACTCGGCATCATCATTCACTCGGTAGAAGTGGAAACTCAATCCATACTAACCACTCGATCATAGTTTTGAACTCGGTAAATACTGGAGACTCGGTAGATAAAGTGTTACTCAGTAGAAACTAAATTTCCTATTTAACCGTGTAGCACTTGGTAAACACTATGAAACTTTGCAAGCTTGGTATGCACTATTCTACTCGGTAAGCTTTGTTCTGCTTGGTATGTACTATTCTGCTCAGTAAGCTCTGCTCTGCTCGGTATGTACTATTCTTCTCGGTATGCACTATTTAGAATAAGTGTTGTCACTAATGACAATCATGCTTAATGCCAACACTTGGCACTTTTGACAGTTCTTACCAAACTTGATAGACTCTTTCTCCATTTCAGGCCAATAGTACCCAACCCTAATTAGTTTTTGAGCTAGTGTTAAACCGTTCAAGTGTGACCCACAAATACCATCATGGACTTCCTCTAATGCACATTGAGACTCTTCCCATTCTAAACATCTAAGTAGTGTACCATCTAGACCTTGTTTGTATAGATCATGACCAATGATGACATATTGGGAGGCATTACAGATAAGGTATCTCTTTTCATGATGGTTGAAGGTATCGAGAATGATTTGGTCTTGGAGATAGGAAAATAGGTTTTTGTATCTGGATGAATCATGACCAACAATAGTGTAGATCATGTGGGTTTTGAGGGAATCATATGCAGGATAAGATAGTGCTTCCACGAAGAACTTGTAGTGTAGCTCATGTTTAGGCTACTATAATAAAGTAGATAATGTTGCCATTGCATCAGCAGCCTTATTCTCTATTCTAGGTATTTTCTCAAATGTGATAGATAAGAAATACTTCTTTACATCATCTACCATTTTCTTATAAGGAATGAGCTTTTCATCTTTAGCTTGGTACACATCATTGACTTGATGGATAACAAGTTGAGAGTCTCCATGAATGTGTAGCTTTGTTACTCTCCATTCAATTGCTATTTTCATACCATTCAAAAGGGCTTCGTATTCTAAAATATTATTTGTGCAAGGGAACTTTAATCTGAATTCTTTTGCGATTGAGTATCCTTGAGGAGTTATGAATAATATGCTCACTCTTGATCCATTCTGTGTATAGGAGCCATCAAAGAATAATTGTGATTCTCTAGAAGAAAGAGTCATGATAGAGGAATCCAAAAATTCCATTTGCATTGGTGTATCATCAATCATAGGTGCATCTGCTAATTTATTAGCAATAACCTATCCTTTGGGAGCTTTTCTTTCCACATATTCAATGTCAAATTCACTTAAGAGCATGACCCATTTAGCTAATCTGCCTGTGAGGGCAGCTTTGCTTAGTAGGTACTTGAGTGGATCAATTTTAGCTACCAAATGTGTGGTATGAGCTAACATGTAATGTCTTAGTTAATGTGATGCAAAGATCATAGCTAGACAAGCTTTCTCAATCATTGAATAGTTCTTCTCATATGCAACCAATGTTCTACTGATATAGTATATAGCTCTTTCCTTTTTGTTCTCATCATGTTGTGCTAGAAATGCCCCCAGTGATGTATCTATAGCGCAAACATATAAGATTAAAGGCTTCCCTGGAATGGGAGGCATCAAGATAGGAGGATTTGATAAGTACTTCTTGACATGGTTAAATTTGTTCTCACATTCTTCATTCCATGCAAAGGTCACACCTTTATGTAATGTTTTTGTAAAAGGTTGTGATATGTCCACTAGCTGTGATATGAATCTTCTGATAGATTTAACTCTTCCTTGCAATGTCCTCATTTGACTAATATTCTTTGCAGGTTGCATTTCCATGATAGCCTTTACTTTAGTTGGATCAACTTCAATGCCCTTCTTTGAGACTATGTATCCTAAAAGTTTTCTAGAAGTGACACCAAAAGCACACTTCTTAGGATATAGTCTAAGACTAAATTTTTCCATCTTGTCTAGTATCTTGCTCAAGTCATTTAGATGTTCAGCTCTAATCATAGATTTTTCTAAAGTATCATCAACATAATCTTCCATAGTCCTATGCATCATGTTGTGAAAAATAGTTGTCATGGCTCTTTGATATGTAGCACCAGTATTTTTAAGCCCAAATGGCATGACATTCCAATAGAAGGTGCCCCATACACATGTGAAAGCAGTTTTCTCTTGATCCTCTAGAGCAATTTTTATTTGATTATATCTAGAAAAACCATCCATTAAAAAATACATCTCAAAGCCCGCAGTCATGTCCACTATCATATCAATGTTAAGTAGTGGAAAATCATCCTTAGGGCATGCTCTATTTACATCTCTAAAGTTTGTGCACACTCTAATTGATTTATCTACTTTTGAAATAGGTACAATATTAGAAATCCACTTTTCATAATCAATAACTCAGATGAATCCAGCTTTCAGGAGCTTCTCTAATTCAGCTTTTACCAAGAGTGTAACATGAGGACGCATCTTTCTCAATTTTTTCTTGACAGGTTTGACATTTGGAGCTATAGATAAATGATGCATTATAAGATTAGGATCCAATCTTGGCATATCTGAATATTTCCATGCAAAGTTGATCTTCTTTTCTACTAGGAATGTAGTAAATTGTTGCTTCTCTTCTTCTGATAAATATTGTGCTACATGAATCAACTGTGGTTCTTCTATTGTTCCCAAATTGATGGATTGAGTGGGCTCAATTAGAACTAGAGATTTGTCCTATAAATGACTCAGAAGGACATCAAATATCTCATCCTTAGGCACCTCAGAGAGGTTTTCACCTTTAGATACATCTTTTATTTTTACTTTTGTAGGTTCTGAGACTACCACAAAGTGGTTTTCACCCTCAGAACTCCTTTTCTTTTTATTCTTATTCTTATTTTTCTGAGTAAGATACTTGATGTCCAACTCTATCATGCTAATGCTTGGTTCACTGATGGAAGTCCTCATAGGCTCAACTGCATTTAGGTGGCAAGCAAGGGCATAGTCATTCAGGAAGGTATAAATACCATGGCTCAGATTTGTGGAGGTTTGATCAAGAAGTTTAGGATGTTGGATAGTCAACATCGGGAAGGATTGGGAGATAGTGTTTATGGACATGGATCTATCATCATTGGTCCTAACCCGATGCTTGACTTCAAAGGTGATATTACAACTTAAGACATTCAATTTGTGAATAGGCTCAATGTCATTATGGGAATCCAATTCAGCCATAAGTGGATCAGACTCAATAAGTTCATCATTTCGCTCTAGACTTACATTGGGTTTAGGTGCATATTGGTGAATAACATCAACATGTTTCTCTATAATAAGCTCATCTTCTTCTGGAATGGCTCCCCATTCATAGTCATTAGATTCTTCATCTATGCCTCTAGGAAATATAAGGATATGAGTAAAGTTAGGATGAATACCTCAAGAAGGGTTACCTTCAGATTCTGATTTGAATTCATACTCATGAGAATCTGTCTTAGAATAACTACCACCTTCCTCTTTTTGATTGTCTTCAAGATTAGCTAGTTCTTGTGTTGGAACTATCTCTTGATTGATAGTAGGTTCTTGTGTTTCAATTACATTAATTCTTTTGATTGGATCATCGTTAGCTCCAAGAAGATCTTTGATTTCTTTAGGCAAATGCTCATAAGGGACAAGTTCTTAACTATCTGAATCACTATCTGATGGTTCAATTTCTTCCTTCCTAAGAAGGGGTTCACCTGGTGTGATCTTCTCTATGAAATGGGAACAATTTCCTTTGAGGTGGAAGGGTTTCTTTTTAAAGCCTAAGCCAACAGTATCTTTGTTTTCCCTACCAGTATGTGAAATATGTGCTATGAGACCTTCTCCTCTAACTCCTAGAGGTCCTTTACCTGAATATCCCATCTTAGCTATTAGTTTATCTCCTAGACCATATGCCTTAGAAGGGATTTTGGATACTGTAGAATCACTAGTTTGAACAACTTGAGATTCAGGGTCATCTTTTTAAAGCCATGCAAGCACGGCTTCATCTTCTTCAAATTATTGTTTGGAGACTTGTTCTACTACAAAATTATTTTTATATGCCTCAAGAGGTTCTTTAGAATCTGGTTTGGACTATTTTAAAGATTGTCCATAACACTTAGGTGAGATAGGGAGAGATGTCAAAGATAAGACTAGCTCTATAGTATATTCTCCCATACCATTTTCTTTGATATTGACCTCTTTTGCAAGATCTTCCATTTTAGATGTGGATGCTTCTTTTATTGGCTCAATGGAAGATTCTCTATTATTAGGCAAAAGTTTATATGCACTTTCCTTCAATGTATTGCAAGTGGTGGATATATATGCTGGAATAGTGACCTCTACTCCCTCATAAGGAAATTTTAAGCATTGGTGGAATGTAGAAGGAATAGCCTTCATCTCATGTATCCATGGTCTCCCTAGAAGAATGTTGTAAGCCAAAGGTAGATCAAGAACTTGACATGTAGTATCTCTGATAACTAGACCTGCTCTGATAGGTAAGACAATGGTGCCTTTAGAAGATCTTTCTTGTTCATCATAGGCTTTTATAGTTATTTTCTTTCTAGGATCAATAACCAATTTTGAAAATCCTAATTGTGTGACCAAGCTGTAAGAACAAATGTTTAGGCTAGCGTCCCCATCTATGAACACACATTTGACTCTATGGTTCTAGATCAAGACTTCTATATGCAAGGGCTGGTTATGGGAGCGACTCAAGGATTTGTCATCTTCCTTTGAAAAGGATATATACTATGGAGATGTAAGATGTCCAACCATAGTCTAGAACTTGTATAAATCAAGGTCATCAGGAACATTGGATCCAAGCAAAGCTTTGTCTAGAATATCTCTATGAGCGGGAGATATCTGAAGCAACTCAAACATGGAGATTTTTGCATTAGTGTGTTGGAGTTGTTGAACAATGCTATAAGATGTTGGCCTCATGTCTTTAGAATTGGATGATTTTGAAGTAGCCTTATGTTTGGAAGCAGAAGAAAGATTGAAAGGCATCTTAGGGACATTTGATGAATCTGGGATTTGTCCGTTCAAATGTTCCCGAGCTTGTGATCGAGTAACTGCATTAGCTGAAGTATGATCTCTATATCTTCACACAATTGTGATGACATTGCAATGCTCTGAGAGACAAGGTTCAACCATATTGATAACATCATTATTTCCAAGGTAAGCATAATTGACCTTTGCCCCCATATTAGGCTGAGAAGATGACACTTCTTGGCCATGTTTTGGAAATGGTTCTGTGAATGTTGTATGATCGTTATTGCTCTTATGATTGTCAATCGTGATGTTTCCCTTATCAATCAAATCTTGAATAGTATGTTTCAAGCATAAGCAGTTATTGGTTTTGTGACCTTTACCTCGATGGAAATCACATAATTCATTCTCCCTCCACCATTTTGGTTTAGGATCAGGATCAGATTATGGGATCTCAGGCAAAGAGATGATGTTATTAGCCAACAGAGTTCTCATAGCTAATTCTAAAGATTCTCCAAGAGAAGTGAACTTTCATTTATTATCAGCGGACCAAGATTTGTATTCTGGGTTCTTTTGAGATGGTTTGGACACCTTTTGCTTAGAAGCTTTGATGGCTTGGGTGACAATAGTTAGATTGAAAGTTGGGGCCTTTGATGGGGCATGGATAGTATCAACAACACCATCTATGACAATTCCTTTATTCTTGTTCCAATTTTTGTTCTTATCTTTAGATCTAGATCCTAATTCCTACTTGTCCTTTTGAAGTGTTATGTCTCCTTGTTTTATAAGTACCTTTTCAATTTTCATCACATTGTCTACCATCTTATCAAAAGATGTATGATCTTGCATTTGTAAAGGGTAGTTGATCTCTGGGATAAGATTATTGATGAAGATTTCCATTTTCTCAGTTTCTGGAATAGGCCTAGCATATAGAGAGAATTTCTTCCTCCATCTCTTGAGAAATGTCAGGAATGGTTCTCCTGGATATTGTTTGAGATTACATATATTGATCATGGTGACTGGATGTTTAATGTTGTAGGAGTATTGCTGATAGAACAATTTGATCAACTCCTCAAAATTTTTGATAGTAGAAGGTAATCTAGAGAACCAATGAATGGTTGCTCCTCCCAAAGATCGAGGAAGGAGATGCATCAGATAGGTTAGTTTGTGCATGAACTCCATAGATTGTGTATAGAATTCCCTAACATTATCTTGAGGATCAGAGTGTCCATCATACTTATCATACTTGGGCATCTCCACTCTTTTCAAGAATGGTGGCATGTACAAGTCTTTGTCAAGTGGAAAAGGACATAGAGACTCCATGGAGAACTCCTTGGGTTCCTTTTCTTTCTCAAGGTTATTAAGTTTACTTGCATGGCATGCATCTATTTCATCATAGCTGTGAGTGGAGTTTCTTCCTCATGCATAATGATATCTTCAATATTAAAGTTCGGAGGAAGTTTAGCTCCTTGATGAGCTAATTGTAAAAAGTATGCTTCTTTATCTTCTTTCAAGAAATGCTTCATCATTCTTTTGAAGTTATCATCATTTTGATATTGAGCAATTTCTTCAGGTGTGGGTTTCTAATCTGCACCATGTTGAGATTGAGCTCTTTGAGAGCCAAATTTTGTCCCTACTTGAGACATGGTAGGAGTTTTCCCTGGGATAGATTGTGGAGGAGTTTGTTGATTACCTCCGTGAGTTGATGAAGGAGGAATGTAACTAGTTTTTAATCAAAAATTGTGAAGACCATCATCTTCGTAAAGACCAGAATTGTAGAGTTTCTCAAGAGTTGGACCCCTAGTAGCGGTTATAGGTAAGGTATGCGATGCTTCTCTAGATTTCTTGTGAGAGGGAGCTCTAGTTTCCACCATTAACCTTGGGTGGAGCAAAAGAATATGATGAAGAAAAATGAAGAAAGATCTGATTCAAGAAGATCAAATGATGCAACCTTGTCAAGGTTTGGTTGATTGAAGCTTGGATTAGATGTAAATGAAGGAGACTATGTTCTAGATGTATGGGTAGATTCCCAAAAGATAGCGGACATGAGTTCACAACACTTAGCCATATTGATGATTGATTGAAGATTGATAGTTATGACAAGGTTTTGACACAAGATGAAAAAGACTCAAATTGATAAAATAGAAGGCTAAATCAGATTCAAAAGGCCACTTTAGAAAAATGATTGGATTCTCAGTATTTTCTACTATGTTCCTGACACAGTGATTTATTTGACAGATTTTGGAAATAGGCTGGAAAATCTAGGTCTCTCATAGTTTTGACAACCTTCTGACAACTTTTCAAAATTTTCCAAATGACTTTCTATAGGCTTGTACGATAGCGGGTATAGCATGAAATGACAATTAAAAAAATTGTACGATAGTTGTCAAACTCACATGATAATTGATTGCAAGAATTTTGACTTTTTGGAATTGACTGGCAACAAAACTCATATGACAATGTACCTGATAGCATACGACAATCTAGGGATTTTGAAATGACAATAGCCAAAAGTCATACGACTTTAGGACTTTAAAAAATGACTGTTGACTCCAGAAAGGTGTTTGACATCAGATTTTGCAATTTTTTAGATTTTCAGTCTTAGATTGTTCACGAAATTGTTTGTCCAGATTTGAATATTGTAGCAGATTGATTCGTTCTCAGTAACTAGATAGATAAACAAGCACGCAAAACAACAAGCAAGTGATTTCAAGAAGGTCTGAAAACAATGAAGAGGGGACAAAGAAACCTTGCACATGAACAATCAAGTGACTAAATTGTGCTAATCCCTAGGAGTGCTAATAGTGTATGTTCCAAAAAGTTTTGCAATAATGCACATACTCCTAGAAAATGAAAATTTGGCCTCACTAGGGTTTTTCATAATAGTCTGACTCTGCAACTTTTATGATCTCAAGAGGGCGAACTCAAATCTAGGTGCATCGAGGTTTTGAGACAGACTGAGAACTTAATCTTCATGATCTACTAGGGAGATCTGACAGCCCAACAAGAGACCACACGTGTGGAGATTTCTTCCACAAGGACATTTATATAGCGATTGTCACTACCACGGTGAAAATGGCTATTACTGCTTGAGGTTCTGTCAATGTGGTTGACCCAATTAAGGGAATGTCCACTATAGTTAACCCTCTCTAAAGGTGACTCAAAAAATATACCACATGGAGACTGGTTCTAGATTCAAGGATCTGAGTTTCTGGTACTACCCAAAAAGGGAGTAGAGCATAATCCTCTAGCCTTTTTACTTTTAACCCAAACAAAGCATACAAATTAATCTGACACACTAAGACCAAGATTATCTCACAAAGATCTATGATGTCAACCACTCATGATCTATCAACCTCTCTAGAGAGAGAATGTATCAATCAGAAGCTGAAGACGCACAAATCTAGTAGAACATGAGACTCTCTCAATAACCTCCCTACCTACAAGGGTTCCTTCATTGAGAAGAGTTTCACTAGAAACCCACTCTCTCAAGAGCCATGGATAGTGTTCATAGGGCCTATTTACTATGTGTAACAAAGATGCTAAAAAGAAAATCTATGTTCACTTTTATAGCCCAAAATAAAATATGTGATATGAAAGCAATAAAGGTCACACAAGCTTGACACGCAAGAGTTCTTTTTTAATCCAAATCAAAATGTTATCAGCTGAAAAGATTACCTAAATTCCTCACAACGCGCTTAGTAGATTCTTACCTATTTTTAGCAATTCTCACACTTTTTCCCAATCAAAATTTGTAGAAATCAATTAGAAATAGAAAATTTCAATCGTTAATGTTAGCTATTAGTCCAAATCAGGAAAACAAATCTAGAAAACTGCCCAAAAAAAGTGAAATGATAATTGAAACCTGGCACTAAAACTCGTACGACAGTGGGTTACCTCCTAGACGACAGTCCAGAAACTTGTACGACACTGGGTACCAGATCATATGACAATAGAGATTCCAAATGACACTGTGATCTTGATGGTATGATTCTTGATCAAATAAACTATCGTATGATAGTGGGTATCTCCTGGTATGAGTTTCTGACAAAACTTGTATAACAACTATATGGACAGAAATTAAAAATCATAGCTTGGAATAGAAAATGACAAGAAGATGATAGAAATTGTTAGAAATTGGATGGAAACCCATTTCAGGGCCCCACAGTTGGCGCCAAAAATGTGTGTGAATTTTGTACTTGTCTATAGACACAACACTTCAATAAAACATTAGAGGTTAGTTGAAATCGAAATCGCGCAATGAAATGAAAACTAATCTAACTAGGCGATTTATTGCCTTCTAATAGATGCAAGTATGTATTCTCAGATTGGACCGAGATCAGTGACCTTGACGACACCTAAATGAAGGATTTGAATGCAAAATCTAGATATGAATTAGATGTAAATTAATCTATTTTTTTTGGTTTTAGATGCAACAATATGATGAGAAATCTGATATGAAATCTATTCTAGATGAAAAAATGATATGCAATACAATTAATCTAACAATGCTATACTAATATGAAACTAAAACAAGATTGATCTCACAAAAGTTGTTGATTTGCAAAAGAAGCTTCAATTCTTTAGATACCAATTCACCAGCATAAGTTTGCAAATTATCAGATATGATTATGAAGAGTTGAGCCTTGGTTTTATAGAAATCTAGGGCTTTGAGGTGCATGAGAAAAGCCATAAATCACTCAGATAAACTCAGGTTGATTTTTGAGTTATCAAAGAATAAAAGATAATTAATTCACAAAATCATGCAAAAGCATGCAAAACAACTTTTTAACTCAAATTAGAGTTGAGTTTATTTTTAAAACAACTTGAATTGATTTTATGATTTCAAGTTTAACTGCTTTTTGAATGTGCATAATTATTATGAATTAAATAATTAAATAAAGTGATTTATTTCCAACTTAAACTGATTTTAAAAATAAAACAATTAATTTATGGGTTAATCAATTATTAAATCAAACTTTTATTCCAAATAATATCATTAAATATGACAACTTGATTTAATTAATTAAATAAGAATTTAATCAATTAATGATAGGAATTTTGATTTATTGTCAAATTTAAATAATAATAATTAGGAATAAATATAATTAAATTCAATTAAATAATTAAGTGGCATTATTAAATCTAATTAACTAAATATTCAGAATACTCAATTAATCAAACTTTAGGATAAATATGATTTATCGCCAAATAATCATTAAATTAAAGATAATTAGGATGATTAGGAATATTACTAGGAATATTCCCTGATGCAAAATTTATGATAATCAATTAGAATTTGATGATGTTCAGATGTGCCTTAGGTTAGGACTTCGATGTCAATTTTGCTCGACATGTCGATATAGGAGGTTAATGAACCTATAGCCCATTTTTGGGGTATTACATATACCATTCAAAAATGCAAATTTGACATCCATCTAATATAATTTGAAACCGTTATATGTAGCATATGCAAGTAGATTCCTTACTCCTAATATTGCAACAAGGGAAAATGTCTCTCCATAGTCAATTCCTTCTTCTTGTGCATACCCCTTGCATACTAGTCTTGCCTTGTTTCTTGTGACCTCTCCATGTTCATTTAGCTTGTTTCAGAATACCCATTTTGCTCCAATAACATTCTTATCTTTTGGTCTCAGTACCAGAGCCCAGGTATCATTCTTTTCTATCTAATCAATCTCTTCATTCATGGCTTGTATCCGATCATCATTCTCTAAAGCATATCTTATAGTTTTAGGCTCAAACTCACATAGTAAACATGTAGGATCTTTCAAATTACTTCTTGTCAAGACTCAAGATTATTTATCTCCAATGATTTTATTAGGCTTATGATGTCTTCTTACATACTGTCCCAATGTCGGTTCAGATTTCTTTTCTCCTTGTTCTTGAATTCAAGATTCATCTTGTAAGTCATCTTCTTCTTCTTCTAATTGCTCGGTAGCACCCTCCTGATGCTCAAAAACATCTTCTTGATTCTTGGTAGCATCCTCTTGATGCTCGACATTTCTTATCCTTGATTTTTCATCTAGTTTAGGTGTATTACTCGCCTCTCCTTCTTCCATGTAAACAAAAGATCTGTAATCTTCAAGTTCTTTTTTTCCCTCTAATTCATTTTTTTCTCTATATTCATCAACTCTAAAATACTTCACATTAGGTGCATAACCATACCATAACTCAAAAAGTGTATCATTTGTACCTTTCTTTATTTTTACTGAGTTTAAGGTATAAATAACTATACTTACATCTTATCTCCAGTATTTTTTTGCAACACTCTTCTCAATCATCATTGTTCTTGCACAATCCATAATTGATCTATTTCTGCTCTCTGCTATGCCATTATGTGGAGGTGTTCTTGGTGCAAACATCAGTGTCTCTTGATTCCTCTATCATTGCAAAATAGATTGAACTCATTTGATATAAACTCTCCACCTTAGTTAGATCTCAAACATTTCAAGCATCTACCTATTTCTTTTTCAACTTTTTCCAAATACCACTTAAACATCTAAAATGCATCATATTTCTCTTTCAAAAACATTATAGTCATCATCTTAGTGTAGTCATCAAAAAATAGAATAAAATATTTATCACCACAGTAACTTTGTACACCCATAGGTCCACAAAGGTTAGTATGAACTAATTCCAAAATGTTTTTTGAAGTGTATGTCTTTCTCTTAAAACTAGACTTTGTCATTTTTCCCAATTGACACTGTTTACACATCACATTATCAAGTTTCTTGAATCTTTGCAAACCTCTAACTTTCTTCTTATTTTCTAATAACTTTGCCAGATTGTCAAAATTTACATGACACAACCTCTTATTCCATAACCATATATCATCAAATTGTGCAAACAAACATGTTTCTTTAGATAGCTCTAGATAGAACAAGTTACCTCTTGTCTATCCTCCACTTCCAATTAGTTCACTAGTGGCATCAAATATTTTAGCCTTTCTGTGATGAAATTCTACTTGGTAACTAATACTGTTCAACTATGCAAGACTCAGCAAATTATAGTTAAGACCTTCAACCCAATAAGCATTTTCACATGTGATCTTATAAGTCAACATAATTGATCCTTTACCTCTCACAGGACATGGTGCATCATTACCAAACTTAACACTTCTACCTTTGTAACAATATAGGGTTTCAAATTTACTTTTATGACCATTCATGTGCTATGAGAAACCACTATTAATAATCCATTTATCACCTTTACTAACATAAGAAATAAGTGTAGTTTTCTCATCTTCATCAGAATCATCTTTCATAACAACATAAATAACTTCAATATCACATTCATCATTCACTAGTGTCACTGTCAGTTTCCTCTTTAGCAATATAGAAGGATTTCTTACCTTTATCTTTGTAGTCTTTATACCTTCGGTGATCTCTATCATTTCTTTTGTCTTTGCACTTTCTTTCCCTTCTCTCATCCTTGTGAGTCCTGTCAGGGAATCTTGCTACAATCTGGCCAACTTTGTTACATGAAAAATAGATTATAGGAAGTTTACCTTTATATTTACCTTTTCCTCTTTGTAGTCTTCTAGCCATGAGTGCCTCAAGATCATCTAGTTCCTCATCAGAAGTGTCACTATCACTGTCACTGTCACTATCACTTTTCACACATTTTTCTTTTTCCTTCTTAGACTTATGTAGTATCATTTGTGACTTGAATGCAAATTCAACATTAGGAACAATGTAGTTATCATAGTTAGATAACTCAAAAGTAGTAAGCTTCCCAACAATACTTTCCAGAGTTAGAAAATTACCAGGGTTACATCCTGATTCTTGAATTGCAAAAATTATGATAGCATATATAGGAAGAAAATTTATCAATACCTTACCAATAATAGTCACATCATCAATGTTTCCATTAGCTCCTCTTATAGAATTCACTACCTCCTTAAATCTACCACAGTATTGAGAAATATTTTCACCTTCTTGCATTTTCATTTCATCAAACTTACCTCTCAAACTTTCATATTTTGCTCTTAGTACATTTGTATCTCCACCATAGATATTTGCAAGAGTATCCCACATTTTCTTTACAGTAGTGCAGTCTTTGATATCTTCAAATTCAAGATAGCATAGTCATATTCCAATAGTACTTTGGCGAATCACCAATACCAGCTAGATGCAATTTCATCAGACTTTGCCATGCAAGGAAGTTCTCTTTGTTCAACTTTGGTACCTCCTTTTTATATATCTTGATCATGAGCTTCAAGTACCTTTAAACCTTTCTCTGTAAGCACCAACAACTCTAATACCAATTGTTAGAATATTTTATAATAACTGAGGGGGGGGGGGGGTGAATCAGTTATCCTTAGGTCCAGATGTACCAATTGAACTTTCTAGCACTTCAACAATCTTAGATCTAATCATCTATTCAACTTGGTCTCTATAGCATATATAAAAAACATATAACATGAAGTCCACTATCCAAAAGTAATTAACTTGTAAAATATAACAACATTCACATCAAAACATTCACACAAGTATAACACAAGGATTTATAGTGGAAACCCAACTTGGGAAAAAACACTTTGTAACATGCTACTGATTTTCACTCTTCTTAAGTGAGCTCTGTAAAAAGCCAACCCTATTAAAGGTTTACAAATACACTATTAGGTGTGACCATGTTAAAGGATTTAAAACACTCTAAAAAAATGGCTTGGTTAGAGGACTTAAGAACATTCCATTACAATGTCACCTTGGTTAAAGGATTTATATAATCATTGTCAGGTCAACCTTGATTAAAGGATTTAGAATGATACAATGGTTAGAAAGTCACAGTATTTTTTGATTTCAAAAAAATACAACTCCCTTAAAAAATACAAATCCACTTTGCACATATATGTTGATTTTATGACTGATCTCCATTTTCATCTCCATCTCTGATTTGCTCAGAATTCACTTTAAGAAATCACAACTCTATTCATCTCCTTCACAATTTTACCTTCAGCCTTCTGCTTAGACATATCAGTCAATAACATCAACCTCTTCTTCATCCTCCATAACCTCACAATTATGTTTTCCTTTATACCCCTTCAATTAGGTAGATCCATATTTTTTCTCTTAATCTCCTCTGTAGATCTTAGGTTTAGGTCAGATTCATAGAATCCTTCCATCATTATGTTCTTCATCCTTCCTTCTAGATACATCTACAAACTTCCCTTTGAATCCATAAGAAATTGATTTATCATGCATTAAATGCTCCATACAATTCATTAATAATGTCAACATGTTTTACATATCCCAATAATTAACTATGTTAGCTAGGAATCTTAATTCTCTCTCCAAATGTAATTTACTCACCCTCGGTCAATATTGTGTTCTTCTCCTCAGTCATCACTATGTATCTCAGTCACCACTACAAACTGTCTTCCTCGACAAAAACTATCTTTTCTTGGTAATTTCCTATCGCTCAGCAATTATTGATGTTTGATCAACACTAGATTTACTCAGCATATACTAGAGCTCGGTCGACACTACCATTACTCAGCTTAAACTAGATTTTTTTACTTTTTCTCGGTTAAGCCTACCTCTCCAGTCTTTCTTCTTACTTAGATAAACAATACATTATTTTATCAATGTGCAAACTAATCAAGTACCCATTGAAGTATTAAATAACTCAACCTTTCCTTAGGTTCTCTTGTTATCTCCTTTCCCAAATCCTCTTCATCAATTAATAGATATGGTGCTCTCTTAGATAGAAATTGTCTTACCAGTTAAGGTTTGACATCAATGACAATATAACAATTATTTCAATTGTAGTTTCCAACATGTTCAACGTAAAATTCAACCTAAACCTAATCCTTCACCTCAATCTTGTATTACCTTTTATCCTACTGAAACAATTAAGGCACCTAATGGTACTCTATATTTTCTCTAGGGTTGATTGTATTCCTTCCTGTCGTACTCTTGTTGATCCTACTTGCATGGTGAATGTGATAATTGAAGATCACCTTTTTAGTAAATGATTGTATAAATATTTCTATCTGATAAATCTGATATTTTGATTCAAACTTGAAATGATTTCCTTTATCCTTCCCATGGTTCTATTTCCTTTCCAATGGAAGTTTTTGTTAAAACTTTAGTTACTACTTATACTATCATTCCTACTTATGATCAATTTCAAGTCAAACTTGGTCTTCCTTGGATTACCTTTGTATATGTCACAGCTTCTCCTATTCATAAATGTCTTAAATTTTCTCATAATTAAGATATAATGACTGTTAACCATAGTCTTTATCAACATGTTGTGCCTCGAGAATTCATTGACCTTGATTTATTTTTTCCTTTTATGCTTCAACCCACTAAGGTCTATCCTAATTATCTTTTCTTCTCATACCAAGCCTACAAGATTCAAAAGATTTGTGAACTTAGTAAACCTAAGGATGATCCTACTTGTGGCTTTCTTCCTACACCACCTATTCCTCCTTTACATGCTCCTATTTTTCATCCTCTTCCTATCATCTATCAACCTAGTGTGGTTCCTTCATCTCTTCCTCTTAAAGAATAAAATGACCTGATGTTGATTGATCCTATCTCAACCCAAATATTAGCCCTAACTAAACGTAAACCATCATGATCATGATAATGATCACAATCATCATGCAAGAGACCATGAATGTGCTTCTAAACATACTTCTTCACCTCATCACCCTCCTCATACTTCACTTCCTTTGATTAACCAATGCTTGAGCCTATGCAGGAAGTGAATTTAAACAATGTTAAAAAGAATAAATTTATGATAATTATATTCATATCTTAGATTCTTTTACAATTAATCTTGACAAAGAAGATACTCTTGATGATGATGTTCATGATACTAACAATGATATGCATGATAGTGATTCAGATGATATGTTTGAGACTATTGATCTTGATAATGATTTACTAGCTATGCTTTCACAACAATTATCTATCACTCCTAGTAATGAACATAGTGACCTATCTTCACAGCATGGCCCTTGTTTCAAACTGGCTATTTTTACTTCTATCATGCTTGATTTTTCTCTTAGGATTTTCCCACCTTCCCTAAACACTATAGAATAAAATGACCTAATGTTGATTGATCCTATCTCAACCCAAATATCCAGCCTAACTAAATGTAAACCATCATGCTCATGATAATCATCACAAGCATCGTGCAAGAGACCATGAATGTGCTTCTAAATAGACTTCTTCACCTCATTCCCCTCCTCATACTTCACTTCCTTTGACTAACCAATGCTTGAGCCTATGTAGGAAGTGAATTTAAACAATGTTAAAAAGAATAAATGGGCATGTGCAGGATCATGGTATGCCAAAAAGTGGTGATGTGAAAAAGAAGTCCTGATTAATAGACTCTTTGAAAAGAAACTATAACTTTCAAATAATATAACATTTTTTAAATCTGAAATATACATCACATCCTATGCTTCACCCAATACAATAATAATAAACAATTATTTAAATTTGATGAAGTTTAGACTAAGTTAAGGTGGGCAAAAAAATCATAATTAATTATTTACTTAGAAAAAAATAAAAAATAATACGCATCACATCCAAACATCAATCTACTACTTTTATCTAGAATCTTATAAAACAATATTATCATTTCATTTTGGTTAATGTGGTTAGACATACACCTACTTGTTATCTTTTTAGTCCTGATTGATAGACTTATTGAAAATTAGCTATAACTTTCAAACTGTATAACATTTTTCAAATCCAAAATATGTGTCACATTCTATGCTTTTCCTACTACAAGAAAAATAGAAAAAAATTTCAATTTGATAAAGTTTAGACTAAGTTAACATGGTCAGACATGAGAGTTTTTGTAATCTAGAAAAGTTGTAGAAAAAAAATCATAATGAATTATTTACTTGGAAAAATATTACAAAAAAATATGTGTCACATTCGGACATGAGTCTACTACTTATAGCTAGAATATTGTAAACAAAAATTATCATTTGATTGTGTTTAAGGTGGTCATACATACACCTACTTATTTTTTCCTGAAACTTTTGTACTACTACATTGAAATTTGAAATTTTCAACATATAGAATAATTGTTTTTCAAAAAAAAACTAGTATATTAGAAACTAAATTCAATTTTCTACAAATTCTCTTCTTACATATTTTTGATATATAATATTTATAACTTGTTCAAATTTTTATGTCAACTTGCCTAAACCTGATTTTCTGAATTTTCATTTCCACTTAAGGGCCTAGTTTGGCATACCATGATCTTGCACATACCCAAATATGATAATTATATTCATATCTTAGATTCTTTTACAATTAATCTTGACGAAGAAGATACTCTTGATGATGATGTTCATGATACTAACAATGATATGCATGATAGTGATTTAGATGATATGTTTGAGACTATTGATCTTGATAATGATTTACTAGCTATGCTTTCACAACAATTATCTATCACTCCTAGTAATGAACATAGTGACCTATCTTCATAGCAAGGTCCTTGTTTCAAATTGGCTATTTTTACTTCTATCATGCTTGATTTTTCTCTTAGGATTTTCCCACCTTCCCTAAACACTATAGACCAAGATACGGGTGTAGGAGATACGCTTGACTATCTCCTCTTGTGTGGTGGATTTTGTGTTTTTCTTATCATAATGTGCTTCTCCTCTGATTTTATACTTGTTATATATATTTTTTAGATTTATTTAAACTACTCTTGTTGCTTCATTGGTTTAAGGTGATAAAGAAATCACAATTTTGTAATCATTCTTCTATTTATATCTCACTTCTTCTATATATGTTACATGTTATGTTTTACATGTTCCATTGTTCATAAATGTTCCTTTGTGTTGTCAAGTTGGGATGGTGCAAAATAGTACATCACCTATTATTTTTGGTCTATGTGATGTCGGCCCAAAAAGACTCTTCTCCATGACTCTTACAAGTCTTTCTTCCATCCTGTTGTAGTTACACTTTCTTTGGGGAATTATGATATTTCATTTTGGCATAATATTTCATATATTACTATTGGAAACCATAATTGAAACAATTGTTGTATTGTCATTTATGTCAAAACCTTAAATGGTAAGACTGTTGTTACTTAGGAAAGTACTATATCTATTGAAGTGTTGTGAATGAGTGAAGCAAGGTTGGTAACAATAGCACCTAAGGAAAGGTTGAGTTATCTTGATACTACAAAGTGTACTTGACTATGTTGCACAATGATGAGATAATGTATTGTTTATCTTAGTGAGATTGAAGACTAACTGGTAGACTTAACTAAGCAAAAATGGATAAAATCATGTTTAAGGTGAGTTATGTTAGTATCAACCGAGATAGTGGATGCTGAGAAAAATCCTATGTCGATCGAGTATCATTAAATTGTCGAGGAAGACAGTGCATGCCGAGGAAATAGTTTTAGTAATGACCGAGTGTTCTACATGGAGACCGAGTTGATCACAGTATTGACCGAGCATCAACAATTTTATTTTTGAAAAGAATTTTTTTTGGGGATGACATTATTTGAATTCTTGGATTATGTAAAACATGTTGTGATGCAGGAGCATCCTGGGTGTAAGAGCAATCTTGCATCACCCAAAAATATTTCTGTTTTTGAATTCAATAAGGGCTATCCTGTGCAGAGCTGCTATTTATGGAAAGTTACTATTTTTGGTAATTTTTGTCTGTGCTCAGAATGATCTAATTTCTTTCTTGGAGGTTCATTTTGGTCATATAAGTCTACCAGTAAAGTTTCATTTCCAGATCAAGTGTATGTTGGAAGATATTGAAGATTTTCGGTATTGGCAGCAGGGTACAGAAACTTTGAACTCAGTTTTGAAGGCTTTAGAGGCCCCGGATGAGGTCAAAAATTTGGGTGACAAGCGCTTGCGCTGGTCAATCCTGTAGAGCGCTTCGTGGCATTTTCAAAATGGGGTTATAATAGCCGAGCGGGTCAACGGGTGATGACTTATGGTCTTCAGAAGTTGGGCCACCTGAAATGGCGAAAAATAATTTTCTTCAAAATTTTTGTTCAGGTTTCAAAGGTTATCTTGAGCCGACTATGATGTAATAAAATGTAAAATAAAATAATTCTAAGTTTGGTCGGCCTTATTGGCTAAAAAATTCTTGAACCTTCCCAGGCGGTGGAAAATTGCCTATATAAGGAAGGCTGTATTATTGTCTCAGGCAGTTCAGAATAGTTCTGGGTAGTAGATCTGGGTAATAGTTCGAGGCTTTGTCCTGCAGAATATTGTAAGGGAATGCCCATGTGGCTTTGCATATTGTAATTCTGAAAGTTTGTAATTCCACATTTGTGGAGATAATAAGAAGCCAATTTTCTGTTCTTGCATATTGTTGTTGTTTCTCTATTTCTGTTATGTGTTGTGGTATTAAGGGGAGCACCCTTCATCAAGTGGTATCAGAGCAGGAGTTCTTGAGTGTGTAAATAGATCACCGACTGTGAGGCAGTTTGCACCAGGACCGTGGCTAGGGTTTTAGCGCGCATCGCGAAAATGCCTCCACAACGAGAACATGACGGAAGAGTTGGTGCTGTGACCCCTGAGGTTAGAGAGCTGCAGAGACAAGTGCGAGCATTGCAAGAAGAGATTCGCAGAGGAATGAATCTCAATGTCAGAGACGAAAGCGAGGATGAAGCCGAAGAAGAATATCAAGAAGGAGAAGTCGAAATTGTGAACCAGGAGGAAGAAAGACTTTTTCGGGCCATTTCCAAGATTGGGAAAAGACCTAAGATTGAGGTTCCTACATTTTCTGGAAATCTTAACCCAGAGGAATTGATTGACTGGATCAATGAATGTGAGGAATATTTTGAGTACGAAGATGTTGACGATCCTGATAGGGTCAAATTTGCGAAGGCCAGATTGAAAGGTCATGCGAAGATCTGGTGGCAAGAAATTTAGTTGGAGCGAAATAGAAGAGGGAAAGATAAAATCACAAGATGGGATCGGATGGTGGATAAATTGAAGCGACAGTTCATTCCTGTTGATTATGAGCTTGACCTACTAAAGAAAATGCAGAGTTTGAAGCAAGCAGGAAGATCTGTTCAGGAGTATACAGAGGAGTTCTATCGACTTCTCATCAGAACAGGCCATGCAGAAGCTGATAAGGAGAAAGTTGCCCGATACCTTAATGGGTTAAGGCCAAGCATTCAGGAGGAGCTGAATCTGGTTTGAATGAACAGTATTGAAGAGGCATACCAGTTTGCCCTAAAAGTAGAGGAAAAGCTGAACAAGAAGTTTGAGAGTAGACAAAATGGAAGAGGTCGCAGTGGACGATCTGGTGGACGGTCATACGGTGGCCGAAATGAACATCCGAAAAAGAAGGATGAGGCCAGTAGCAGTCAGAATCAGTGAGGAAATAATTCCAATCGCTTCCAAGATCAGAATAATAGAGATCAGAGAGGAAGAGGAAGGGGACAAGGATCTGGAAGAGGTGGCTTCCGTGGAACATGTTTTCACTATGGAGAAGAAGGTCATAGGGCATTTGAATGTCCTCAGTGCCAAGGCAGAACAGACAGGAGAAATGAAGGCCAGGCCAGAGTTGCACATGTAGATGAAGATGCCAGATCATCAAATTTTGAAGATGTTGAAAAAGGAGAAACGTTGATTAACAGAAGAGTCTTGTTGAGTGGTGAGAATGAACCTGAGCAAAGGAGGAGCTTGTTTCGCACCAGGTGCAAGTGTGAATGTAAATGTTGTGATGTGATTATTGATAGTGGAAGCACTGACAATTTGGTGTCAGAAGAGATGGTGACAAAGTTGAAGCTCAAGAGACAGAAACACCCACATCCATATCGGATTGCCTGGGTACAGGATGACCACAAGGTCATGGTCAATGAACAATGCCTGGTGAAGTTCAAGATTGGCGGATACCAAGATGAGGTATTGTGTGATATCATATCTATGGATGCATGTCATATGTTGTTGGGTAGACCATGGCAGTTTGACAGATGTGCTGTACATGATGGTCGTGCGAATACCTATTCCCTGACAAAGGATGGAGTGCGGCATAAGCTAAAATCATTGAAGGAGACTGAAGAAAAGGTATGTGGTAATGCAAGAATAACATTTGTTGATGGAAGAAAATTCCTAGATGGTATGAGGCATGAGCATGTGTGTTTTGCTTTAATTCCAAAAGTTGGTAAAGAAGAAGCAGAGGATGTACCTGTAGAGGTTGCAGATTTGTTGAATGAGTTTCAGGATATTGTATCTGATAATGTACCTGATGGATTACCACTGGTAAGGAAGATCAGTCATCAGATGGATTTGATTCCAGGAGCCAGTTTGCCAAACAAGGTAGCACACAGAATGACACCTGCAAAAAGTGAGGAGTTGAACAGACAAGTACATGAACTGTTACAGAAAGGATTGATCCGTGAGAGTCTGAGTCCCTGTGCTGTACCAGCGGTATTAGCACCAAAGAAGAATGGAGAGTGGAGGATGTGTACAGATTCCAGAGCAATAAACAAGATCACAATAAAGTATAGGTTTCCATTGCCATGAATGGATGATATTATGGACTGTTTGAGTGGAGCTGTGTATTTCTCAAAGATAGATCTGAAGAGTGGATATCATCAGATTCGGATCAGAGAAGGAGATGAATGGAAGACTGCCTTCAAGACAAAGGAAGGACTGTATGAGTGGTTAGTCATGCCTTTTGGGCTAACCAATGCACCGAGCACTTTCATGTGGCTCATGAACAAGGTTCTGAAAGAATTTCTGGGTAAGTTTTTCATTGTTTACCTAGATGATATTTTGATCTTTAGTAAGACATTGGATGAGCATATGATGCATATTCGTATGGTGTTTGAGAAGTTGAGAGATGAGAAATTGTTGATTAATTTGAAGAAGTGCAGTTTTGTGAAGAAAGAGTTAGTGTATTTGAGATTTGTAGTTTCAGCAGAAGGTCTAAAAATGGACCCAGAGAAGGTACAGGCTATCCTTGAATGGCCTACTCCAAGGAGTGCTACTGAGGTAAGATATTTTCACGGTCTAGCTAGCTTTTACAGAAATTTTATCAAAAAATTTAGCAGTATTTGTGGACCCTTGACTGAGACAATGAGAGGGGATAGAAAAGAGTTTAAGTGGACTAATGGGGCAGAAAAGAGTTTTCAATTGTTGAAACAAAAAGTTACAGAACAACCTGTTTTAGCACTTCCAGATTTTAATAAGGTGTTTCAAGTAGATTGTGATGCCAGTGGTACTGCAATAGGAGCTGTTATGAGCCAAGAAGGTAGACCTGTTGCTTATTTCAGTGAGAAGTTAAATGATGCCAAGAAGAAATATTCTGTTTATGATCAAGAATTTTATGCTATAGTTCAGGCATTAAAGAAGTGGAGACATTATCTACTTCCTAAGGAGTTTGTTTTGTATACTGATCATCAAGCTTTGCAATATTTGAATAATCAAGGAAAATTGAATCAAAGGCATTTGAAATGGGTTGAGTTTTTGCAGAGTTATACATTTGTTTTGAAACACAGGAGTGGAAAGTCTAACAGGGTTGCAGATGCTCTTAGCAAAAGGCAACTATTGCTAATAGAAATGCAGATTGAAGTGGTTGGGTTCAAGGAACTCAAGAATTTATATCCAGAGGATCCTGATTTTGGTGAAGCTTGGAAAGCTTGTACAGAACCTGTTACTCTAGACAGGACGAAATGGTTGGATTTCATCATCCAGGATGATATGCTATTGAGAGGGAGTTAGTTGTGCGTTCCACAAAGTTCTATGAGGGAGAATCTCATCAAGGAGAAGCATAGTGGAGGATTGGCTGGACATTTTGGTCATGATAAAACCCTTGCTTTGGTTGGTGAGAATTATTATTGGCCACAATTGCAGCAAGATGTGAAGAAGTTTGTACAGAGTTGCAGAGTATGTCAGATGGCGAAAGGAGTGAAGTAGAATACAGGGTTGTATCAGCCATTACCTATACCAGAGAAGCCTTGGGAGGATATTAGCATGGACTTTGTTCTTGGTTTACCGAGGACTCAGCGGGGACATGATTCAATTTTTGTGGTGGTTGACAGATTTTCAAAGATGGCACATTTCATTCCCTGCAAGAAGACTAATGATGCTGTTCATGTAGCAGAATTGTTTTTCAGAGAAGTAGTGAGACTTCATGGTTTGCCAAAGACCATAGTTTCAGATCGGGACACTAAGTTTGTTGGATATTTCTGGCGTACGTTGTGGAAGAAGTTGAAGATAGATTTGAAGTTGAGTTCATCACATCATCCACAGACTGATGGATAGACAGAGGTGGTGAATAGGAGTCTGGGAAATTTGCTGAGATGTTTGGTTGGAGATAAGCCAACAGGATGGGATTTGATTTTACCACAGGTGGAATTTGCATACAATAATTCTGTCAACAGGAGCACTAGTAAATCACCATTCCAGATTGTATATGGAAGTAGTCCAAGAAATGCATCTGAATTGAGGAAGATAGATAAAGGAGAAATAAGTAGTGCTAAAGCTGAAGATTTTGCAGAACACTTGAAGAACATCCATGAAGAGGTGAGGAAGCATATTACCAAGATGAACGCACAGTATAAGGCTAAGGCAGATGAGAAAAAGAGGTATAAGGAATTTCAGGTTGGTGATGAAGTCATGGTTCATTTGCGGAAGGAGCGGTTTCCAGTTGGTACATATAACAAGCTGAAAATGAAGAAGTTTGGACCATGTAGGATACTGAAGAAACATGATTCAGGAAATTCATATGAGGTAGAATTGCCTACTGAGCCAAATATTTCACCAGTGTTTAACATTTTAGATCTGATAGAGTATCATGAAGGAGGTGTTGAAGATGAGATCACAACAGCACAGTGGAGTATTCCAGCAACTAGTTCAGACACTAAGGAGATCGAAGATATACTGGACAGTCGTGTTGGCAGAAGCACAAGGAACAGGACATATGAAGAATATCTGGTCAAGTGGAAAGGACGGCCTGTTGAAGATTCATCATGGCTGACAAAGGAGGAGGTTAGCCATCTTGGTTTTCCTCTGCACACCTGAGTCGTGACAGGGTCACTTCTCAAATTACCCTGGGTGTCTGATGCAGGAGCATCCTGGGTGTAAGAGCAATCTTGCATCACCCAAAAATATTTCTGTTTTTGAATTCAATAAGGGCTATCCTGTGCAGAGCTGCTATTTATGGAAAGTTACTATTTTTGGTAATTTTTGTCTATGCTCAGAATGATCTAATTTCTTTCTTGGAGGTTCATTTTGGTCATATAAGTCTGCCAGTAAAGTTTCATTTCCAGATCAAGTGTATGTTGGAAGATATTGAAGATTTTCGGTATTGGCAGCAGGGTACAGAAACTTTGAACTTAGTTTTGAAGGCTTTAGAGGCCCCAGATGAGGTCCAAAATTTGGGTGACAAACGCTTGCGCTGGTCAAGCCTGTACAGTGCTTCGTGGCATTTTCGAAATGGGGTTATAATATCCGAGCGGGTCAACGGGTGATGACTTATGGTCTTCAGGAGTTGGGCCACCTGAAATGGCAAAAAATAATTTTCTTCAAAATTTCTGTTCAGGTTTCAAAGGTTATCTTGAGCCGCCTATGATGTAATAAAATGTAAAATAAAATAATTCTAAGTTTGGTCGGCCTTATTGGCTAAAAAATTCTGGAGCCTTCCCAGGCGGTGGAAAATTGCCTATATAAGGAAGGCTGTATTATTGTCTCAGGCAGTTCATAATAGTTCTGGGTAGTAGATCTGGGTAATAGTTCGAGGCTTTGTCCTACAGAATATTGTAAGGGAATGCCCATGTGGCTTTGCATATTGTAATTCTGAAAGTTTGTAATTCCACATTTGTGAAGATAATAAGAAGCCAATTTTCTGTTCTTGCATATTGTTGTTGTTTCTCTATTTCTGTTATGTGTTGTGGTATTAAGGGGAGCACCCTTCATCATGTTGACTTTATTTATTGATTGTATGGAAGCATTTAATGCACTGTAAAATTTTTTATTGTAAATCTTTATGAGATTTGAGATGTTTCTAGAAAAGAAGGTGAAGAACAAAATGTGGGTAGATTCAATGAATCTGACCTAACCCTAAGATCTACGAATGAGATTAAGCGGAAAAAAGATGAGTTAACCTAATTGAGGAAAGTATTAAGGGAACCTGAACATTGGATTAGAGGTATGAGAGTGGAGAAAAAGGTTGATGTATTGGGGTGAAACTGAAATACTGGAAGATAAGTTTTATTGACTGTATAAGCAAAAAGGCTGAAGGTGAAGTGTGGTGATCGCTTGAAGAAAAGTTTTGACCAGATCAGAGATGGAGATGGCAAAGTTTCAAAGTCAGTAAACTAGTATTTGTGTATGGAATTGGATTTGATATTTGCAAAGTAAGTTGTATGTTTTTCAGATCAACACTGTTGCTACTTTCTAACCATTGTAATAGTCAAAATCTTTTTGACAGAGGTTGATCTAACAACCATAAGTTAAATCCTTTGAACAAGGTTGCATTCTAATGGAATGTATGTAAGTCCTTTGACCAGGCTCACTTTTAACAAGGTGATTAAATCCTTTAACCGGGTCACACTTGACAGTGTGCATTGTAACCTTTGACAAGGTTGGCTTTTTTACCGAGCTCACTTCAGAAGAGTGAAAATAATAGTAGCATGTTACAAAGTGGTTTTTCCCATATTGGGTTTCCACTATAAATTCTGGTGTCATACTTGTGTGTGAATGTTTTGGTGTGAACATTTATATGGTTTACAAGTTAGATACAGCTGGGTAGTGGACTGCATTGTTATATGTTTCTATTGATGAATCAGTGATGACCGAGTTTGTTTTGGTTGCTTGATCTGATTTAAAGTAAATTTTTTAAGTTTTTCTTATACGCCAGGACCTGAGAACAACTAATTCCCCCCCCCCCTCTCTATTGTTCTAAATCATATCAACAATTACCATATAATCATACTAACACCAAATTTGGTAGATCCCTTTTTTTTCTCTCTTTTTTCGTGTGCTCATTTCCATTGTTTTTTCCTTTCTCAGAGACATGTCATACTAGAAATGTTTCGATTGGATGAATTTATTCTCCATTAAATCCATTTCTTCTTTTAAGGCATTTGCAATAGCTTTAACAAAGGGCAATAACTAGTTTGTTTTGTTGGTTCTTTTTTTGTTTGTTATTGTTGGTTTGGGGTGTTTGTCCCCCATTTATGTTTTGGCTACTCTCTTTTAGTGAACTTATTATCTGATCTATTTCTATAACTACTTGGGTTTCAGATCCCTATAAAACCTATTTTTTCTTTAATTTCAAAACAAGGGTTAATACACTGCTCACATTTTGCACACACACGCACAATTTTTTTACTATTCTTTTCATTTGGATCCATTTTGGACATGATATTTAAGGATTGATCCTTCTTTTTTCTTTCAATCCCTTATGGGCATACAATCCTAAGGATATATCACTCTTTGTGGATCCCTTATTGACATATAATGTTTAAGGAAAGGTCCTAGATTGATTCACTACCACGACACACAAAACCCTTTTTTCTATAACTTTTAATGCCAAGGTAAAAGCACGATCAAGTGTCACCTTTTTGGCTAACCCGGGCGACTTGGCCAAATCCCACTAGGCCTAGTTGGACTTGGCCGAGTCCAATTCGACTAAATATACGTAGGTGCAATGTAGCATTGAATGCCTACATGACGAGGGAGACTCGGCCGAGTCCTACTCGGCCAATTAGGACTCAGCTGAGTCTAACATGTATTTTAAATACCCCAACAAATACCCAAAGCCCCTCATTTGCACATTCAGGGGCTAAGGATTGGCAACTAGGAAGCAATAGTGTCCACTCGACTAAGTTCCAGGTAGGGGACTTTTTTTTAAAAAAAAATTATTTTCTTTATGTTTTTTAATTTTTTTTTACATATTTATATGGAAAAAAATGTCATTTTTTTACTTAGCATTGTAATTTTAAATATTATTATTTTTCCATTTATGAAATATATATCATTGATGAACTAAATGTAAATGTAAATTTAAAACTTAAAAATGTATTTACCTAAAAATGTACAAAATAAAAACATAAACTCAAAAGTTTGAAAATTAAATGTACAAACCTAAATCCTAGAAAAACATATATAATTTACGCAAAACATAAATGGAAATCTCAAAACATGTAAATAGTACACAATACATAGTTAATTTAAACAATTTTTCAATAAAATTTATTTAAAATGATTACTTGAAATATAACTTATATATACATATATCCCACTAAGTTATTTTCCAAAATAAATATATATATTAAGAACATATAGATCTAAAATCCTTTACATATTTTTTTCACAGATAAAATTATACTTAAGACCTAATAATACCTAATTTTAAGACATAATAGGACCCTTAAGACATAATAATACTTAATACTTTCAACATATAATACCTACCCTTAAGACATTTAATAGGACCCTTAAGACCTAATAGGATGTCCAATTATAAGACCCTTAAGACTCAATACCTAACCTAATAGTACCAATTAAAACATAATGGACTAGACTCTTACTAACCTAATAGGACCACTTAAGACCTAATTAGACCACTTAAGACTTGATTTAGTCCACTGAATAGGACCTATTAGGACTCTTAAGACCTGATAGGACCACCTAAGACCTAATAGAACTTAATAGGACCAAATAGTCCACCCTTAAGACCCAATAGGGCCTAATTAAGACCCTTAAGACCCAATAGGACCCTTAAGACCCAAAATGACACTTAAGACCCTTAAGACCTAATAGGACCTTAAAGACCCAGTAGGACCTAATTAAGACCAGGTTAAGACAGGTATAAGACTAGGTTAAGACCTAATTAAGACCCTTAAGACCCATAAACCCCTTTCCAGATTATCATATTTTCACCATTTCTTATAGTATAATTTAAATATAATGTTTTCCCCTCTCTAGTTATGGAAATTTATAGTCAAACTCTAGTAAACTGATTTAAAATTTATCAAGAAAAATTATTGTCACTTGACTCTAGAGGTAGATTTTGAAATTTTGTATTAAATTCATTTTTCTCATGTGAGCTTTTAAATATGTACATAAACATGTGCATTCAAATTAGTAAATATGTGTGCATGAATTAGTTCTAGTACCATGATTGAATATGTGTAAATGCGTGAATTTAAATTATGTTTAAATATTTAAAAATATTACATGTACATATGTAAATACATGAATTTAAATGTAAATATGAATTTAAATTTAAAAATATTTAATTTATATATGTAAATATATTTGAAAATTAGTTCATGTGTTTTTTATGTTATAAATGTTTTCAGGTTTACTTGAAGTATGTACACATGTAAATCAAGTTATCTTTTTAATTTATTTTTAATTTATATACATATATATATATATATATATATCAATTGATTTTTTAATGAATGTATGTATATGTGCATGTGCCTACTTGCAGCAAGCATTTTTTATCTATCTAGATCTAGATATATATTACCTTTGTGTACACATCATTCATGGCTTCTAGTGGTTCAGATCATAGTGTCCATAATAGTCAAGGATCACGAGCTCCCTCATACCAGCATAGTACCCAGACCCGATAGAGTAGAGATAGTCATAGAGATGAGACTATCTCTAGGATGCAGGCTGCTCTAACTACGTTAGAGAGGACACTACAAAATAATACTACTCTCCCTAATAGGGATAAATTGACATCTATACACAATAAGCTCATGAGTATTATTCAGAAGGCTAAATCATACAATCCATATGATGATGTATTAATTGATACTTTTTATTATAGTCTCTCTAGCACTGTCACAAGGGCAGTGGTTTGGAGGACAGCTAATTTAGATGTTTCAGTCACTCAGGTTAAGAACATGTTTGGCACCCATTACATCGATACGAGGGTGGTTCGAGCATATAGGGTCACAAAATGTATAGATGACTTAGTTACCCCTTTTATATATCCTAGATGGTTGGCAGCTCATCATATGTGGCCCCAAAAGGATGAGGTGCCACTATATTTCTGCAAACAATTGTTTGCAGAGTTTCATTTGGGCTACAATGTTGACTACACTGGTTTACCTCCACATGTTGGTCAGGGTCAGGGGAGATATCAGGATAAGTGTAGATGATTCGATATACCACAACCCCCTAGTAAGAGGGCATTGTTGGGTCAAAACCTTTTGGTTCTTCCAAAAGGTTTGGATACCTATAGTGGAGTTGGGCAGGTTGCAGATGAGGACAAATGTTTAGATATGTATTCTAGCATTTCCACCATCGCAACTTAGCTCAAGGAGTTGTCATCTGATCATGTGGGTAGGTACATGCTTCGATCACAGATGAGTGCATGTGTATCACCTTCTAGTCCATTTTATGACTTGTACATCAAATTTCATCTTCCTACTCCAGATGAGATAGGACGACTACCTGAGGATCACATGCACGAGATTAGCTCTATGTTAGTGAGTGATCTCCTACCTTCTTACCAGAGAATTTCTATGTTGTATGGGATTGAGCTGCATGATAGGCCCACTTTCATTGGAGGAGGACAATGTCATAGATCCTCCACAAGAAATAGTTGAGGACATGGCTTAGATGTAGAGGTAGGTACCTCTAGATAGAGTGTGGATGATCTTACACCACCTCCATAGCATACATAGGCTCCCGCACAGTAGACACAGGCTACAACCTCATGATTTCATAGTGGATTATCATATTTTATTATGGATGAGGCCATTGATCCTGATGTGGTGTCCTTTCACTCTTTTGAGTTATCTAACCTTAGATGTGCATTATAGCAAGTAAGAAACTGGATTTAATTTCAAATTATATAGATATATGTACATATAGTTCTATATATTTAAATTTAATTTTAATTTTAAATTTATTTAAATCTAGTACAAGGAATTGCCATGGGTGTTTCATATGGAGATTTAGAGGATCCTGCTAATCTGATTCATCAAGATACAGACGTACAAAATAATTTAAAAATTAAATTTTATAATTTATTTGTTGAGTTCTTAAATCCATACATTTTAATTTAAGCTCGAGACATTATATATCTATATAAATTTATTTATAAATTGTTCTATGTATTTACATTTATAGAATCAGGTCCAGTAGGATGAGGATCCACACAAGCCTAGACATCTAGCACGTGATGGTGATCATCGATTCCGTTGATGTGTTCATAGATTTATATCTATGGCATTGATTTTGATCTAGAATACACATGTACTAGAGAGTATTTATGTTACATTGATCTTTAGATATGTTTTACATTGATCTAGGTATATTTTTTACATTGATATATAAACATTTGTACATTGATATATATAGACATTTGTACGTTGATTTATTTACATTGATACATGTTTGGATTTTGTGATATCTAGACATTTACATTGATAGATAGATGTTTGGATTTTGTGATATAGACATTTACATTGATGTACATGTTTAATTTTTGTGATATATAGATATTTACATAGATATACATATGTGCATGTTTTGTACGTTGATCTATTTGTACATTGATACATGTTTCAATTTTGTGATATCTAGACATTTACATTGATAGATACATGTTTGGATTTTGTGATATAGACATTTACATTGATGTACATGTTTGATTTTTGTGATATATAGACATTTTCATAGATATACATATGTGCATGTTTTGTATGTTGATCTATTTTTACATTGATACATGTTTGGATTTTGTGATAGCTAGAAATTTACATTGATAGATACATGTTTGAATTTTGCAATATAGACATTTACATTGATGTACATGTTTGATTTTTGTGATATATATATATATATATATATATATATCTATGTATCTATGTATGTATGTATGTATGTATGTATGTATGTATGTATGTATGTATACGTGCATGTTTTGTATGTTGATCTATTTGTACATTGATACATGTTTGGATTTTGTGATATAGACATTTACATTGATGTGTACATGTTTGATTTTTGTGTATCTATGTACATATCTAATTGAAGCCAAAAATTAATTGATCTAACTGATGTTCAATTTTATATTGATCTAAATTAATCTTGAGCTAAATTAAAATATGACCCCTTAAGCCCTATAATGCACCCTTAAGCCCTATCTAGATCAATTAATTGAAAACTAATTAATCAATCTTACTGAACAATCTTTAATCAATTGAAAGTTTAAATCAATCTTTAAAACCTAACTTTAAAATTAATCTTTAATTGATGTTCAATCTTTAATCAATCTTAGAAATTCAATCTATAGGTAGAATCAATATAATTTATTTATTTAATATATATCCTTAAGACCTAACATGACCTAATAGGACCCTTTGAGACCTAACATGACCCCTTAAGCCCTATCTAGATCAATTAATTGAAAACTAATTAATCAATCTTATTGAACAATCTTTAATCAATTGAAAGTTTAAATCAATCTTTAAAACCTAGCTTTAAAATTAATCTTTAATCTATGTTCAATCTTTAATCAATCTTAGAAATACAATCTATAGGTAGAATCAATATAATCAATTTATTTAAAATAGATCCTTAAGACCTAACATGACCTAATGGGACCCCTTAAGACCTTTAACATGACCCCTTAAGACCTAACATGACATAATAGGATCCCTTAAGACCCATTAAGACCTAACATGACCTAATAGGACCCCTTAAGACCTAACATGACCTAATAGGACCCTTTAAGACCTAATGTGACCCCTTAAGACCTAACATGATCTAATAGGACCCCTTAAGACCTAATATTACCCTTAAGACCTAATAGGAGCTAATAGGACCCCTTAAGACCTCTTAAGATCTAACATGACCTAATAGGACCCCTTAAGACCTAACATGACCTAATAGGACCCTTTCAAACCTAATGTAACCCCTTAAGACCTAACCTGATCTAATAGGACCTAATAGGACCCCTTAAGACCTAATATCTATAACCACAACAAAAATATCACCTGTACAATTTATATTTATGTACAAGTTTTTTATAAACCTCAAGAATATAAAATATATATACATATAGAAACTTGCACATGTAATGTAACTAGAAATTAGAAATGTACACATCTAACAACTAAATCAGAAACACACAAACCTGAAATTATCTTCAACATCTTTTCTAGAGCTATTAAGGAAAACTTCAGCAATGCCATCATCAAGAGAAAGAGCAAGCTCAGGAATTTCCTCCCTCATGTGGATTGGTCTACTTGGAGTTTTCTTCACCACAACTCTCATTCTTTCTCTCCTAGGGATACCTCAGTTTGGATTGCTCCTCCTATCACCTGGGTTAAAGCTAATTTTGATGGGGCCTCCAAAGGCAACCCGAGTGTTTCTGGGGGTGGTAGAATTATCAGAGATAGTAATGGTAACTATTGAGGTGCCATTTCAATCCCTTTGGGAATCTAGACTAATCATAGGATAGAGGCCTTGGCTGCCCTCAATACTATCATGCTGGTGGAAGAACTGGGGTTCAAAAGAGTCTGGCTTGAAGGTGATTCTTTAAATATTATAAATAATATTAAAGATATCAGTTCTCCCTCCTGGACTATTAAAACCATAGCCCAATCCTTTGAGGTGTTCCATATTACTCAAAATTGAAACCATAGCCCAATCCTTTGAGGTGTTCCATATTACTCATAATTACCAGGAGACCAATCAGGTTGCTGATTGCCTTGCCAATATTGGAGCCAAAAGTGAGGGGATTCAAAAATGGATTGGCAACACTATTTGTAATGATGATGTCATCTCAACTATTAATTATGATAAAATCAAGCACAAAGAAGGATTCATTAATAGGAACATTAATGATATTATTTAATTCTACTCAGATTAGGGTGATCTCGAATGTCATTTGAAATAATGCTAAGTAAAACTCCAAGATGCAAAATTATTTTCCCATAATGAAAGCTTATAATCTGATGTGTGTCATCATCATCATTAGTAACCGTTGCTAGTTCACACATGTGAATAGGACTGTGAACCAATTAAATAGCCTTTTAATGCCAAAGAACCATCAAATTGATAGCATTTCCTCATCTAAGCATAAGAAGCATATGAAAAAAGAGTAGGGTGATTGTTCAGCAATGGGTGGTGACCTCAGGAGAGAAGAGTTGTTGGAGTGCAAGTGGAAGTATGATAAGGAAGTTTGGAGTATTTGGAAGAAAGGTCATGTTCATCAGTTTCTCTAGAGACTCCATGGTTTTGATAATGATGTCTCCAAAGCCTTTGCTGATGGTTGGGATAAGGGCATGGTGAATTTGGCTGGCAAGTCCTTTAGCCTCAGCCTCGAGCTCCTCTCTGATATAACTGGTCTCCCTTTGGATGGTTTGAAGTATTCAAAAGAGATCAAGGTCAGAACCAAAGCTTATCAGAAATTTCCTATCACTGACAAGGAGAGGGCTCTTTTGGTTAAAGGTAAGAAAGACTATGTTGATATGGATAATATTGATAGAATTTGGGGTTCTATTATTAAGGTTATTATGGAATATTTCACACTTGAGGGGATATTTTCTAGGGTCTATAACTATCATTTTTCCCTAGTCAATCACTTCAAACATGACATAAGAATCTCTTTCCCCTACTTTCTCCTATGTTCACTCAACCAGAGCATTATTGAGTATAGAGTGAAGAACTTCCCTATTCTCCATGTTGGGCTCATCCTCCTTATTGTTGATTATGCAAGAGACCAAATTCCTGATCCTATCCCAGCCCAGGTCAAAAAAAGGAAGAATATCGGCTCTTCACCAAGGAAATTGAAACCCAAGAAAGCTCTCTCCCTTTGAAAGGTCTGAAGAATGTCAAGGAATCTTGTGATGTCAATGATTCTCTTTCTGATAAAGCTATCTTGGAGCCCTCTGCTAGCCCCACCCTATTGGAGCCTAAAGGTGTGAAGCTGACTCCCCTGGATAATGAAATTGAGGTTGATAAGAATACCCAGGTGGGTCATAATGTTGTGCCTAATTCCACTACCTAGACCCCTGAGGAGGAGGACTTGGAGGATCCTGATATTACCAATGCCAAGGGTAGTCTTGAGGATGGCCAAGATAATCAAAATAGTGGGGAACCCTGCTCTGGAGATCAATAATACTGAAGGTAAAGATACTTCTGAGATTGAGGTTGATGCTGATGACAACAATGTCAAAGAGGCTGATACAAATCTAACTGATAGCAACGTTGATGATTCAGGGAACAATAGCTTTAGGATTATGGAAGAGGATAATCTGGACTCCCATGATACCCCCAGTTCTAGGAAGGAGAACAAGAAGGATGATAGTGAGAGAACCCTTGATTGTAATAGGACCCATACTCTTCAAGATGACATTAGAAAGATGGATTCGCAGGTCAAAAGAACAATCATCATGACCCCCCTTGAAATTCCTAAAAACAAGTCCATCTACAGTTATAATCTGGACAAATGGGTTTAGAATGATTTGGTTGAACAGAAGAACAAATGTATCAAACTGGAAAACAAGAATTCTATTTTTGAGGAAATGGTTGATAATATCAAAAAGGAGATTTCTCTAAATGCTAATGCTAGTGTTCTTGATTACAGTTATGAAATGGATGATAAAATTAAAAAAGTTGTTGAGATAGCCATGATCCCTATTTAGGAGAAGACAACCAGGAATGAGAATATGTTAAAATATTTTCTTGGCCTGGCTAATATAGGAATGAAGTCTACTCTGGAGAACTTGAACACTCTCAGCAAAATTTTGGAAGGAAACAAAGACGCCCCCCTGATTGACAAAATTGACCTGACCGATCCTAGTCAGCAGATGGGACTTGGCACCAGAACAAGGTCTAATACTAAAAAGAAGCTCAAGATTGATCTAATTAGGACATTCAGAGGCTAAAAGATAATGTTAAGATCATGTAGGCCTAGTTGGATGACTCCGAGGCTTTCTGAAGACTATGTCTTGATCTTGGTGCTAGTGGCCTTTTCTTCTCTATTTTTCTTCCAGCATTTTTTGTTTTTTGTTGTGTAGGTGTTTTTTGAATATCTAGGATTTGTCCCTTTGTAGTCTGCTCCCTTCTTTGGGGTAGCTAGTTTCTCTTTGGGTCTTCATGTTTATCTCTCTTATCTATTGTTAAAGGGTTTCAGGGCCCCTTCAAAACCTATTTTTACCGTAATCAAAGACTAAATCAGAAACACGTTCATAGTCAGCTGAATATATAGGATCATGGATGTCTATGTCATTGTCATCATCTTCATAAGGAGGCATTTAGATTAACTCTTTTTTATCCCATTTTGAAACATATCTATTTGCAATATTAACACATTGACTCGCTATGTTGTTGTTAAGACAATCTTCACAAAAGCATGATTTATCTCTTAGTTGGATCAATGGAGGCTTGTGTTGTCCTATAGTCATCACTTGATGCAAACTTCTAATTCCAACAATTGATTTATAATTGTAAGGATTCAATCGATTGATATCTGGATTGGATGGATTGATATATCTTAGTTTGAAATTATGAAAAATGTGAAATGCATTATATATACATTCATACATTGTGTAGTTCACATGAGCTATATATATATATATATATATATATATATATATATATATATATATATATATATATATATATAGACACACACACACACACAAGAAGTTAAAACACACATGTGACTAATCTATAATATGTATAGTTTTTTGAATTTGAGATTGAAAAATAAAAGTTTGAAATACATACCTATCACTTCCCAAAAGTAACGTTTGTTGTTTTTTGTTTCTCAAGTAGCGAAATGATTTTGACACCATTCAACAATTTTCTTTGAATTCTCTATCATGTTACCTAGAGATATATTTTTAACAATTTTTTTTTTTTTTTTTTTTTTGTGTGTGTGTGTGTGTGTGTGTGTATATATATATATATATATATATATATATATATATATTTATATTTCTTAGAAGTAAATGAAGATTAAAGAACATGTGTACATGTAATGTAAAGTTAAATAGGAGAAAGTAAACAAGTTGAATATCAAATGTATACATACCTTGAAGTTCATGTTGTCGGAGTGCACACTTCACACATGCTCCTACTCCATCATGCTCTCCTTTTCCATGTCCACTTTCAAAGAAGTTCCAAACAAACTTAACATTGTGTCTAGCATGTTGCATGGCTAATCAATTAAAGGCTTTTGTAGACTTAAATTGACCTACAATTTAAATTTACAAAAATGTACACACACACACACACACACACACACACACATATATATATAATTGAGAAAATTTAAAAGAAAATTTATAATGCATGTGCATACTTACCTGCACATCCATCAGACCAGATCCAATGTTGTGAAGCATTTATCCCACGACTCGCAAGATTGTTGAAAAACATGCTGAAAGAATGAGCCACGTAGCTCCTATCATGAACCCTATCATCACTAATATAGAAATTAACCTCCTTGATGACAATGCATTCATTTTGATCTATACTAGAATCTATCTCATCCAAATTAAACTATCCATGTCTATAGGTCACATGCACAAATATTGCAACTTGATCAGAATGATAATATTGACTCTAGAGCTCTTTTTGAGGGGAAAATGTATAGTTCTCCACAAAATCTACAACTGAAAGAATACAACGAGGTGGGAAACAATTTTTGGAATCATGAAACTATTTAGCTTGCCATCATGCACCATGACAATGTTGGATATGTGGATAAACCATAGATCAAAATCTGTCCATGAATTGAAGGTACAGTAATTCACTCTCCTTTAATGTAATTTTTTTTTATTCACCTCTTGTCTTTGTTTGGTATATCTCATATTCAAATCTCTTCCACTGGATTGGTTTTGTAACATCAATATTATCAAATTGTAAAGGAAATTTCTATAAATTTTCACAATTATTTCATTCATTTTTTATACACTAGACATTGAATTCATCTGAATCTTCTAATTTATCACATAAAATGGACTTTACAAATTCTGTTGTACTTCTAATAACCATATCTAGATTAAGTATTGCCATTACCTTTTTATATGATTGCAAGTATAAGTGAAACTCAACATGATTTCGACAGCAACATGTTTCACGAACCTTATTTATGCGTATGAAGCAAGGGCACAACATCTTAAACATTATCTGACCTATTTTCACATCTGAAAATTCATGCTTGAATGCTTCAAACAATTCACATTGTGTAGTATCAACAAATTTTTTTGGTTGTGAAATCTTCATACCGCTCTCTTCATCATTCATTTGTATAGTTTCCCTTCTATTAGAAGAAACATGAGAGTGGTTGGTTCAAAAATCAATGACCTGTCTTCTTACATCTTCAAAAATTCTATCTTTATGAAGAACTCTACAAATCTGTACCCAATTCTTTTCAATGTCCATATCCAACATATTTATCTTCCTAATATATCTCTGAACAGTTCTTCGAGATACCTTGAGTAAATTATAAATTACTCAAACTTGATTTCTATGTGTCAATTTCTTACTAGCAATCATAGTCATCAATGCTCTTCTAGCCATAGTTGAATTTGGTCCTTTATGATCTGCCCTATTAACAACATTCAATGCATCTTGTAAATTTTGAATTATTGTCTCTTTTACTTTACCTCTTACAATTTTCCTATTATCAATACCCAACAACTACAAAACTGGAGTCATTTCTTTTTTCTTGAATAACTTTGCAAACAATTGTGCTTTTCCCACCAAAGATTTACTCTCAAAATATTCCATCCACATGTTTTTGAGATGCAATTTAATAGTGCTTTTAGGTACCAGGTGTTTCGGTGCAATTTGACTAATAAGTGATTCATCATTCATGTCCATCAAATTCTGCATTGTAGGAAAAATATGTATACTTCGACTACTACCAATATCCTCCCCTAGTTGAGTTGCACCTTCTACATTGATAGATTCTTCTTCAACATTGACCGGTTGCTCTTCAACAAGTTTTGTATGACCTTTCATTTGGTCATCTCTTTTACAATCATACTTCCTTGTTCTAGTCCTTTTATTTCCAATTGCTCAAATATCTAAGCAAGAAATTTTATATTGTTTTACTCTTTCATCACTGAAAAAATTTCCTTCACATGCCTTCAAAACCAAAATGTCTTTGTAACTTCCCTGAAAAAATGACTCCAACCTTCAAAATATCCTTATATCCTAAAATAAGAATGTAAATTAGCAATTGATATATATATTTTTTAAAATAACAC
Source organism: Chamaecyparis obtusa (assembly GCA_027943335.1). NCBI lineage: Eukaryota > Viridiplantae > Streptophyta > Pinopsida > Cupressales > Cupressaceae > Chamaecyparis > Chamaecyparis obtusa. Next base: position 390,898 of record BSBK01005417.1, on the reverse strand, counting down.
TTATATATAGCCTTCAAATTAAAAGGGTGGGTCTCCCACGTGACCTCTTGCAGGGAGTCGACCCCTTAGGGTACTCAGCCAAGTGGGACTTGGTCGAGTGGGACTCGACCAAGTCATCCTAGGTGGCATGCCAACTTGGCAGCCAAACCTTCAAAACCACCAAAAATGCAAAATTTTACAATTCTAGTGTTTTTTTCTCTTCTGCAAATAAAAAATTTCATAAAACTAAAACTACCCTTTTCTAGATCTCGAAACTACAATTCTGGACATATAAATTTTATATTGATTCAATTAGAAAATGTTAAACAAATTTGTAAAAAACTACATGTAGGTACATAAAGCTTTGAGAAGTAGTTGATTCGATAAATACAAAAAAATACTAAATCAATTAAAAAAAAAATTGAAATCATATATGGCACTAGAGAAGAGAATCTTTTTCAAGAACATATAATTTATTTGATTTTTGGAATATTTTTTATAGGTGAAAAGTGGCGGGAGACAAAAACTATTGATTTTGAGTAAGTTTGACTTTGAATACTTATAACGGGCAAATTATAGATCAAAAACACTTCTTTCTTTTTTCCTGCACTAGATATACATGTCATCTAAAATATATTTTGAGATTGGAGGAAAAAACAATGTTTTACTTATAATGATTTGACGGGAAGTAAAGCCCCTGATTTGTAGTATTTTTCAGGACATGAAAAATAGACCTAAATAATTAAAAAAACAAATTAATTTTTGTTCAAAATAATTTTTAAAAATGATAGGCATAAAACTCATCCTATTTCACACATTTCACCAGTTTACATCATCTTCAAATTCTAAATAGAAATGTGACTTTTATGCCCTTGAAGTTTTTTAGTTTTGGTGTTGTTAGCCTCTTCCTTTGTAAAAGGGTGGCAGCTTATTGTGCTTTTAACTGCCATCTTTTTCAAGATTTTCTTGTGTGAGTCACAGTAAAATAAACAATCTTACTAGGACTAAGTGATCTCTCTCTCTCTCTCTCAAAGATGTCTCTCTTATCTTAGTCTTGGATTTGATGAGGAATTAAGTCACTTGAGGGCTTGATGTTTCCTTGTCTCCTTGTATTTTATGAGATTATCTTCTTCATTTTATCTACTTTATTGTGAGCATGAGTTTTTCTCAAACTCTTTCTAAAGTGGGGGCTAAATGTATAGTCCTAAAATGTTATCACATATTAATTTGGATTCTCTATGATAAATTGGGATGCATTTTAGTACTCTTCTTGGTTTTGGATCCTTTGACACTTGATTTTTCTTCTTCTCCTTCCATTTCTCTCAAAAATTTCAAATGCTTCTTGAACCCCACACAATTTACCTTGAAATTAACTCTTCCAAGTATAGGTTGCACTTTAGGGGCCTATGTACCAGTATATGATGCACTTGTGGTGAACTATAGCTTGAGGGTTTTATTTCGGTTAATTTCAGGGCCCGATGGAAAGTATTTTTATTTCCCACCCAGTGTAGTTAGCCTTTCATGAATTTAACCTTGAAATCACTATAAAAGGAGGATTCTTCCTATCATTTTCACATCCATTATCACACAATTTCAAGAAATCCATTAGAAAGTATTCACTCTCAAGTAATCTATTGTGCATTCAAGGAGTTCAAGAAAGAAAGGATTAATTGAAGGAATTCCTATTACAAGTAGTAGTTTCTGTTGCACCAAAAGATCGACCTGTTAATGCTTGATACAACCACTAGACTTATAGAAGACACAGGAGGCTATTAGTTCATGTCACGAATCTCGAGGGGAGTTCTAGCCATTTTTCCAATAATCTCCCCCTCAATGTTACCTGATGAGATTTGAATCTATGACCAAGCTCTGATACCACTTGTTACAAGTAGTAGTTGTCGTTGCACCAAAAGATCGACCTGTTAATGCTTGATACAACCACTAGACTTATAGAAGACACAGGAGGCTGTTAGACCATGTCATGAATCTCGAGGGGAGTGTTGGCCATTTGTCCAACAATTCCATCAATCCATCTAGTATTTCCTTCCATAGATCTTGCTTCTTTCCTCATAGGAGATAAAGGAGTTATCCATCAAGTCAAGGGATCTACATCTAAGATTTATTCTTCTTCCTTTCCATTGAAGCATCCATGATCTATGATTTGGGAAAATGATCATCTATTGCATAAGTGAAGACATTCTACATTCTACATTCCTACATTCAACATACATTCAAGAAAGCATTCATCTTTTTGGTTGTAAGTGACTTGTATCCATTCAAAAGGGTTTGACAAGTAACTTTACTTATTTTAGTTCAAGGTTAATTCCTAAATGGGGGCTTGACCATGGAAAGATCCTTTCCCCCAAAAATCTCTCATTTTCTTGTGTGTAGGTACATAATCATGGAGTTTTAGATTCAGAACTATAGATCTAAAGATGCAGTATTGTTCAAAGTCTTGAGGCCTCAAAAATTTTCCTCCTCAAGTATAGGTCACCTCAAGTTCAACTTATACTGGTATAGATCACCTCAAGTTTCACTTGTTCCTACATCTTCTAGATTTTCACAGATTGTAGATGAACGTCCTTAAGAGTCTCAGATCTAGACCTATTCCTAGTTTTGATATAGTTTGACATTATTTTTGTAGATATGAGCTTCCATCCTCTACTAACCCTCAAGGTGAGTAAATCTTCATCCTTTTTCCTTCATAGCACTTAGTTTGATACACTATATTGGATATCTTAATGTTTATTATTACATGAGTGTATACTTTAATTTCCTTGCATATACAAATTACACTTATTTTCCTTACTTCCTTACATAAATGGAAATAGCCCTAAAATTACACACCTTCCTTTTAGACTAAATCATGCATTAAGATCCCTTCATCTACTTGGGTTGTGCTAATTAGATTTATTCCAAAAGGGGTCGCATTTTAGGGTACCTTCCAATGTATAGCAGTGAAGTGGGAGTTCACCATTGACAACCATTTCTCTATATACAAAGGAAAGTATTGTCTCTGTTAATGGATCTCAAAAAGGAGGATCGGTCCTTAAGGAAATCATTTTCTCCATTATGGAATCCAGTAAAAAGATAAACACAAGGAAATCATTTTTTCTTTTTTCATTTGCAAGAGATATTGCATTGAATTATTGTGTGTGTGCATGTGTGGAAATTGTTGAACAAGGAGTGTAGTATATTCCCCCATGTTAAAGAAACTACAAATGACTTAATAGGAGCAACAGACTTAGTAGGTCATATATGTACCCACAAGAAAAATTTCCAGTAGGACATTCCCCCAAAAAAGGAAAAATAAAGGGAAATAAAAATACAAAGGGATATGCTATCTCTAGAATTTTCATGATCACCAAGATGATACTATCATCACCTCACAGAGGTATTAGAACTAGAAAAAGAGCACGTAAGAGTCACAAAGATTAGTCTTTTTGGGTTGTCTTCATGAATATAAAAAATAATAGGAAGCTACCATTTTGCATCATCTCCAATTAGATAACATAAAGGCACATTTACAAATAGTGGCTCATGTATGACACAACATGTAAAAACATATAGAGCATATGAGATACAACACATATTTTTGCTGTGACAAATAGAGGAATGCCATGAAAAAGAAATTTCTTTATCACTTTTTGTCAATAGAGAAACAAGGGTCATCTAAATAAATCTAAAAAAAATGTATATCAAGAAGCACATCATAGGGGAAGCACATTACAAAAAGAAATCAAAAATAATTCCCTACACAAGAAGACCTTACCTAGCATATATCCCCCATATCGGTTTGTAGTGTCTAGGGAAGGTTGGAAACATGCAAGAGGAGAATCATATAACATGGTAGATGGAACAATACCCAATTCCAAAAAAAGACCATGTTGTGAAGATGGGTCACTTTGTTTTTCAGTAGGACTAAGTAATAATTGTTGTGAAAATATAGCTAGTAAATCTTGATTAACATTAATAAGCTCATATATATTATCATAATCACTAGCATAAATATCATCATTAGTTGTATTAGGAACATCAAAATCATCATCATCAAGAGCATCTTCCATGCCCAAATTAATAGTAATAGTGTAGACACCTAAAAATCCTTTAGAAAATAAATTATTTTTATTTTCTGAAAATTCCTGATGACATCATCATTAATTAATTAATTAATTATTTAATTAATTAATTTATTTTTATGTCATTAAATCCCTTTATCTTAATTAAAAATATTTAATTAAGAAATCCCTCCCAAAAATGTTTAAATCTTATTTAAACATTATTCTCCTTATTTATTAATTATTTAATTAATAAATTGACCAAAAATCCCCCAAAAAATAATTAATTTATTTTTTGACCAAAACTTGGCCAATTTCCCTAAGACCACTAACCTCTTCCAGAATCTTCTAATCCTTTCTTAATTTTGATTAAAAGGCTAATCCCATCTTTTCTAACCCTAATCCCAACTCAATATATTTAATTAAGATTAAATATTTATTTTCATATTTATTAAATATATTTTAATAAATATTTCCAAAACTAAAACCTTTGGAATGAATAAACATTTATTCATTCTGCCTAAACCAAGGAAAACTCTAGACTCTTCTAGAAACTTCTCAACCCAACCTCTTCACCCATCCTAATCCTAAATCCCCCTAATCCTAATCCTAATCCTACCCCTAAACATTTGCACAATCCTAACCAAGCTTAAGACTTTTCTAAACCAAAGCAAAGTCTCCCCTTCCAAATATCTCAACCACAAAACATTCAATGCATCCACAAAGTCATCAAAGTCCCTTAAAGGCTCATTCAATGCTCTTACAAGCACTTATGAGGGGAGTTATGAGCTTTGAGCCCCCTTTGTTGACTCATCTTTACCCTTCCTTTCATCCACTCACCTTGTGACATGTGTCACCTCCTGATTGGCTGTAGACTAGCACAATTCATGTGCTCCCCTTTGAATGAATCTTGGCCTCTCTTAAGGATTTCAATCTTAGCCACTCATTCTTCCTTCCCAAATCCTATAAATACCCCTCCTTTCAAGAGCAAATCAATTAGCTTAACTTTTATTCTCATGCATTGTTATCATGCCCATTTAGCTCTAGACTTAGCATAATCATCTTAATTTAACTTACTTTCAAGCATTTTAGCTCATCCTAATTTAGTAATAATGGATTAACTTAGTTTATTTCATTATTTTGCATAAGCATAACATCATCACATCTCATTTGGTCTAAAATCAATCCTAGATTACTCATCATGTAGCTTAATCTCCATTAAAGCATTTTTGAGTTCTTGAGGCCTTAGGGGAAAATCAAGTGTTGTATACCTATTTTGTGCCATTTATGAGGTTTTCATGGATCTAAATCCATCCTAAAATGCATTAGAGTATGCTCCAAGTGCTTAGAGAGCACACCCACATCCCCTTAAGCAAGAGCAAATCAAACAGTACTTGGGTGCACCTATTTTTAGCTCAATCTGAGGTGGCTTAGTTTAGAGTTTCCTTGTTTTTATTTTGATAGTATGCTAGATTAAACTCTTAACGTTTGATTGATTTGAGCCTTTCAAAACAGATAACAGAATCCTCAAAAGCCTAGTGCACATTCTGGCACGCCCGGTGGGACTCAAACCGTAATCAGCTTGATCAAATCACACTTTTTCACTCTGGGTGTCGCAGAAAATGAAAGAAATGTCACCTGCAAGAAATGAAGTCACACCTCCAGCCATTTCAGTCACGCCTACAAGCAGTCAAATCATGCTTATGAGCTCTGAAACGATGCCTACAAACTGACAGTTTTTCACCATCAGCAATTTCTTTTCTATCTTATTTCTTATTATGTCACCTCCGCATAAATAAATCACACCTCTATATAAAGAAATCATGCCTCTGTATAAAGAAATCACGCCTTTGTATAAAGAAATCACGCGTTTGCTAAAAGAAATCACGCTTTTGCAGAAAGAAATCACGTGTTTGCAAAAAGAAATCACGTGTTTGCAAAAAGAAAGAAATCACGCATTTGCAGAAAGAAATCACACGTTTGCAAAAAGAAATCACGCGTATGAAAAAAGAAATCACGCTTTTGCAAAAAGAAATCATGCATATGAAAAAAGAAATCACACTTTTGCAGAAAGAAATCACGCGTTTGCAGAAAGAAATCATGCGTATGAAAAAAGAAATAACGCTTTTGCAAAAAGAAATCACGCATTTGCAGAAAGAAATCACATGTATGAAGAAATAAATCACGCGTTTGCAAAAATAAATCATGTATGAAAAAAGAAATCATGCTTTTGCAGAAAGAAATCATGCGTATGCATAAAAAGATCACGCATATGCATATTTTGGTCACGCTTAGGCATATTTAAATGCCGCCTATCAGTTTTTTTGGTGTCACTTCTGCATTTTCCAGTGTCGCGTATAAGCTGGACAATGTCGCTTATAAGCTGGACAATGTTGCTATGACTGTGTTTTTTGTCTTAATTTGTTCTCAGATTCATAACAGCAAAGGTCAAACAAATCTTGAGTGAAACTAAGGGAAAAGAACTTAGGTCCTAAAAGTCATTTTCATTTTCAAAATCAAACACAATCTTGAATGACTTAAATTGAAAAGAATAAGCATCCCTATTCCTTCTTCTTTGAATTTCAGTTCAAACAAAATCTTGAATGATCTAAGGATAAAACAAAGCTCTTTTCAAAGTTCTTAAATCAACTTGGAAATCTCAATCTTGAATGCCCAAAAGGAAAGAACTTGCAAGCGCTCAAATCATTTACCTTTTGGAGAAAGAACAAATCAAACCTTAAGCACTTGTGTCTTCAAATTCAAAGTTTAGATAAACTTAATCAATTTGGGAAAATGAACAAACTTTCTTGATGTGCATCTAGGAGCTTTATCTTCTTGCAAAATCCAGTTAAAGTAAGCAACGTAGAACATTTTGGACTTAGACAAGTTCACTTGTTCTACTTTTAGCGAGGCCTGTCTAGGGAGAAAAGTGCTTCCTCCTCGGAGAACGACCTCAAACCGGTATCCCCCCCAGCCGGTATATAAATAAAGTGAAGGCAAAAAGTACTCACTTATATCTCCTATTCCACAGGTGTTTTGTGCCAAATGCAAATGTCTGGGGACAGGTAAATATTCCTCCCCCAGCGTTGTTGGCTAGGCTCTTAAGTGAGTCACAGGCAGTCAGCATAACCGGGTATGGAGACTCCATGGAACTATTAAAAACCTGATAAAATAGAGGCTACCCTATCTACATCTGAAAGTATCAAAATCCTTGTGCAAGGACCGATTCCAAGGGGTTTACCAGATCACCTCAAGATTACTCACCATTTTTATTCCCTTCTGGGGGGTACCAAGCTGTGGGCAAGCGATTTTGATACTCACCTTCCTTAGGTAGATCTACTTGAAGTGCTTGATAGTCAAAAAATCCATGAAAACATTGTTGGAACATACACTTTTCAAAGCTTTATCAGAGTCAGTTATCTTGTTTGTATCCCACAAGGTTGCTTTGTCCTTTGTGGAGATTGCTTTTCTGAAAATCTTTGTTGAAATCTATCATTTGCCATTGGAAAAACATCAAACTAATCTACAACTTGGTTCAAAGATACTCAGGAAAGCCATGTCAGTCCAAATCCTACCAAAATCCAGAAAATGTCCAATGCTTTCAGAATCTCAAAACATGGTCTTCCAGTCATATTCAATCCAGTCTTGTCATCCTTTCCTCCTATCCTAGGTTAGCAAAGTCATCTTGGTCATCCCCCATCCCCTTGTCTATCTTCCTCTAGAGTCAGTCTTCTTCCAATCTTGAGCCAAATCCAATCCTAGTCTGATCCTGTTAGTCATCCCAATCTGAGTCTTAGTCTTCCAATCCATCTTCATCCTTATCCAACTCATCCACAAGTCAGCATGTCTCAAAACTATTATGATGAGTTTGGTTATTATGTCTCTCCCCTCAATCCATCCTATCCCAAAGATGATGAAAGCCTTGTAGATCATGATGCATATTTTGAAAATCTTAGCAAGTTTTCTCCAAACATCCCCCAACATCCAATCATTCCTCCAAAATATCCTATCATGCCTTCACGCTTATCCACTAGCACTCCCTTTCATGTCCTTGGCAAGGAAAATCCATTATCTTATCCATCCACACCTTATCCCTATCTTAAACCTACACATCCTCCATATGCATCCTTCATACCTCCATCTCCTGCTATGGTCATATCCCAATCACCACCATCCCTTCGAAACACTTCTCGCTACTTCCCTTATCTAAAACCTCCATCCACTCATCCTCCAAATCACCCCCAAATCCAAAATCCTAGTCTTCCCATCCTTTATCCGAACCCTCCATCTACTTATCCTCCAAATCATTCTCAAAACCAAAAACCAAGTCTTCCAATCCTTTCTCCCAACCCACCATCCTCCAACTCCTTGTCTACACCATCATCCCCTCAAGAAAGTTCACAATCTTCCACCCCATCTTCATATGAGGAATATCCTAGCTCCCCATCTTCTACACATTCTAATCCATCACCTCCTTCTTCACCACGAAAGTCTCCAAGGAGTTTCACAAGGAAGCCAAAAACAAATCCCACTCCTAAATTTGAAGAGCCAAGCCATCTCAAACCTTTATGTGAAACCATAATTGATAAGGCCCATCCATCGCTCCCATCTATCATCTATCTTTCATACATTGATCCTCTTCCATCTCCTAGCATCATTGAGTCCCTTCCATCTGAAGTTTTCATCCAATCCCCACCAGCATCACCTCCTCCTAGCATCATCCAAATCATATCTAATGAGTCTCATGAGTTCACCCTTCTTCCTGCCATCACAGCTACAGAACCTTCCATCCTTTCATCCATACCATCTGAAAAGTTCTTCCTTCTTCCAGACATCATAGCTATAGAATCTCCCATCCTTCCATCCACCCCCTTTGAAGAGTCCATCCATACATCCCCCAAAAGTCTATCCACACAAAACCTACCATGTCAAGATCTTTCCCAAAAGCATGTTGAAATACTCACAGAAGAAAATCAAGATCCAATCCCTTCGCTTCCCCCATCACATGTTCTATTGCTTCCATCACCCTCAATACAAAATCCTACAATCCAAATTTCTCCAATCCTAGATCCTATCATCCTAGTTTCTCCATTTGAAGATCCATTACTATCCCCCCATCCCAGTCAAAATCCCACCATCCTATCCTCTCCTCTTGGGGATCTTCCAATCCAAACTGTCCCACAACCATCACTCTATCCTCTTGGATCACTTACATTTGTCAAAGGCAGTCCACTTGAAGTAGAAGAAATTAGTTTCATATCTTCCATCAGGGAACCAGAAACTGGATGTTTATCATATTCCCCAAGTCAGAAATATCCTTGTTTGGATAAAATGCTCAAGAAATGGAATTATCAAGGCAAAGGCCTAGGCACTCATGAACAAGGAAATCTAGAGCCCATTCAAAATAAGAAACATCCAAAATCATGTGGAATTGGTCACACATCAGAAGAAGGCACTTCCTCCAGAAATGTTGGTACAACTAAAGCCAAATTCAAGCATCCTTCCAAACCCACCATCACATCTTCCAAAGCATACAATGCCATTCCTCCTCCATTGTTATAGCCCAGGACAACCTATCACATTCCTCATTCATCCTCCAAATCCATTTTGGGTCCCTATGTCCCAAAATCTTCTAGCACATATCCTCTACATACCCAATCCATTTTGGGACCCTACATCTCAAAATATCATCCCCCATCTTATCCTACTCAGTCTTTCATCCAAAATCCAAACATCCCTAGTCTGGATCAACAAAGGCACATGCCCACATATCCTATCTACCAATCTCCATTCATCTCCCCATCCACATTTTCTCCATCCCAGACATCTCCTCATATTCATTCCAATGCTCCTTGCAATTTGGATGCCATATCAAATATGCAAAAAGAAAATATCCACAAAAATCCAAAGATTGCCATGTCTAGTCTAAATGACATGGTCAACCAAAGCAAAATCCAATCAAGCAATCCAATGCATCCCAATGGCCGCAAAGGCCCAACAAAGCACAAGCAAAATCCACTACATGGCCACAAAGGCCCAGCAAAGAAAAAGCAAAATCTGATGCATACCAATGGCCACAAAGGCCCTCCAAAGCTAAAACAAAAATGATGTGGATCCCAAAGAAAAAAGATGTAATGCATCTAAAAGAAATATCCATAATGGCATCCAAAGTTGCTAATCCCCCAACTACTCAGTTTCCTCCTCCATCTCTTAAATCCATCTTGGATCCCTATGTTACAAGATCTCCTAGCACAAATCCTCCATCATTTCCACATTTGTCTTCCACATCCTATCTGCTTCATTCACCTTCTTCACAACATGTGCCAATGTTGATCCTGATAACATCCCCCTATCATGATCACTTTCCATCTTTCCATCCAAACACTTTCTACCACCATATCTCCCATCTACCCCATCTCATCCATGCCTTTGCATAATCCCTCCATCCCAATAAAGTTGTACCAACATCTAGAGAAATCAAAAAGGAAGCAACAAAGAAGAAAGATAGAAACACATCAAAAATATCAGAAGGTCAGCATCTAGTCAGCAAAAAATTAGAAAATCCATAAAAAATTGGAAAAAATCAAGAGAAAAGTATCAAAAAAAAGAAAACAGAAAAACATTCGTCCTATGGTGAAAACTTGGCAATTCAAGCACCTTGGACAAGTACCATGGTGAAAACCTGGCAAACAGGCATCATGCGTATCCAATCCTCCCCCCAATTCCTTTTTGTAGTTGGGGGCCATTCCCTTCTATCACCGTCTTATCCAACATCTCCTCCATCCCATTTGTCTCTCACCTCCTTCATCCTCCTTTGGATCTTGATGACAAAACAAAGACTACCAGGTATACATGCTTTTGGGCACTTTCTTGACATCCATCACACCTTTCAGCTGCATATCCTCTATCCAATCCATTCATCCTAGCTTCTGTCTACCTTCCTCATCCTCTTGTTGGCATATCTTCCATCCCAGCATACCCCATGCCTCTGAAAATACATGAACTATCCTAAGCAGGGGGCATCTTATTCCTTGGTAACATATTCCTTGGAGACTATCTTTCATCCAAAATATCCCATCTCCCAAATCTTTCAGCAATTCCTCCATCCAAATCCCAAGCATTCCTCTATCCAATCCTCAAGCAAATCTATCATCCACATCTCCTAAGCAGTTCCTCCATCCAAATCCAAATCTTCCTCCATCCAAGTCTCCTAACCAAATCCACCATCCAATCTCCCCAAGCATTCCTCCATCCATATCCCTCAGCGGTTCCTCCAGCATTCCATCTTCCAAACCTCAAGCAAATCTGCCATCCAATCTCCCCAAATCTTCCACTATCCAACCCTCAAGTGTTCTTCCATCCAAATCTAAATCTTCCTCCATCCAAATCTCCTAGCAGTTCCATTATCCTCATCCCTCAGCATTTCCTCCATATCTCCATCACCTGGTATCTTCCCTTGTCATTGGTATCTAGCTATAGGCTAACCTCATTGTAATCCGATGCCATTCATCCCTATCCAAACATTCCTAGTAATATTCTAGCCATCTTCCAATCCTATCCACATCCTCTAGCTATCCAACATCCAAGATCAAGCCAATCCATCCAATCCAAATCCTTAGTCTTGTTCTTAGTCTTGTAGCAAGCCTTGATCACAATCCAATCATCATCATTGGGATATGTCCTTCCCAAATCCGTGTCATTTCAAGACACATCTTCCGTTAGTCCATCTTGTCTTTCCAGCCCAACTGGGGCATCGTCTTGCATATCTTTGGAGTTTTCAACTTCATCCCCAGGTTCTTTGTACATCCTAATCCTCAGCTTCTATACATAGCCGTTGTAAATATCCTTGTGTCTTGTTGTACATAGTCCTTGTTAGTCCTACAGCAGCATTTGATCAGAACATCTTGTCCTACCCAGCCTCGTACTTCAGCAACATCAATTGTCGACTATTCTTGATCACCGTGATTAATTCTTTGACTTCATCATTTGCCAACGAACAACAACACTCATTCTCTCATCAATCAATGGGTCCTTGAGGATGTATCCTTCCTCCTGTCAAACCTCATCTTCCCCCCATCAAATCAGTCAAATCAAATCTCTCTCTTTGGCAAAGGATGTCTTTTTGGAGTTATCATTTTGACCTTGGATTTTGTCCTTTGGGTCTTGTTAATCTTTTACAGCTTCTCATTGTTCTCTACTCAACGTCACCACGATCTTTTATATCATGGTGTGCTGCGAATGAGGATAATCTGGGGCAAGGTCTTTTGATCTTTTACTTCTGCCTGTGAGTCAGTCGTGTGTTTGTGGTTTCTTCAGCATCGTTTCCCCCATGCCTCCTTCGGGTTTCATGTGTGATGCTGGGGCAACCCTACGTGTCTTTTTCACGTCAATCCTATGCAACGCTAGTGACAAGGCCTCATGATCCCAGTATCCTTGGCAGGTCTCTAGCATTGCTATATTAAACTAGGTTGTGCTCTCCACATTTGCACTTGGAGCTTCCCCATCTCCCCTGCATCCTGCATCATATAGATTAATCTTGCATCCTTATATAGCTGCATCCTGCATTTTGCATTCCATCTCATCTTGCCTTCACCCATCTTTGCTCTTGGAAGCTTGGTTATTTATCTCCCCTTCTTCCTAGGCCCTTCCTTCTTTGTTTCCTTTCGAGAAAATTCCACAACGTTTCCTCCTTGCGTTATTTTCTCGAGGAGGCACAACCCCTCATTCCTCTAAATTCTAGCCTTGGGCATCTTATTTTCTTGTCTTTGAAGCCATGCCACTTGCGGCATCGCATCAAAGAGGGGCAAAATGTAGACACCTAAAAATCCTTTAGAAAATAAAGTATTTTTATTTTTTGAAAATCCCTGATGACATCATCATTTATTAATTAATTATTTATTTAATTAATTTATTTATTTTTATGTCATTAAATCCTTTTATCTTAATTAAAAAATTTAATTAAAAAATCCCTCCAAAAAAATGTTTAAATCTTATTTAAACATTATTCTCCTTATTTATTAATTATTTAATTAATAAATTGACCAAAAATCCCCAAAAAAATAATTAATTTATTTTTTGACCAAAACTTGGCCAATTTCCCTAAGACCACTAACCTCTACCAGAATCTTCTAATCCCTTCTTAATTTTGATTAAAAGGCTAATCCCATCTTTTCTAACCCTAATCCCAACTCAAAATATTTAATTAAGATTAAATATTTATTTTCATATTTATTAAATATATTTTAATAAATATTCCCAAAAATAAAACCTTTGGAATGAATAAACATTTATTCATTCTCCCTAAACCAAGGAAAACTCTAGACTCTTCTAGAAACTTCTCAACCCAACCTCTTCACCCATTCTAATCCTAAATCCCTCTAATCCTAATCCTAATCCTACCCCTAAACATTTGCACAATCCTAACCAAGCTTAAGACTTTCCTAAACCAAAGCAAAGTCTCCCCTTCCAAATATCTCAACCACAAAACATTCAATGCATCCACAAAGTCATCAAAGTCCCTTAAAGGCTCATTCAATGCTCTTACAAGCACTTATGAGGGGAGTTATGAGCTTTGAGCCCCCTTTGTTGACTCATCTTTACCCTTCCCTTCATCCACTCACCTTGTGACATGTGTCACCTCTTGATTGGCTGTAGACTAGCACAATCCATGTGCTCCCCTTTGAATGAATCTTGGCCTCTCTTAAGGATTTCAATCCTGGCCACTCATTCTTCTTTCCCAAATCCTATAAATACCCCTCCTTTCAAGAGCAAATCAATTAGCTTAACTTTTATTTTCATGCATTGTTATCATGCCCATTTAGCTCTAGACTTAGCATATAATCATCTTAATTTAACTTACTTTCAAGCATTTTAGCTCATCTTAATTTAGTAACAATGGATTAACTTAGTTTATTTCATTGTTTTGCATAAGCATAGCATCATCACATCTCATTTGGTCTAAAATCAATCCTAGATTACTCATCATGTAGCTTAATCTTCATTAAAGCATTTTTGAGTTCTTGAGGCCTTAGGGGCAAATTAAGTATTCTATACCTGTTTTGTGCCATTTATGAGGTTTTCATGGATCTAAATCCATCCTAAAATGCATTAGAGTATGCTCCAAGTGCTTAGAGAGCACACCCACATCCCCTTAAGCAAGAGCAAATCAAATAGTGCTTGGGTGCACTTGTTTTTAGCTCAATTTGAGGTGGCTTAGTTTAGAGTTTCTTTGTTTTTGTTTTGATTGTATGCTAGATTAAACTTTTAACGTTTGATTGATTTGAGCCTTTCAAAATAGATAACATGATCCTAGTCCCACTGGGCGTGCCAGAATGTGGACTAGGCTTTTGAGGATCCTGTTATCTATTTGGAAAGGCTCAAATCAATCAAACGTTAAGAGTTTAATCTAGCATACAATCAAAACAAAAACAAGGAAACTCTAAACTAAGCCACCTCAGATTGAGCTAAAAACAGGTGCACCCAAGTACTGTTTGATTTACTCTTGCTTAAGGGGATGTGGGTGTGCTCTCTAAGCACTTGGAGCATACTCTAATGCATTTTAGGATGGATTTAGATCCATGAAAACCTCATAAATGGCACAAAACAAGTATAGAACACCTGATTTGCCCCTAAGGCCTCAAGAACTCAAAAATGCTTTAATGGAGATTAAGCTACATGATGAGTAATCTAGGATTGATTTTAGACCAAATGAGATGTGATGATGCTATGCTTATGCAAAACAATGAAATAAACTAAGTTAATCCATTATTACTAAATTAGGATGAGCTAAAATGCTTGAAAGTAAGTTAAATTAAGATGATTATGCTAAGTCTAGAGCTAAATGGGCATGATAACAATGCATAAGAATAAAAGTTAATCTAATTGATTTGCTCTTGAAAGGAGGGGTATTTATAGGATTTGGGAAGGAAGAATGAGTGGCCAGGATTGAAATCCTTAAGAGAGGCCAAGATTCATTCAAAGGGGAGCACATGGATTGTGCTAGTCTACAGCCAATCAGGAGGTGACACATGTCACAAGGTGAGTGGATGAAAGGAAGGGTAAAAATGAGTCAACAAAGGGGGCTCAAAGCTCATAACTCCCCTCATAAGTGCTTGTAAGAGCATTGAATGAGCCTTTAAGGGACTTTGATGACTTTGTGGATGCATTGAATGTTTTGTGGTTGAGATATTTGGAAGGGGAGACTTTGCTTTGGTTTAGAAAAGTCTTAAGCTTGGTTAGGATTGTGCAAATGTTTAGGGGTAGGATTAGGATTAGGATTAGGGGGATTTAGGATTAGGATGGGTGAAGAGGTTGGGTTGAGAAGTTTCTAGAAGAGTCTAGAGTTTTCCTTGGTTTAGGGAGAATGAATAAATGTTTATTCATTCCAAAGGTTTTAGTTTTGGAAATATTTATTAAAATATATTTAATAAATATGAAAATAAATATTTAATCTTAATTAAATATTTTGAGTTGGGATTAGGGTTAGAAAAGATGGGATTAGCCTTTTAATCGAAATTAAGAAGGGATTAGAAGATTCTGGAAGAGGTTAGTGGTCTTAGGGAAATTGGCCAAGTTTTGGTCAAAAAATAAATTAATTATTTTTTTGGGGATTTTTGGTCAATTTATTAATTAAATAATTAATAAATAAGAAAAATAATGTTTAAATAAGATTTAAACATTTTTGGGAGGGATTTCTTAATTAAATATTTTTAATTAAGATAAAGGGATTTAATGACATAAAAATAAATAAATAAATTAAATAATTAATTAATTAATAAATGATGATGTCATCAGAGATTTTCAGAAAATAAAAATACTTTATTTTCTAAAAGATTTTTAGGTGTCTACAAATAGAATCCAAGATATGAATAGAATTATCATGTTTGTTCAATTTCATCTTTTTTAAATTAACTCCCTCCTTTGGATCAAGCATAGGTTAGTAAAAGAGAATCAAATCATCAATAGATGTTTTAGGAGAAGAGAGTTTTTGGGAAACATGTTTATGGGATCTAGTACGATGTTTACATCGACGATCACAAGAAAAATGATTACACTTGGTTTGGTTTAGGATCAACCAACAACAAGCCCTTTTCTTCTTTAGGAGGAAGAACAGAAGGAACCTCAGTAGGTTGAGAGATATTATTGGTTGAGAATTTATAAGATATAGGAGGCATAACAAAAGCATACATAGGAGGTGTAGGTAGAAGTCCATGTATAAGACAAGGGGATGGAATGTATATTTTAGATTTTTTATTTCTGATATGACCAAAAGAGATTGTCTTTGATGGATTGAGTTGACTAATGCATAGAAGGCCTAAAGAAGTCAAGGACAATAGGCTCCCAAGGTATTGAAGGATGATAAAGACTATTATTATTAGTGATGATTTCTTCTTTATGGGGAAACTTAAAACACTTACATGGATAGGAGATGCTATTGATTTCATAGAAATGCGTGAAGGAAGGCCAAGTTAGAATTGAAAGTGATTGGTAGTTGGGATGACAACAAAGGTGACATCTAGAGTCTTACCACCAACTTCTATGGGAGATGTAATAGAACCATGGGTAGGATAAGTGAAACCATTGCAATTTTTGATCATCACATTAGATTTACCATAGAGATCACATTGTGATTTTCTATTGTAAATATGTTCTTCAGTTATCACATTCACGATGAAAAGAGGATTAGTAAGGACACCATGATAATAGAGATCACTAACCTTTGCAACAATACAAAGAGGACCATCAAGTGTTTTAATCATCTCACTAGGATCAAAGGTAATACAAAACTTAGGCTCAAATTTGGATTTAGGTTTGAATTTAGATTGATCAACAAGATTGACACCAATATTGATTTCAACACATATATCATCATATTCAACAACATGGATAGATGAATGAAAAGATTGGGTAGACTTAATGATAAATTGGTCAAATGAGATGAAAAGGATTGGTATAGATTTTCATGCTTTGGTTGGGAGGTTCTATGGACTTTTTCCCTTGATAAATAACACCCTCAATAGATATAGTGTTAGAATCAATGAGGTTTTCAATAATAGATTTCAAATGGAAATAATTCTTACTATCATGATCGGGTTGATGATGGTATTGACAAAAATCTTTGTGATCAAAGGATTTGGGAAAAGGTTTGGATGTGTCAATCAGGTTAAAAAAAGGAAGAGTTAACACTTAAGAATTATTCAAATTCAACATAACATTATGAAAATATTCAAAAATATAAGTAAAATAATGAGAAGGTCTAAATATAGATGAAAAAGTAACCACACCTTTGGATGTTGCTACCACTTTCTCATAAAAAATGTTGGATGAATTATTATTTTTAGTGAAGTTCTTGGGTTTTTGAAACTTGTTATAGGATTGAGATGCAACATCACTCTTATCAGAGTTAGAGTATTGAATAATAGAAGATATTGAAGAATTGAGGGAGGTGATTGGCAGTGCTGAGGAGATTACTAAAATGGTGAAGATGTTTCAGCAAATGGAAGACAAAATGAACAAGGCAAATATTTCTTATAATGAGGGGGTTCTATTGAAAAGGATGGAAAAAATGGAAAGTAGTATTGCGTGCTTGGAGAGAACTATTGGAAACATTTCCAAGAAGAGATATTCCATCCTTAAAGTCTTTGTTGAGCATGTCAGAATCCTGGTGGACAAGCTAGAACAAGGTAAAGGGGAGTAGGAGCCAAAGGAGATTAAGGAGGGACAGGGGCCCAGTAAGAGGACTAGAGCAAGCTTTAAGAAGATGAAATCCAACGAGAATAAATACTTGGAGGAGCTAATTATTAGCAGATGTTGTCTGATCAAGCGGCTGAACTTATGAAGGCTATCTAGCTATCTTTTTGTTGTCTTGTTCTTTTTTGCTATCATCTTTCCTTTTTTTGGGAAGAGTCATTAGTTTTTGTTGTTTCTTGTTGTGCTATTTCAATGACTTTGTTTGGGCTTCTAATTCTTTATCTGTAACTTCTTATAAAAGGTTTTGGGTCCTTTCAAAACCTATTTTTACGTAATCAAAATATCACTCGTATCAAATTGAGACATTGCAATCATGCTCTCAAACTGACTCATTTGAAGATGATAATTATGGAGCACCAAACATAATTGAGTAAAAGAAGAAAATTCAAAAAGAATAATATGATCTCTAATTTATTTTTGTAAATTAGAAAGTAAAATACATTGCACATCAATATCAGGAACAAGATAAGAAATATGATTGTGCAGATGCTTAAATCTACTAATAAAATCAGTCACTTTTTCTTTAATTCCTTGTTTTCAATGCATTAAATCAGTCAAAGAAATATTAGGACCAATATTGTTTGGAAATTGTTCAATGAAACAATTAGAAATATTTGTAAAGGACTCAATAGAATAAGGAGGCAAAGAACAATACCATTGAAAATATTTATCTCAAAAGGTTCTAGTAAACAATTTAACCATGAACATATGATCATGACATAAATCACTTCATAATATTTGAAAGGTTTTGACATGGGTCAAAAGATCATCTTTCCCATTATAAGTCTTGGGATGAGGAATATCCATGTATTAAAGAATAGAAATACAAATGATATATAAGAACAAAGGACTAGAAATGTCACAAGTAGCAATGTTGAACTTAGATTGGGTCATGGAAGTCACTTTTTGTTACAAGGAAGATATTGTTTGAGCCAAGATACTAATAGTAGAATTGAAAGAAAGAGTGGTAAGAGATATATGTAAAATATTTGGACCATTATGAGGAATGAAAGGAATGGTGGAGTAAGAAAAAGGAACACTATGGCATTGATGAAGGTAAGTAAACACATGGAACACTTGAATGAATAGTGAGAATATAATAGGATTAGGATTTCTAACATGTGGAGGATTTTTTAATGGAAGTAGTGATAATGAGTGGAGACTAAGGGGACACACTATGAATGTAGGTATAAATAGGCATCAAGATCTCAACACTAGTAGTAGGTGGAATGAAACCTAGCTCTTGGGAACAATCTCTAATAGGATTGAAATTGTTATCTATGAGATGAGAGGTACTATGCAAGATATTAACATCATGTTCATTATTTTGAATTATCTTTGTCAAACCCTCTCTAATGGATATGTCCTCAGAAATAGACCTTTTTTGTACTAATCATTGCTCAATTTATTCTAAGTTAAGGGAAAGTTTTTGAATTTTCATAGGAGAGAATATTAAGGCCCCATATTCATCAGGAGAAGAGTGGGAAGAGTTTTTATCAAAATTAGGGTTAGTTTTATTGGTAAGAATGTTTTTTATTAAGTAAAATAGGTTTTATAGGGTTCCTGAAACCCACAGCAAAATAAAATGTAGCAAATACAAGATCAAAGCTAAGGTAAAGCAGAAAAAATAGAGGAACAAGCCATAGAAAGGCTAACTGACAAGCTACCAAAAAATGGAGTAGACAAAATAAAGCAAAAAAGAGACAGGCACCAGGTGTCGAGGTTAAGCGAGGCTCTTGAGCATAGCAACATCATTGCATTCAAGGACATCCATCTTCTTTGCTTCCTCTTTTACCTTCTAAATGTTGTGGGGTCCTTGGGAACTGTCATCATCCCTATTTTTTTTTGTTCTGGCTCTGGTTCTCTTACCTGGACCTTCGTTGGGCTTCTTCTTTTCTTCCTCCATGGTCCTCTAATCATCCCTACAATCCTTCTTATCTTCCATTTTTTTAATGAGTAGCTTGATATGCTCATTGGATGCTTTGAGAATGTTATAGTTTTTCTCTGCAATGCCCTTAAGGGTGTCCTCAAGAATTCTCATTTTTTATTCCAAGTGATCAACCCTTGACTCCAACCTTCTCTTACACTATGTGCCTTTGTGGTCCTTATCATCTTATCTCTATATTTTGTCTTTGAGATCTTCAATTTTGTGGAAGATCCATTTGAAGGACCTATACTAGTTCAGCATGCAATTCTTAGCATTTTTTAGGAGATTCATCTCCATTTCCCTGGCCTTGTCACTAAGGACCACCAGAGCAAGTTCAATCAACTCCTCCTTATGGATTCTGCCATCAGTGTCCTCTAGGATTTTGGGGTTCACAATTTCCCTTATGATCGCCATCCGCACTGTGTTCACATTGAAGCTCCTCCAACCCTTTTTCTCTTTTCCAGAATCTTGACTTTGATACTCCCCTCTGGACTTTTCTTCTGAGGTATCTTGCAAATCGGGAGACAGGGTAGAGGGATTACCCTGGTCATCTTTGGGGTCCTTAGAATTAGGGACTTGAGCTTCATTTTTGGCTCTAGATGGGGGCTAAGGAGGGGGGCAGTTGTCATCGCTGATAGTGAGATCAACAGAGAGACGGCCTGAGAAATCCCCCTTTGTGTTGAGGTTTTCCCCTTTTACATATTCTGTCATCTTTCTAGCTTCCCTTTTAGAGTTTCCCTCCTCATCATCTATGTTCATTTCTTCATCATTTTTGTTATACTCCTCGTCTGAGGGTATCTCCTTTCTATCCTTCTTTTTCAGAGATTTTTTAATTTTGATCAAGCTCGAATGTCTCTTCTTAGATGAAGACCCTTGTTTCAAATTTTTGATATCTTCTTCCTCATAATCCTTAGAATGCATACCCTTGATGTTACCTTCCTCATTGGTAAGAATGTTAGTTTCATCAATATTTTTAGAAAAAATAGAGGACTTGGGATCAAAGGAAACCATAAGTCCATGACTTCTCCTAACCAAAATTCTATAAGTAGGAGTCAAGGTAATAACACTCATGCACAAGATAATAAAAGAGATATACATCTAATTCAAATATAGAGTTTGAAAGAGATGTGTAATTCAACTAAGCAAAATACAAAATTGAATGAAAAATACATCTAACCATCAAATATGGAAATATATAATGTAAAGATATATCCAAATTCATACAATGTAGAAAATGTGAATTGTAAATAGTGATTAATCCAATGCATTAAAAATATCTATCTAAACACCAAATTAGAATTAAATGACATGCATTGATTTCACCAAAAATGTAAAGGGAAGCTATGTATAAATGGTTTAATCACTTCTCCTTTTCATGAATTGCACATTCCAGAAGGAAGATGACCCATTCGGTTCAAGAGGAGACTTAAACACTAAGTGGAAGAGTCATCCTTCTCTAAAATATGTAATGATGAAATGGAGTAATGTAAATGATTAATAAGGAAAATTGTTGAAAAAATATAAATAGAAGACTAATACAGACTAATAGAGAGCTAAAATGTATAGAAATGGAAACCAAAAACTAGATTTGATGCATGGTTGAAATATGGGATTATAATGTAGGGTACAAGATGGAAATGTTGACCTATACCTGGGGATAAGAAGGCAATGATGACCTACCCCTAGTGTTTTTTACCGATCTTTCTAGGGATCATTCGATAGTGTTCAATCTTTCTAGATCTTTTATGATGAGTATGTAACCTATTCCTAAAAGGTAATGGGGAAAAGGTTATCTAAAGAAGTTTTCCTTGGTCAAACCCCAGTTTCTAAATCAACCTCAAAAATAAAATAAAATTACATAAAGGAATTATGGAAAATGGTAAACTTTTTATTCACCTTGTACAAACCCTCATGGATGGATGTATAAATCCCTCATACCCATGAAGATGCTTGAACACACTTAAAATCCAAAGATTTGACCTTGGAATGTAATGCAGAATCAAGGATGTCAACACAAGCACATAGATATGTGATTGCCACTCCTAGATCTTGAATGTAGATATACTTTATAATCACTTGCAATGAAGAAGAAAGAATGTGAATGGATGGATCTTCTTTATTAATTGATAATTCTTCTACTTAGCCATCATGGGAGACAAAATTGATTCATTTGGAGAATATTTTCTTTGAGTTGAATGATCTTGAAGAATTGGAGACTTGGAGAGACTTGATATTGGATGCTTGCCTTCAAATCTTGAATCCAATTGCTCAATTGCTTGAAAAACTTGATATCTTAATTTCAAACTTTTAGAGAATGGATGCATATCAAAATGGGGAAAGATAGGGTGTTTTTATACTCATTCCATCATTTCAAGATTAAAAAAAGATCTAGGGTGATAAAAAAATCAAATGTCCTAATATCCCAATATAGGGCCTCAAACCAAATTCTGACATTGATCCTCAGGGACAAGATGCCATTGGTACCTTGTTTGAAGGACAAGATGCCATTGCCATCCTATGCCCTAGAGAATGGGTCATAATTTGAATAGGGTGTCAACATAGGTAAAAATATGTGGGCGAAGATGAACATGTTGCCGAGATCAAGAATAATGGGCATTTAGACCTTAAAATCATCGAAATGGGGTCTGGTAGGTCCTAATAAATCATCCAATTATGGGTGCTAAATTTTTATGATCGTATAATGGTTAAGGATCAATCATTGACTAATTAGACTAAAGTTAATAATGAATATTTCCTTTAAGATGATGATGCATATAATTGATGACTAGACATGATATTTCCTGATTACGTACAATAATAAATGTGTTCTATTGAGGTTAATAAAATGATTACTCCAATGAGTGTGTCTTTATCTATTGAAGTATTAGTTGAGAAATATAAATGGAAGGTTCTACTTGGTATTGATTATTTGGAAACAGAAATGAAGATTCCTTTCTCATTTTTTCTTCTTCCTAATAGTTACTAACAAAGATGTTCATTAGAATGAAAATAAAGAGTTGATTTTCTAGGTGGGAATAAAGAAATCTTTGGATATAGGACCTAATTATCCAAATTTCATTAGAAATGAAAATATATAAGTAAGTATGATCAAATTAATATATTTTTGTTAGTGCAAATGTTGAAACATGATAGGCTTTTAGATCATTGTTTAGTGTGGAGCCTGGTTAGTCTTCAAGTGGGAGATTGTTGGTTTTCGGTGAGTGATCATGGAAGTATTATACACTCATTGGGTGGAGGTGTCAACACATAGGGATACCATAATGTTGATGAGTAGCACTGACCTGTGCTGGCACAAAGCACTAGAGTAGAATTTTTTCTCGTATGTACGATAATAAAAGAATATGAGTAAGAGAATACAAGTACAAGAATACGAGTATGAAGATAAGATTACAATAATATTATTTTAAGGTTAGATAAATTATTTTATTATCCAACATTGTAAATTGCTTAAAAGGGGCATTATAAATAAGCGATTATGTGAGAAATTGTATCAGATTGAAATTTTCTCTTTTCTTGATAATAAAATGAGTGGATGGTTGTTTTTGGTGGATGTAGCCTATATTAGGTGAACCATCTTAAATCTATGTGTTATTTTTTTTTGTCTTCACTATTATTTGCATTATCTTAATATTATTTATTATCATATTTTCCTAAACCCTAACACATTTCTTTATGTTTTTGTATTGGAAAATTATCATCTTAATATTATAAGAATTGAACATGAGCTAATATTATTAAGTAGATGGATAAGTGGTAATGTACTTTTCCTAAATAGATTTCATAATGTTATTTTATCTTCTAAATATTGGTGTGACACTTATTCATCTCTTTGATGGATTTAAATTATGCTTGTTATACTAGGATCTAGTGCAATGAAAAGTAGAGAACTTAGCTTTAGGTACTTGATATGAGGTAGATGTTAATTATTTTCAGGTTACATAGAGTATAGAAAAGAATATTTATACTATGTACACAATTAGGCTGTTAGGAAACTTTCCATTGTTATTAAAATATCTTATTGATTATTATAAAGAACATGACAAATATGAAAAAATCTAACTACTTAATAACCACCTTTAAAATTTTCTTTAAAAATTTAAACTTTAATTTTCACAATAAAAATCTAATACTTAAACTTATTAACACAATCTCAAATTTTTAAACTATTTAATTATTTCTCTACATAAAAATAATATTTTGATTACAATCACTTATTTCTAAAATTTGATTATAATCTTTTCCCCTTATATTTTAACCCAATCTCTTTCAATAACTTCTGCCACTTTATATTTAAGGAAAAAATAATAATTCTAAGATTTAAATATTTCTTCACAAAACTAGATTCCTCCACACGCATATCTAGGAAAATAATTAAACTTATCCCCCGGTCTATTCAAGTTGCAGGTGATATGCATTGGTATCTACAATACTAAATAAAATTGTCAGTCATGCATGCATTCAGAGCCAAGTGTGCAAAAAGTATACTCTCTTGCTACGTTGGAACTTTACAGAAAAAAGCGGTGAAGATTTAAATTTTATGAATTATTCAATGCCCGAGACTTATCCATAAAAGCTTACTGATCAGTTCTTTGTCAGCAAACTTTACGACTAAGTTATCCCACCTCTGCGAAAAAGGCAGCTCAGTCATTAGAGAACTCAAATCTCAAATTATAACAAAAACCTCCATTAAAAAGGGTGTAAAACTATCTAGCACGTTTGTATTCGACTGATTAGATTGTATTACATGTTATCTGATATAAATCCAAACTGACTGAGTTCAAAAGTTAGTTTCCATATCTAAATAAAAATATATATAGAGAATTTTTTTTTTTCGTAGTGTTAGATTTAAAGGTCTTTGTCCATGGAATTAATTTATTCAGAATAGGTCTATTTTAGAATAAGGACCTATTCTATTATACGTTTGGATTTCATAATGTGAAATTGGAATAAGGATTATTTTTCATTTTTTTAATTAATTTGAATAATATGTATTTTTAATTTATTAAAAAATTATAATTATAAAAAAAAAAATTTCTTACAAATTTTAATTTTTGAACTTAGCATTTTTGTTGCTGGTTTTTAATTAAAATATATATGTATTTTTAACTTATATATTTTTAAGTTAAAAATACATATATTTAAGGACACTAACACTGGGAAGGGTAAGGTGGAGAGTTCCAAGGAGGAGACAGAGAGAGTGAACAAGGATTTTGAGAATCTGAGTTGTCTTGCTTTCCTGATAAATCTTAGTAATATGAAAAATGACATCACAACTATGAAGTCTCATATTCATCAGTTTCAAAAAGAGACTGGGATCCTTAAAAAGATGAATCTGGGGGAGAAAACCCTGGGCCATAGTATTGATGAGCTCATGGAGACAGTCGGTAGGGCTGAGGGGCTCATTGTCTTTAATGACAGAATTACTGCTATTGAAGAGAAAATTGATAAAAGAGAGGGGATGGAAAAAAGAATTCAGATTATGGAAAATAGAGTCGACAAGCTGGAGAAAATGGTTGGAAACATTGCGGAGGAGAGCTTTGCTATTCTTAAGGCTTTGACAAAGCATGTTAAGATTCTGGTGGACAAACTAGACCAGGGGAAAGGGGAGCAGGGGATCACCGAGCTCAAAGAGGATCATGGTCTCAGCACCTTATGAAATGTATTTAGCCTGCAGGTTGCTGTCCTGCTGACTTTTTGCTATCTTTTGTTTATTTCTCTATTTTTATTTATGTTTAAAGACTTGGTTGTGTGCTTTTTTTTGGTGTTGTTGCACAAGTTTTGTTGGAACTTTAATGCTTATCATGTAACTCTGATGTAAAAGGTTTCGGGTCCTTTCAAATCTTGCTTTTATGTAATCAAAATTTATATATTTTTAAATTAAAATATGTATTATTATCTTTTAAAAAATAAGATTATAATATATATATATATATATATATATATATATATATATATATATAATTTAAAAATTATTATAAAAAAATTATAAAAAAATTATAAAAAATTATAATATTATAATCCCTTAACCATTCAGCATGGACTCAAAAAATTTATACATTTTGTTGTAATTTTGAATCTATGAAAAACTTATTCTGGAATAAGAAATGAGTTCCAGGTTTAATCCAAACATTGGCTAAAAAATGGGGATTAGTTTTCTAATTCATAATTCAAAAAATGGCCACAAACAACAATTACTTAGTTCTCACATTAAATAATGACTATTCCAGATTAATACCAGGAACCAAACGGGCGCTAAGCTTAGTATTATCTAGATGTTTACAACATAGATTTTTATTATTAAATTAATTGTTCTTTTCTAAATATTTGTATTCTAAAGAATATAGAATGTTCTTTGATTACTCTTATAAAGTTGATGGTATGTTTTTGCTTATTTTATTTATGAAGGTTTAAACTTTTAGAAGTATGATATAAATAATGATAGTGGAATGGTATCAAGAACAATTTTGACAAAATAAATAACTCTTTGTCTTTGATTCCTATGAGACTTGTATTCTTATATAAACAATTCTAAACCGATTCTTTAACTAAAAATATGCTTAACTTCTTGGAACATAAATCTAGGGCAGACTTTCAAATGTGTTTCTATGTTCTAATAATTTGAATTTGTTTCTTTGCTCTAGTAATTTGTTTCAATCTCCAAATTTTGTTAGTGGAAGACAATGATTTTAAGGGACTAAATGATTTTAGATTTTGAACCTCAACCATGAAAATTATGACCTTACTAAATTAGAGTATTTAAATTTCTAATTATAAAAATTTATAAGTTTCTATTTATTATTTTTATTTAATCAACTCTTATGTGAATCAGTAAGATTCTAGTATTCTAAATAATTATAATAAACTTCATTTTAAATTGAATAAACACTTACTTTTGAAAATTATACATATAAGTTATGCTATCATGCTTTCTTTTTAATGATATTACAAATTTTGATAGATACTATTGCCTGAATTCACAATTAAAATCAGATCAATTATCCCACAACCATTAACAAATTCTCTAGTTTGATAGTATAGTTCATGATTTTCTACAATAACCTTTTAAACCCCTCAAAAACTTAAATGCATTAAATTCAAATTCTATCTACAAATGAAACTAAGAAATAAGGAGGCAGGTCTTCTTACAATTTTCCATTCTCATGGTCCTCCTAGACCCCCTCTGTTGTTTGCTTGCTAGATTCATCAGATCTCTCAGGATATTCATCTACCTTCACACTTGCACTTTCAATCATCTTGTTTTTCCTTTTGTTGAAACACTTGCCTTGCTTCTTGTTTTTCATCTACCATAGGACATTGAAGCATGGGACCCAGATTGGTGTGGGGAACATGTGGTTATGAGAACTCTAGAAGAACATGCAAGAATCCAGGCGTGGTCAACAACCCATTTGCAAAGGACAACAGATACTGAGGCGAACACAAATGACAAAGGGGAGGCTAGTTAATTTTTTCTTCAAGTTTCAAAGCAAAAAATTGCCTAGCTCTTCTTTTATCATTTTGGTTTCAATTTTGGAAGTGAAGGAAAGAGTTTAATGCTCTCTTTACAAACAGACTTAAGTTTACTCATCTGATTCATGAGTGGATTATATGTAGTAGGAGTTTATATTAGAATCTTGATCAAACTTTTTCAGGAGCAATAGTAGACCATAGTGGCCGGCTTTATTTGTTGTTTAGATTTCTATTTTCTTTTTAAAGACATTATGCCCACTCTGTATATTTCAGATATATAATTATTAATATAATTTTGTTATTAACCTTTTTACTGATGATTCTACGAGTAATATAATTTAAACGAAATGCACACCTCGACTTAAGCATCACACAAAAATTCACAGTCAAATCACTGCAAACTCCCCTATAGTACGAATATAGATGATAATTAAGGGTTCCATTTTTAATTATTATAATATAGGCACCCTAAACATAGAAATCTCGTAAATTCATGGGTTAGTTTCTGTAAGGGAGTGCTAAAAATAGAATACTCACACTGGTACAGATTACTATAACTTTGGATTCTTGCGAAACGAGTTTGTACACAAGTTTCCAAAAGATGAAGGAAAGTAATTGCGAAATAAGATGAAAATTGGACGTCAAGCACAATAATTTAACAATGCTTTTCTACGTGGAGGAATGAATGGAGTTGCGTGTGATTTGGGGATGGATAGCACGTTGTATCTGCTTTGCTTATCCACATTTTGGATGTTATAAATACGCATCATTGCATTCTTCCTGACCATCTTCCTTGTGTTGTATTTGCAATTCTTTTGGTAGATTGGTAGAGTTTGTTTTGGGTATTGGGTAGTTATAATTCTTCTCCTGCTAGCTTCTTCATCTCCGTCATCATCATGATCATGGCTAACAACGTTTCTGCATCAGCTTCAATGGTATGTGGGACTCGTTTTTCTTTGATTTTGATCTCTATTTAGAAGAGAAAATTCTCATCTAATGTTTTTTTTATATATCCTGTATAAAACTCTCTCTTATTCTTTTATATATCCTGCATAAAACTCTCTCTTATTCTGATGGCAGAGTATGAGCTGAAATCTGAAATGTTGATGTTAAAAAAATTCATACACAAACTAAACTAGAAACGAATAAGAGTAGAGAAAATGTGTGGAGAGATAATGTTTTTGTGTTTTTTTGGAATTTTTGATTTTATAGAACTTGCAGCACTGCACATTAAATTGGTGGTACTAGCTGGTTTCCTATTGTCGTTTTGAATAGATTTTGTGTAGTTTTTTAATGTCTGTCAAGGAAGATAGGATATAGAAGTTACAGAGCTATAAACCTGTTTAGAGCATTAGAGAGACATTTGTAACTTCAAGCCTTGCCAAGCATTCTTTTAAGGATTGTATTGTTATCAACGATGAGTCTTGCTAACCTGAATGCATTCAGCAAAGTGGGTTTCATGAGTTTTTCTTGTTCATGTTGTTGTTTTCCTCAGCTAGTCTTGGGCTATATGGATCATGTGCGGCAGCTTTTTCTTGGCTAGTAGTATATGTTATGATAATTTCTCTTATTGTGAACCACCTTTTGGTATCTGTTCATTCTTTTTAAGCTGCATTCTTCATTACAAAGTTAGAAAAATACAAGTAACAGATTGATGTTAATATACTTCAAATATAACTAAACAAAAATAGTTAAGATCAACTAATCAGCTAAAGTCTACAATCTGATACTCATCGGGAAAGAAATAAGTGTGATTATAACTCATGTCACCACTGTCTAAAGATTGTGTTTTTAACTAGGTCCAGTATTCGAGCCACTAGGAGAATAGGCTGGAAAAGAAGTTGTGGTTATGTTATTATTTCCTTTGCCTCCTAGAGGTGTTAAAACTTTGATTGCTAGAAATTATCTACTACTAGATCTCCTATCAAATATCTTGTCAATGTCATGTGAATTTGAAATCATTAAAAAAATAATGCTATAGGACATTTTAATAATTGGTTGAATGTGAGAAGCCCAACTTCTTGAGGTAACATGAATCTCTGATTACAATTCCATGCATTTTTAAAAAAAAGTTCTGAGATAATTTCGTTCTTTTTTTTGTAGATGATGGAGGAGGAAGCAAGGTTTGAAGCAGAAGTAGCAGAAATGAAAGCATGGTGGGCATCTGATCGATTCCGCCTGACAATGAGACCCTACACTGCAAGGGACGTTGTTCGTTTGAGGGGCACCATGCGCCAGAGCTATGCCTCAAACTCCATGGCCAAGAAGCTATGGACTATATTGAAAACCCACGAAGCCAACAAAACGGCCTCTAGAACATTTGGGTGCCTGGACCCAGTTCAGGTGGCCATGATGGCCAAATACTTGGACACTATCTATGTCTCTGGCTGGCAATGCTCTTCTACACATACTTCCACTAATGAGCCAGGCCCTGATCTGGCAGACTATCCCTATGACACGGTCCCTAACAAAGTAGAACACCTCTTCTTTGCTCAGCAGTTCCATGACAGAAAACAGAAGGAAGCCAGAATGAATATGAGCAGAGAAGAAAGAGCCAGGACTCCTTATGTTGATTACCTTAAGCCCATAATTGCGGATGGGGACACTGGTTTTGGAGGTGCAACTGCAACAATCAAGCTTTGTAAGCTGTTTGTGGAAAGAGGTGCAGCAGGGGTGCACATAGAAGATCAATCTTCTGTGACAAAAAAGTGTGGTCATATGGCAGGGAAGGTATTGGTTGCCACTTCAGAGCACATCAATAGACTGGTTGCTGCTAGGTTGCAGTTTGATATAATGGGTGTAGAGACTGTTCTGGTGGCTAGAACTGATGCTGTGGCTGCAACCCTGATTCAATCTAATGTTGATGGGAGGGATCATCCTTTTATTTTGGGGGTCACTAACCCTAGGCTTAAGGGTAAGCCTCTTGCTTCAGTGTTGGGAGAGGCCATGACAAATGGAAAGACTGGTAGTGATTTGCAGACTGTGGAAGATAGATGGATGGGCATGGCAAATCTGAAAACTTTCTCAGAGGTTGTAGAGGATGCCCTTAGGAACATGAACATCCAGGAGAAGGAGAAGAGTAACAGGATTAATCTGTGGTTTGATAAGGTTGATGGGCTGTCCCATTTTGAGGCCAGAGAGCTGGCTGAAAGACTGGGTGTGTCTAATGTCTTTTGGAATTGGGATCTTCCAAGAACTAGAGAAGGATTTTATAGGTTCCAAGGCTCTGTGAAGGCTGCTGTTGTGAGGGGTTGGGCCTTTGCTCCCCATGCAGATCTCATTTGGATGGAGACCTCAAGCCCTGATTTGGTGGAATGCAAGGACTTTGCACTAGGTGTGAAATCTCAGCACCCTGAGATCATGTTGGCCTACAATCTCTCGCCTTCTTTCAATTGGGATGCTGCTCGCATGAGTGATGAGCAGATGCAAAACTTCATTCCACAGATCGCCCAGTTGGGATTTTGTTGGCAGTTCATCACTCTGGCTGGATTCCATGCTAATTCACTGGTTGTTGATACTTTTGCAAGAGATTATGCTAAGAGAGGTATGTTGGCTTATGTGCAGCAGATTCAGAGACAGGAAAGGCTTAATGGAGTTGATACACTTGCCCATCAGAAATGGTCTGGTGCTAATTATTATGATGCTCTTCTCAAGACTGTGCAAGGTGGTATTTCTGCAACTGCTTCCATGGGTAAAGGTAATGTTTTGTAGCTTCTACCTGTTAACTAATATTATGTTTCATGCCATCATACAAATACTTAATTGTTATTTTTTCAGTGATTGATATTCTTACATCAATATTCTGACCTTTCAAATCATACTCTGTGACTATCTCTGATTATATGTTAAAGAGATAAAATAGTTTGGCAACTATCTATCTTATATTTCTTTCAACGTATTTGAAGAGATTAAATCTTATGTGATCTTATGCATGCTTCATCTTCAGGAGTGACTGAAGATCAGTTCAAAGGGGATACTTGGAATGGAAATTTGGGCTCATTAGATCTCAATGGTAGAGATGACACTATTATTGCCAAAGCCAGAATGTAAGATTTGAATGGCAGCTTGTATGATTAGGTTATGTTTACATATTAAGACGTTTTTCTCCATGTCTCTATCTAGTAGAATGTAAAAGACAAGCTGGATTGAAGTCTGCTGAGTAGTTCCATTCATCTACGATTATCAATGTTGCTCTTTTATGCCCAGTGGCAAATTCTGCCGGTGCCACAACAAAACAAATAGCCACCTGGTGAATTGTAATGCCAATTTGTGTTGATAAGGACTACCTCTAATTGATAATAAATTCCGAATTCCATTTTCTTTCTATTACTTTAACAATTTTATTGAATTATATCACTTGATCAAATTTATATGTGTTTTGTATTAGTTATTAAGCAATATATTTCTTTTTCTTTAAGGTTTGGTGTGGAGTCCTGGATTGCTTATTTTGTAATTAGTTAAACAGTATGCTTTTAACTAATTATCATTTATAGAATGAGTTTCTGAAAAATAATTATTCGGTGAATTATTTCAATCATTAAATCATATTAGGCGATTTCTGCGTTGAATTTTACATGTGGAGATGAATATTATATAATTAATTTTATTTTTTTATTGGGAACTTTTATCTTTTATAAATTAAGAAACAATCAGGTGCATAAAACCATACTACTGTCAGGCTTTCTTTATTTTTCCAGTTTGGAATAACATCTACGATTAATTTTAATGGTAATGAAGCCAAATATATTAATTAAAAAAATTTCCCAATGTTATGGAACTTGAAACAATTTTTTTATTCTTTGTGCTATTAAAAGAAAGTGTCTTAACGTTGTTGGGATTGGAAAGATAAAGTATTGAGAGAGGAAGGTGAATCAGTAACCTCTAAAACTTTTAACATTTAATCTTTCTAATGGTATTTCTTAATTAACTGACTGATTTCATTGTTTGTCACATACATTCATGTAATAGAAAATGTAAAGTGCATGTAAACAAAACAATAAATCGTTCATGAAAATAAGTACTCATGACTCAGATATTTTGGTTACGTAGAAACTGTTGTTATAAGGTAAAAACTGTGGTGGGGATGACACCCACAAATTCTTCACTATTACAGTAAATAAAGTATGTCTGTTAAGACTACAATTGTTGATCAATTCTAATGATCTTACCCTGTTAGGAGTAATAAAATATCGACTAGATCTACCTTGTTATATGATTTTAGCAACACATTGAAGTGTGCACTCGGTTAAGAGATTTACAATAAGACTGTTAAGTCCACTCTATTAAGAGAATTAAATCTACTACAATGGCTAAATTGATAATATTAGAATATCTATAAAAATGACAACTAACACTTGTCTAATTCAGATTTGTGAAATAACAAATAGATATCACCTCAATGTGATGTATAAGTCCTTATGTCCTGCTTGGTAGCTTTGTATGTGTTCTGATAAAATTGATTCTACCTCTCATAAACCTTTTGTCATAAAACCCTATGTCTGATCTCCTGATGTCCTTTGTACGACTATTTCTTCATGATCTCTCATCTTAATGACATCTTTTACAATTATATATCAAACAATCTTGACCTAGGTAGGGTTACAAAATCTTAGAAAACCTAAGATCAACGATATACAAAAATAACCTAGATCTACCATTACATAGGAATCATCACAAAAGTTAATGATTACATCCATATTAAATATGTCTCGATCTTGGTAAACTATTTATATGTTCGATGTAAACCGTTTACATAGATAAATGTGTCATTCATGATTACTATGGTGTTTCCTGGATAACTCGGCAAACACTGCATTCACTGTTCGGTAAATTATCGATGCTCAGTGTGTATGAATGCTTAGTGTTCACTAGCTCAGTACTCAGTAAATTCTTGATGCTTGGTAAGTGTGCTTGATCAAACCTTTGTTTAGTTAACTTGGACTACTGCCTTGTCTTTGCACGGCATAAAGGTTTTGTCTACTTGACCAACTGGCTTGATGTCTCCTTATACCATCCTTTACCCACTGAATAAATTATAACTTATGGATACTAATGACAATACATTAATGCTCAAATAGAGATAACAATCTCCCCCTTTGGCATTAGTATCAAAACCTTATGTATATAGTACCGATTGCCAAAATATATACAAACTCAAAATTTTACTAACTGTACATTGACTTCTTTCTATACTAACTAACTCCCCCTTTGTACATGTTGTCGGTAGTGTGAAGTACATAGTGGCATATATACATAGTTTTCCCCCTTTTTGAAAGTAATGCCAAAAATAACAAAAGGTACTTACAACTGATAAAAAATGTGCTTGTGGGTTTTCTGGAGTGATGCTAAGAGGTTTTCCCATTCCTCTTTCAAGTTGTCAAGTGCAATGTGCTCAAGACTAACTTGTGCATGCATATCAAAAATGTTCTCCAGAAATGAAATCTCGAGAGTAGCAACTAAGGCTTTTGCCTTCTCAATATGTCTCTCCATTATTTTTAGGCAGGGAAGTAGCTCGGCTTGAAGCTCAGTGACCTAGTCACTTATAATATCTTGCTACTTCCTCAAATCAGATTTCATCTGCCTAAATTCTTGAACTTTTATGATATGCTTGAGAAAAGCATTTGGCTCGGTTAGAGATAAGTTTGCACTGGTTTGGATCTCGTCATCCAACTTTTTAATCTTCTCACTAACGTCGGTAGTGAAACTTTCAATAGTCCATAATTGGAACAAAATTTGAGTAATCTTCTGAGTAATAGATTCCAGCTCAGTTATTACCTCAAAAAGCTTGACCTTGTTGATTGCTACTTCTTGGTCGATCTTCTTTACAAGTTTCACTTGTATCTTTGCCTCTTCCCTTTCTTCGATTCTCTTTTCTGCATCTATGTCTGGGGCATTTATGTGACTAGTTAGAGAAGCAAGTTGATCAAGTATGGGAATATCCTCATTAACATTGATCTCCAGAACCACTTGTTGTAAAATGTCTCTAACTTCCTCAAGTATTTTCTTTCTTTTACTTTCTTTTCACAAATTTTCTTGTGCAGCTTCCTAGTGCACAATTCCCCATATTTTCTATGTTCTTCGGGGTCTAGAGTTCTGGGGTCATAATCTGATATTTCAATTACTTCTTCTAGTGTTACAAGACCCTTACCATGTTTCTTAGATTCTTCTTCTCTGTTGTTGTTGGTGAGGATTTAACAAATAGAACTAGAGCTTTACTCTCTATATTTACCTTTTCTGGCTCGATAGACACACTCTCTTCTTTTTGTTCCCCCATGACCTATGTCTCAGTTGATTGTCCTAGGGCATCAGTAGTGGTGTCTTTTTGTGTTGTCTATGTTGGTTTATTCTCCTCAGTTACTTGTGATACTACCTCTGATTGTTCAGGCTAATTTGCAGTATTCTACTCAGTTGTTCCTTGTACCTCTATTGTCCCCTGATCCTTTGTTGTGTCCTTTTGTTTCTCAGGGGTTGAGCCTTTGGGTTCCTTCTATGTTATAATATCAACGGATTGTACTAATATTGGTAGGTCACCCAGTATCACACTAGTTGTTGCCTCGGTAGATGTTGGTTCCTCAGTTTGATCTACAACAATAGTGACATCTTCATCATCCTTGATATCATCAAGATCTCCATTAGTGATGTCTTAAATAAGAACATCATTTTTCCCTGTTATTAATGCTTTCTCGGGAGAATCCATATATACTTCTCTATATCCTGCCAGATAAAAATCAATAACTATGGTGTTTTCTAATACCTTGGTGTCAAATAAATCTATTGGTTTTGTTAGAGTAAAGTATTAATTTTATTAATTAACTTTACTCCCTTCTTAAGATGTCAACTCTTTTTCTTTAGTTGTTTATATTTAAACACACATGCACGAGTTGTTTTAAACTTATGCACTTGTTGTTTTAAATATAAAATTGCATGCATTAGTCTTGTAATAATTTAACTAATTATTATATGCACTTCTACTTTTTAGGTTTTCCTTTCAAGGCTTTCAATCTCCTTTATAAGGATGATCTATTGTACATTCTATTCATTCATTATATTGAGGATATTTTCTTCTTCATATTCTGAGTCAAACCCTTGCCCTCTTCTTGTCTCTACTTTTTTGTAACAAGTTTTTGTATGCAGGTGATCTTCGGGTTTTGTGGATTTGTATTGCTCAAATCCTACATGGTATCAGAGCCTAATCTACTACAGCTTGTTCGCATTTGAAGGATTCAAATCAGGAATTTTTCGGCTAATTTGAGAGGTTTTGGTTATAGTTTTCAGATCTAGTATTCTCTATAGGACATTATTTTTTGTTTCTTTTTTGTCTGCAAAAAAGATTATTTTTTTTTGACACTTTTTAGGGCTTTTTTGTGTTTTTTTTTTAATTGAAATTAGGGGGCCTCTAAATTTTGGTTCACTTTGAGCTCAAACGAACCTCACCGTTGAGCTCGCAATGCTCAAAAACCCCTATTTTGATATAAAACATGTCCAATTTGGACAACGTTGCAGGAAGAGGCAAAAAAATTTTGCCCCAAGGCTATGCACGCTCCTCGAGGCAAGTTTTCGTATGATCTTCAACGCATATTTCAAAAAAAATTTAAACAAAATTACAAAGGGGTACATTGCTCGCGCACCCCCGCCAGCACTCTGCCCGCACTCCACTGCTCCGCTCCGCTGAAAATAGTTATCGGCTACGGTTAACGGTTGCGGCTATGGTTACTGCCATGTCTCCGCCCAGCCACTAGCAGCTTCTATCACCGCCAGCGCCTACAAGAACCACCAGCAGTTAAGTTTTAAACCACCTAGACAAGCCCTTACTGCCAGCACCAGGGGTCCTGCATGTGACCAGGGGCCAGAGCTTTCACCCAATTTTTTTTGGAGTTTTTTTTGGTCATTTGAAGGCCTTTTCATTGAAATTGGCTTTCCGAGAGCTCCAGGCATCATTTTTGACAAACGAGATATCGTTGGAAAGTTGGTTCCAAGCCTGACGCTCTTATGGAGTTTACTCTAGTATTTTTTTCCATCTAGCTTTCTATTTCTGATGTCAAAGCTAGACTATCCTTTTTACATTCTAGGGGGGCTAATTTGCTCAATTTAGCTCCATTTTTTTATCCGGAAGAAGCACCGGAAAGCTCTTCTTGAGCACCATCTAGATTTCTGCCTATTTTCATCAGAATTTATTCAAGGTACACAAGATTCAGATTTGAAACTTTTTTTCTCTTCTCTTGATAAAGAAACTCATTTTAGGCTTGGGGGTTTGATATTTGGCTTGTGGGGGGGTCTTATTTTCTTGTTTCTTTCAGTTAAACAAGATATTTGTCAAAACAAAACTCCTTCTAAAACATATGGCCAAGACCTCTTCTTGTCTAGAACTTCTGACACCACATAATTATCACACATGGAAAACCCTAATGACACGACTTCTCCATTTAAAAGGCTCTAGTCTTGTCTCGATGCAGTGCAACTAGTATTACAGAGGCCCTTTGAGATCATGCAGCATTGAAACAAGATGGATGAAGTTATGGGGTTGATTGCTTTGTAGGTATCAGATAGCTTGCAGTTTCACCTTGATAGGTGCAATACCCCTCTAGCTATGTGGACAAAGCTGAACACTTTGTTTGGTATAGTGAATGAGTTTCGAGCACTTCAGATTGAGGTAGAGCTTACCTCTCTTGTACCTGATTCTTTTCCCTCTATTGAGGACTTTCTGATGAAGTTCAAATAGCAGAGATCTTTGTTACATGGATGTGGAAAACAAAAGACTGATAAAGAGTGCATTTATCTGATTCTGTTTAAGCTTAGGGGAAACTTTCAGATCTTCTCTTCTACCTTTCATTCTACCATGGATGCTTTGGGACCTACATTCACCATGCCCACTTTTGAGGTGTTATGTGATCGTTTGACTAGAGAGCAGGCAATCTTACTCAGTTGGACTCTCTAATAGGATCAAAGAACCATGCATTGGTTGCCCAACCATCCAAAGAAAAGTAGAAGCAGAAGCCAAAACAAATATCAGATTCCTCTTCTCAGCACTCTACTGGCCCACCATCTTCTTCTAAGATGGAGAAACAGAAGACTGAGAGACCTACATGTTCCTATTGTCAGAAGGGACCTCATGATGAGTCACATTATTTTTAGAAGAAATTTGATGGCTATGAGAAATAGATTGCGGATTTGAAAATTCTTCTTCAGAAGACCACTGTTTCCTCTCCATCCTCTTCTACCTCACAGGGGTCTTCTTTTCAGTCTTCCTCCACATCTTCAACATTTGGATAGGATTTTGGAAAGGGTCATGCATGGCAGGCATCCATTGCATCCCCTTCACAGGTCCCTTGGATACTGGATTCAGGTGCTTCTCACCATATGGAATCTTCTCAAGGGGTCTTCTCTACTATTGATGCTTCTCCCATTCCTCATATTCTCATGGGGAATAACATTGTCCTGACAGTCTGCAGGAAAGGTTTGGTCAAAATTCAGGATGGCACATTCAATGATGTATTGTATGTTCCATCTCTGTTTGTAAACCTTCTCTCGATTTATCAGATTACACACAGTGGTTCAGGGAAGACAGTTGAGTTCACTTCAAATTCAGTCTTCATTCGAGATAGTATGACAGGAGGTATTGTTGCTACAAGGATAGTTGATTATTCCACCCGTCTCTACACCTTCTCACACTTTGGTCCACCATCTCCATTATCAGAGCACAACTCTCCTCTTCCACGAGAGCATCACATGGGATAGTCAGGTCACTTGAACC
Organism: Chamaecyparis obtusa; assembly: GCA_027943335.1. Lineage (NCBI taxonomy): Eukaryota > Viridiplantae > Streptophyta > Pinopsida > Cupressales > Cupressaceae > Chamaecyparis > Chamaecyparis obtusa. The sequence goes on along the minus strand of BSBK01005417.1, from coordinate 352,947 downwards.
TCTGTGTTGTTCCTGAGACCACTTCTATGACTACCTCACCTCATCTTGTTGGGGTTTCTTCTCTTCAGCAGGACTCTTCTTCAGCACTGCCCGACCCTCCAGTTCCATTCATCGAGCCACCAGGTGTAGTTGTTGAGGATTCTACATAGGACACTCATCTCCTCTCTCCTGACAGTGTCAGCACACTAGTCACACCACCTACATTGGGGATTCCCTTTCAGGCTCATGTTTTCTCATTTGAGCATCAATTATGCCTTCCAGTTTCACCTCTCATTTAGGGGTTTCCTTGTTCCATGGCTTTGTTTCTTCCGCATTAGGGTTTCATTGGTTTGACCATTTTCATAGGGGTTCCATCATTTTGGGGGTGCTTTGGTGTCTCACCCCTCTCTCATGGGGGGGCTAGTTGTACTTATGGTTTTTAGAGAGTCTCTTGAGCCATTTCTTTTTCTGCATTTTTCTATCTCTTTTTGGAGTAGGGTTTTTTCCCACTGGGTTTTTTCATTTCTCTATTTTACAGAGATTTTGGTTGTGTTGGGTACCTCATCAGGCCATGTTGCCAGGACCCATTTTTATGCTTTCAACATTGTAGTTTCCTTTGCTTTCTTTTTGCATTGTTTGTAGCTGCATTGTTGCTCATCTTAAGGGGGCGAGGGGGGTGTTAGAGTAAAGTATTAATTTTATTAATTAACTTTACTCCCTTCTTAAGATGTCAACTCTTTTTCTTTAGTTTTTTATAGTTAAACACACATGCATGAGTTGTTTTAAACTTATGCACTTGTTTTAAATATAAAATTGCATGCATTAGTCTTGTAATAATTTAACTAATTATTACATGCACTTCTGCTTTTTAGGTTTTCCTTTCAAGACTTTCGATCTCCTTTATAAGGATGATCCATTATACATTCTATTCATTCATTATATTGAGGATATTTTCTTCTTCATATTCTGAGTCAAACCCTTGCCCTCTTCTTGTCTCTACTTCCTTGTAATAGGTTTTTGTATGCAGGTGATCTTTGGGTTCTATGGATTTGTATTGCTCAAATCCTATAGGTTTCTTGGTATCCAGATCTACATCATCCAAGTGGAGTGTTTTTCCTTTTCTTTTACTCTTCTTCTCGGGCATCAGTACCAAAGCTAACTTATCAGCTTTTGCTCAAGTAGTAAGAATTGTAGTCCAAAACTATTGACTATTATCATCAACATCCTTTAGTTTTCTTGCCAAAATATTAAGTGCTCTATTTTTCACTAATAATCTCTTTGAATATTGTTTCATTAGGTCTTCAATCTCGGGTATGATAGGGTTGACATTACCAATATCAATGAGTGTTCCCTCATCATTTTCTCAGTGTGCAAGGCATAATTCCATCTTGCTAACACTTTATCATACAAAATTTTTGGTACATGCTTTGCAAATTCAATTGGTACCTTTTTTAAATTTATCATCATTTGTATGATAGATTCTTTTATCTTTTGTTGATCCTCGATAGACATATGTACATACCAATTCATCTTGGGGCTGCTCAGGCTGCCAATTTCCTTTATTGTTTCTTCTAACTCATCAACTTTTGGATTCTTATTTACAACTACCTTAAACTTATCTTGGTCTTCCTCTTCATCTTCTTCATCAATGTCATCCTTAGCCCTTATCAAATTTCCCCTTTTCTTTGGTAGCTCGGCGGTGGCTTGTGCACCTCTCTTTTTCTTTTGGTAAGTTTTAGTAGGAGTGGGCCTTGATATTTTTACAACTCCTTTCTTCAAAGGTAGAGAAGCAACAATAGTTGTGGACCTTGTCCTTTCTCTTGTATGTACTTATGCTTTCTTCCTCTTATAGGTGGCCTTGACCGGTGTAGATTGTATATCCTTGTCTGACTCGGTAGCCTCTTCATCCTATTCTCCATATCAAATCAATAATTGTTCCTTGGTTTCCTTTTCAACTGGAATATCCTCTGATGCCTTGTCATCTTCTGGATCATCACCAAATTGTTTAAGTAATTTTTCCATCATTTTCTTGGACTTCTTTGTCACCTTGACTCCAACTAGATCCATTTTGATTCTCTTTTTGGCCTCTTTATAGGTTCCAAACCTAGTTTCTTATGGATCCTTGGGCTCGGCTAGTAAAGCCTTTATTGACCTAGAAGCTTGGTCAATGTCAATTTCATAGCCCATTGGTGCCAACCATGTTGTTTTCGGTTCAAAAGCCTTTATCAAAGTGTTTTCAGTGTCTACTATGAAACAAATGTCATCTTTGTATTGCTCAACCAATTGTCCTGGTATTCTACTTCTTTGATTCATTCTTTCCTTGAATTATTCAAAATATAAATCTATGACATTGATAAAATCTTGTCCCAAACATTGAATATAATCATTAATTTGTAAAGTGACCAGTCGTTCAGTGTTCCAATCAACATTAATGATTGAGGGGGAAAATTTTTGAACATGGGTATGTGCAAGATCATGAGGGGCCAAAAAGTAGTGATGTAAAAAAATCCTCTTTTTGAGTCATCCAAAAGTGCATGAAAATGTATGTTGACTTTTTAGTAAGCCTAGGTGTTAGTACACCTGGGCAAACCTGACACCAAAGCACAAGCCTTATCGGGTACCCAATTTTTTCAGGTAAAAATGATGCAGTCAAGGATGGAGGATCCAATTAAGGACTGTCTGACCTTGCAACCAAACACCAACACAATGGAAATACATAACAAGAAATTAGATCAAAATGAAAATAGATGTCTTTATTCATTAATTAACTGATTGCATGCAATGTGTCGGGTTGTAAGGCCTTCCTGGTTATGACCAAATACAATGCAAGAAATAGTTCTACAAGATCACCAAGGATCCAACACACTTCTCCTCAGGTAGCCTAGGTCAGGAACATAATAGGACACTGGTAGGCACTCCAAGAAAAATCTAAACCTATACTCAAACCTCCAAGCAATCTTTCTGCTACCTAAGCTCGCAAGCTAGTAACTCTACTAGGTCTAATCTGAACTCCAGATCGATGCCTAAATAACTACCCAAACATCTCCTTAAATACTAAACCTCAGCCACAAGTAGGCTTTACAAACAATTAAATCCCAAAAGCCAGTTGGCCTCCAAATATACAAATATTAAATGCCAAACATCAATTGGCTCACAAATACTTCACAAATATTTAATTCACCTAGTCAGCCTCCAAATCCACATAGGATAATGCAACATGCCAGATCTAGGTCCCCACATGTCCAACGGTCAATCCATAACTCAAGGAATGTGACCTAGATTAAATGCATCAATCGGCCAAGCCAAATCTCCAAGAACAACCATCGGTAAGCCAAACTACTGAGTGTTGGGAAATACACCAAGCATTCACACCAACTGATCTCTCCAAGCATTACTGAGCACCAACAATGTCGATCAAGCACCACAGACATTGCCAAGCACTAGAAGTGCCAAGTATCCTTCAATGACCGAGCTCCCTTCAGTGACCAAGTCCTCCAGTGACCGAGCCACTTTAGCAACTGAACAATTAGCATGAACACTGAGACCCCATTGGTAACAAAGCACTGAGCAAAAAAACACCAAGTCATCGAGTGACCATCATCAATCGAGATCCACCAGAATTTCCAACTGAGAATCACCACCAAGACCACCGAGCTCCATCGGTGAAGCCTAACAAACTTCGACCAAAAATCACCATCAAAGACTGAGAAATGCCAGTCTTCTATCGAGATTACTATCCAAGCAACCAAACTCCACCAGATAGTTACCGAGACTACTAGAATCTTCAAGCACCGAGCAATAAGCTAGGATGACACTACATCAGACTCTTGGGGTACAAAGAAAAGTGTGTCCCACACTTTCTCACCAAAGGGAACATCTGAAAACCACCAACTCCACTTCATCTTCACCAAAGGTTTCCACTCCATCACAGGAAAGAGAGACAATCTGCAATCCAACCAATTAGTATGTTCAGCATCTTGAACAAATTGAGCCTTCAATCCATCACCAATGATTAAGGAAGAATCCCATCTCAAAATCTCATCACTAGACTTATCACTGTCAAACAGTAACTCAAGTCCACAACCAATAAACAAAATCAGCATCACAACACCAAACAAATGCAATTTGGTAACACCAACATCGCCAAGGTGTTCAATAGTAGGCAACTCTACACCAACAACAATCTGATATAGCACAACCAGATGCTCTGCAATTTCCATGCCAGGCACAACCGACTGAACATGAAAACCAATCTCCTCACCAACCTCAACAAGATCAATAACATCATTGATAATCATAGGTAACTTAGCAACATGCACAAGTTTCTCTATAGGTTTGATGTCAGACTCCACCAATTGACCATCAAAACCAATTCCACATACCTCTTCAACCTCTAAACTGTCATAAGAATTCTTTCCAAGATATCTTCTCTCACGAACTAGTCTACAAACCAGCCAAACAACTTTCCTCTGGATCAGCGTGCTCCAACTTTAGTAATCTCTACAAAGCTCAACAACACTTTCTCTCATGAGGTTCTTAACTTAGTTCTCCATGTGGTTCAGCAAATCTACTTCCAATCGAGAAAACCTCTCAGAAATCTCATCACCAAGGTCCAATCATCTCGGAGACATATCCAAAGATCTTCAAAAACCTTCTGCAACAAACCCTACACACGACCACCTTGTGACAACCTCCAAGCTGTATGCAAGGTAGATCACAACCTTCCCACCTCGCATGAACAACTAGTGCATGATTTCACAAGTTTAGTGCTTTGGATCTGTAATCCAGATTGCGCACAATCTTTTCATCAACAAGATCAGCCTTGCTAGGTCAACCTTCTGCTCCAACAAGATCAAAATCTCACTCTGATACCACCTGACGTAGTCAAGGATGGAGGATCCAATTAAGGACTGTCTGACCTTGCAGCCAAAAACCAACACAATGAAAATACACAACAAGAAACTAGATCTGAAAGAAAATGGATGTCTTTATTCATCAATTAACTAATTGCATGTAATGTGTCAGGCTATAAGGCCTTCCTGATTATGGCCAAATACAATGCAAGAAACAATTCTATAAGATCACCAATGATCCAACACACTTCTCCCTTAGCTAGCCCAAGTCGGGAACACAACAGGACACTGGTAGGCACTCCAAGAAAGATCTAATCCTGTACTCAAACTTCCAAGTAATCTTTCTACTACCTAAGCTTGCAAGATACTAATTCTGATAGATCTAATCTGAGCTCCAGATCGATGCCTAAAAAACTACCCAAACATCTCCTTTAAATACTAAACCCCAGCCACAAGTTGGCTTTACAAACAATTAAATCCCAAAAGCCAATCGGCTTCCAAATATATAAATATTAAATGCCAAACATCAGTCGGCTCACAAATACTTCACAAATATTTAATTCACCAAGTTGGCCTCTAGATCCATATGGGATAATGCAACATGCCATATCTAGGTCCCCACACATCCAATGGTCAATCCATAACTTGAGGAACGTGACCCAGATTAAATGCATCGGTCGGCCAAGCTGAATCTCCAAGAACAACCATCAGTAAGCCAAACTACCAAGATTTAGGAATACACTGAGCATCCACACCAACTGAGCTCTCCAAGCATTACTGAGCACCAACAAATGTCGACCAAGCACCATAGACATTGTCAAGCACCATAAGTGCCAAGTCTTCTTCAATGACCGAGCTCCCTTCAGTGATCGAGTCCTCTAGTGACCGAGCCACTTTAGCAACTGAGGAATCGACATGAACACTGAGACCCTGTCAGTAATTGAGCACCAAGAAACAAAACACCAAGTCACCGAGTGACCATCATCAACTGAAATCCACCAAAATTTCCAACTGAGAATCACCGTCAAGACCACTGAGCTCCATCGGTGAAGCCTAACAAACTTTGACCAACAATCACCATCAAAGACTGAGAAATGCCAGTCTTCTATTGAGATTACCAGCCAAGTAACTGAACTCCACCAGATAGTTACCGAGACTACCAGAATCTTCAGGCACTGAGCAATAAGCGAGGATGCCACTGCATCAACTTGAAACCTATGGCATAAATCAAAAACCCACAAGCCATTTTCCTCATTTCTCCTCACGTTTTGGGTTTGGAAAATAGCTCCAAGTATCATATACACAATATTTTCGGGTACCTGATTGCGCCAACAACAAATTTGACTCCGCAGTTGATCTGGTAAGTAAATTCTTGCTATATCTTGATTAATTTCTTTCATTTTCATGTTAAATGTATTTTTTTTGGTTAAAATAAGGTTTTGTATTGATTTTTTTTTAATAATATATGAAATCAATTTGAAATTTATATTTTTTTATTATTTAATCAGGCATGGCTGGACAACAATGAAGATAATAACCCTCCCCCACCAAATAACGATCCCCAAAACAATCCAGAACCACTTCAAAACCCACAATCTTTAGAGGATTTGATATAGGAGAACTTGAACACTATACGGGGCTTCAGAACACGTATCACAATATACCTAAATTATGTCCTATGCTTGCCACCCTAAATACCATTGCTAAAAACATTGACACCCTTACATAGCAACATAATGCCACTCTTCATTGGCATGATGATATGCACACCCCAATTTGATGGTGGGCTTGACCATGATGGGGTTGCGGCCTTAATATAACTAAGGAAGATATAGCCTCCCTTTTTGTTAATCCTAAAATTGGATTAAAATTTGACCCCAAAAAGCCCAAATTATCAATAAAATGGTGCACAAATGAAGCAATGCGCACACACTTTTGGGATCACTGGTGGATGGTTTTTGATAAACCACCCCTAGCAATTTGGAGCTCCCTTTTTATTTCATAAAAATATTGTATGCTGAGTTTTTACTTGGTCACAATGTTAATTATTTTAGCATGAGGCCCAACATGGGGCATAAGCAGAGGAGCTCCTCAGACTAGGGCCATTTGCCCAGCACAAAAAGGCCACTACCTTTATCACCCCCACTGATGTCGTACCCCCTCCTCCAGTGCAACATCCTGATATCATTGCAGAGGATGCCTCATAGAGTGTTAGGGGCCATTCATTTGTTGAGTGATCAGTTGATCACGCAGACCAGGTCATTGTTGCCGTCATGTGTGGATGATGTTGGCGCATAGACATCTGGCTGGACTTCTCATGTATGTGTGCCCCATATTTGCATTATATGCAAGAATATGTGCCTCAGACCGCTTACTGATGCTGATACATATCAATATGTTATTGATGAGGAGGATACATGAGACATAGCTACAGAGGCTGCAAACACCTCATGGAGCATCTACATCTCATGAGAGTGCTCAGGAGGGGTACGTAGAGTTGTAGAATCTTGTTGATACGGTAAGAGTAAACATTATAAATAAATTTGTCACATGACTTATTTAATTTAAAAATAATTTATTTATTTAGATTAGTTTTAATGATTGCATGCACTTATTTATATAAATTTTTTCTATTTATGTTTAGTCGATGATAAAGGAGGAGTTGAGACATGTGGATGACTCCACACTTTCGGCCATTTCATTCGGCCTTGACACCTATACGGTATATTAAAAATTATGTACCCATTAGTTTTTTTATATCATTTAGTGTACATGCTTATATCTCTATCAATTAGAGCAATAAAATTCATACATTTACTAATATAGTATCATCTTATTGTACTCTTGCAGTCTACAGCCGATGTTAGTGGGGGGCATGAGGAGGTTCCTTCTTCATGTGCCGACAAAGGAAAGGTAATTAATTGTTTAAGATTAATTATGCATGCATATGTATGCCACTTGTGTGTAGTAATAAATATTTTACTTGTACTTTATTGTATAGGGTGTGGCTCTTGATGATGTCCCGACACAGGTTTGGGAGCCTAGGCTGACAGGCATCTCGATTCAGAGTGATAGCCCGATTGTACATAGACTTTTACATATTGTTATTTGTATTTTGTAACTAGGGTTGTTATGATGAAGTACATTTATATATAATTGACAATATTTTTACTCTCATAGGTTACTCCTAGTGTGAGGGAGGGCCCACAAGAATCTTTCATATCTTTGTTGACCCAGCCCACTATTCTAGAGGAGGGATCATCGGATGTAAGTTTTAATTTTAGTTCAATCAATTTGTAATTTTATTATGCTATCATCCTATTTTGTAGATTTATTACTCTATGTTGCACCACTCTACTAATCTCATTATTGCAAATATATATTTATAGGTCGGATTTGGCTATGGTGGCATTGTCCCTTCACTACCAAAGACTTATGTTAGGACACCTAATCGTGGTAGGTGACCGAGAGGCCAAGTACAGATGTTTGTATTTAGTTATAATTTTAATTAAATTAGTGTTTGAATTATGAATTTTATATATATATATATATATATATATATATATTATATATATACACATATACATATACATATACATATATATATATACATATACATATATATATATATATATATATATATATACATATATATATACATATACATATATATATATACATATATATATACATATATATATATATATACATATATATATATATACATATATATATATATATACATATATACATATAGATATATAGATATATACATATATATATATATACATATATACATATATACATATATATATACATATATACATATATATATATACATATATATATACATATATATATACATATATACATATATATATACATATATACATACATGCATATATATATATATATATACATACATACATATATATGTATGTATGTATGTATATATATATATATATATATACATACATACATACATATATATGTATGTATGTATGTATATATATATATATATATATATACATACATACATATATATGTATGTATGTATGTATATATATATATATATATATATATATATATATATACATATATATATATATATATATACATATATATATATATATATATATATATATATATATATAGATATATATGTATGTATGTATGTATGTATATATATATATATATACATATATACATATATACATATATATATACATATATATATAGATATATGTATATATATATACATATATATATACATATATATATATATGTATATATATATGTATATATATACATATACATATATATATGTATATATATGTATATGTATATATATATGTATATACATATATACATATATATGTACACACACACACACACACACATATACATATATATAAGGCAATCTAAGTTGGGTTTGAACTCATTTTTTATGCTGGATCAATCAGAGCCAAACACTTCTTCAAAGAGGCAACATTTTGATGATCCCCCTACGACATTTTGAAATGGCATGTGCCATATTTGTATATGTAGATACTTTTGATACATTTGATACTTTCTATATATAGAAAATGTTCATTTTTATGTTATATTTGCATCATCTTTTGTATACATATTTATTATTCATGTTTATGGAATTGAATGGTGAAGTTATATCTTGACTATGATTATCATTATGATTTAAATTATATCTTTTTGAAGTTATATGTCAATTTGTTTGAATTTTTTATAATAGATGTAATAAATTACCCTGATGTAATAATTTATGCAAGTGTAATAAATTAATAGAAGTAATGGATTTGTTGTCCTTAGTCACATACCTTGGGTCACTTGGGTCAGGCGTGGTCACGAGCATTCCAGTGACTCCGTGGGAAGAATGGGGTTGTCATTGGTGTTAATCCGGCCAACCATAGTTGTTGAAGCAGATGGTTCGATGCCAGGACAGACAGTTTGAAAGATACACTACGGAGCTACTTTTAACTGACCCTCATTGCAAGTTTTGGCATCAACTGAGATCGCCTTGCCAAATGTAAATGAATTTGAATGGCCCAAAATCGAGAGAGCTTATTGTAGACCTCAGAAACATGATCTTGTATCCCCTAATGGTTTATCAATACCTCTCACGAGGTTCGAGATACGAGCATCAGAAGATCATTGTCCAATCATGCTTAGTGCACCTTGGGGTTACTTGGGTCAAGCGTGGTCGCAAGCATTCCAGTGACTCTGTGGGTAGAAAAAGATTTTCACTGGTGTTTACTTAGCCAACCAGAGCTAAGAGAGCAGATGGTTTGATGCCAGGACAGACAGTTTGAAAGATACACTGCAGAGCTACTTTCAACTGACTCTCATTGCAAGTTTTGGCATTGACTAAGATCACCTTGCCAAATGCAAATGAAGTTGAATCACCCAAAACTGAGAGAGGTTATTGTAGACCTCAGAAACACAATCATGTCTCCCCTAATGGTTTGTTAATACCTCTCATGAGGACTAAGATATGAGCATCAGAAGATCATTTCCCAATCATGCTTAGTGCACCTTGGGGTCACTTGGGTTGAGCATGGTGCGAGCGTTCTAGTGACTCCGTGGGAAAAATGGGGTTGTCACTAGCATTTACCCAGCCAACTAGAGTTGATGGAGCAGATAGTTTGATGCCAAGATGGACAGTTTGAAAGATACACTGCATAGCTACTTTCAACTGACCCTCACTACAAATTTTGGCATCGACTGAGATTGCCTTTCCAAATGCAAACAAAGTCGAATCGCCCAAAACCTAGAGAGGTTATTGTAGACCTCAGAAACACAATCTCGTATCCCCTAATAGTTTGTTGATACCTCTGATGAGGTTTGAGATACAAGCCTTGGAACATCACAGCCCAATTGTGCTTAGTGCACCTTGGGGTCACTTGGGTCAAGCGTGGTCGCGAGCATTCCAGTGACTTCATGGGAAAAATGGAGTTTTTATTGGTATTTACATAGCCAACCAGAGCTGATGGAGCTGATGGTTCGATGCCAGGATGGACAGTTTGAAAGATACACCATAGAGCTACTTTCGACTGACCCTCACTACAAGTTTTGGCATCGATTGAGATCACCTTGCCAAATTCAAACAAAGTCAAATTGCCCAAAATTGAGAGAGTTTATTGTAGACCTCAAAATCATGATCCTGTAGCCCCTAATGGTTTATCGATACCTCTCATGAGGTCTGAGATATGAGCCTCAGAAGATCACTACCTAATCATGCTTAGTGCACCTTGGGGTCACTTAGGTTGAGCATGGTTGCGAGCGTTCCAGTGACTCCGTGGGTGGAACAGGGTTGTCACTAGCATTTACCTAGCCAACCAGAGCCAATGGAGCAGACGGTTCAATGCCAGGATGGATGATTTGAAAGATACACTTTAGAGCTACTTTCAACTGACCCTCACTGCAAGTTTTAGCATCGACTAAGATCGCCTTGCTAAATGCAAAGGAAGTCAAATCGCCCAAAACTAAGAGAGGTTATTGTAGACCTTAGAATCATGATCCCATAGCCCCTAATGGTTTGTCGATACCTATCATGAGGTCTGAGATATGAGCATCAGAACATCGCTGCCTAATCATGCTTAGTGCACCTTGGGGTCACTTGGGTCGAGCGTGGTTGTGAGCATTCCAGCGACTCTGTGGATGGAATGGGGTTGTCACTAGCATTTATCCGACCAACCAGAGCCAATGGAGTAGATGGTTTGATGCCAGGATGGATGGTTTGAAAGATACACTTTAGAGCTACTTTCAACTAACCCTCACTGCAAGTTTTGGCATAGACTAAGATCACCTTGCCAAATTCAAACGAAGTCAAATCACCCAAAATCAATCAAGAGAGGTTATTGTAGACTTTAGAATTATGATCCCATAGACATTTAAGGTACATTGTCTAGGTACTTCCTAGGGGTCCTAGTATGCCTTATCACGCATTAGGACCTCTAGGAAGTCCCCATGATCCCTTTAAACACATTGAAATGTTCAATTGTGTCCAAAGGGGTCCTACGACCCCTCTAGACACACTTGAGCATTCAAATGTGTCAAAAGGGGTCATGGGGACTTACTAGCCATCCTAACCCATGATAAGGCATACTAGGACTCCTAGGAAGTCCCCATGACACCTTTTGACACATTTGAATGCTCAAGTGTGTCTGAAGTGGTTGTCAGACCCCTTAAGACACACTTGAGGGTTCCAATGGGTCCATAGGGGTCATGGGTACTTCCTAGGGATCCTAACATGTGATAAGGCATACTAGGACCCCTAGGAAGTCCTCATGACCCCTTTTGACACATTTGAATGCTCAAGTGTGTCCAAAGGGGTTGTAGGACCCCTGAAGACATATTTAAGAATTCCAATGTGTCCATAGGGGTCATGAGGACTTCCTAGGGGTCCTAACATGTGATCAGGTTTACTAGGACCCCTAGGAAGTCCCCATGACCCCTTAAGACACATTTGAACACTCAAGTGTGTCCAAATGGGTTGTAGGACCCCTTAGAACACACTTGATGGTTCCAATGTGTCCATAGGGGTCATGGGGACTTCCTAGGGTCCTAACGAGTGATAAGGCATACTTGGACCCCTAGGAAGTCCCCATGACCCCTTTTGACACATTTGAATACTCAAGTGTGTCTGAAGGGGTCGTAGGACCCCTTAAGACACACTTGAGCATTCCAATGTGTCCATAGGGTTCATGAGGACTTCCTAGGGGTCCTAACACATGATAAGGCATACTAGGACTCCTAGGAAGTCCCCATGACCCCTTTTGACACATTTGAACACTAAGGTGTGTTTGAAGAGGTCGTAGAACCCCTTAAGACACACTTGAGAATTCCAATGTGTCCATAGGGGTCATGAGGACTTCCTAGGGGTCTTAATGCAAGTTAAGGCATACTAGGACCCCTAGGAAGTCCCCATGACCTCTTTTAACACATTTGAATGCTCAAGTGTGTCCAAAGGGGTCGTAGGACCCCTTAGGACACACTTGAGGGTTCCAATGTGTCTATAGGGTTCATAAGGACTTCCTAGGGGTCCTAACGTGTGATAAGGCATTCTAGGACCCTTAGGGAGTCCCCATGACCCCTTTTGACACATTTGAATGCTCAACTATGTCTGAAGGGGTCGTAGGACCCCTTAAGACACACTTGAGCATTCCAATGTGTCCATAGGGGTCATGAGGACTTACTAAGGTTCCTAGCATGTGATAAGGCATACTAGGATCCCTAGGAAGTCTCCATGACCCCTTTTGACACATTTGAATGGTCAAGTGTGTTTGAAGGGGTCGTAGGACCCCTTAGGACACACTTGAGGGTTCCAATGTGTCCATAGGGGTCTTGGGGACTTTGTATGGGTTCTAACGCATGATAAGGTGTACTAGGATCCCTAAGAAGTCCCCATAACCTCTTTTGACACATTTGAATGCTCAAGTCTGTCTGATGGGGTTGTAGGACCCCTTAGGACATACTTGAGAGTTCCAATGTGTCCATAGGGGTCATGGGGACTTCCTAGGGGTCCTAGTACACCTTATCATGTGTTAGGACATGTATGAAGTCCTCATGATCCCTATGGACACATTAGAACCCTCAAGTGTGTCCTAAGGGGTCCTACGACCCCTTCAGACACACTTGAGCATTCAAATGTGTCAAAAGGGGTCATGGGGACTTCCAAGGGGTCATAGTAGACCTTATCACATGTTAGGACCCCTAGGAAGTCCCTGTGACCCCTATGAACACATTAGAATGCTCAAGTGTGTCCTAAGGGGTCCTACGACCACTTCTAAGACACTTGAGCATTCAAATGTTCAAAAGGGGTCATGGGGACTTCCTAGAAACCCTAGTACACCTTATCACATGTTAGGACACCTAATAAGTCCCCATGACCCCTTTTGACACATTGGAATGCTCAATTGTGTCCTAAGGGGTCCTAGTGTATCCTAGTGTGTTCGAAGGGGTCGCAGGACCGCTTAGAAACACTTGAGGGTTCCAATGTGTCAAAAGGGGTCATAAGGACTTCCTAGGGGTTCTAATGTGTGATAAGGCATAATAGGACTCCTAGGAAGTCCCCATGACCCCTTTTGACACATTTGAATGCTCAAGTGTGTCTGAAGGGGCTGTAGGACCCCTTAGGACACACTTGATGGTTCCAATGTGTCGAATGGGGTCATGGAGACTTCCTAGGGGTGGTAACATGTGATAAGGTGTACTAGGACTCCTAGGAAGTCCTCATGACCCCTTTTGACACATTTGAATTCTCAAGTGTGTCCAAAGGGGTCGTAGGACCCCTTAGGACACACTTGAGCATTGCAATGTGTCAATAGAGGTCATGGGGACTTCCTAAGGGGTCCTAACGTGTGATAAGGCATACTAGGACCCCTCAAAAGTCCTCATGACCCCTTGGAAATCTCTCTCTCTCTCTCACCTTATCTCTCTCTCTCTCTCTCTCTCTCTCTCTCTCTCTCTCTCTCTCTCTCCACCTCTAGTGAACTATTCTTCAAAGCCTCCATTTTGCATAGCTAGGGTTTATGATTCTTGTAAAAGGCACAACTATGCCCCTATATGAACTCTATTCCTTTCCTCTTCTCTATCTCTCATTCCCCTTCTCTCTCTCTCTCTCCCACCACCTCTATTGAACTATTCTTCAAATCCTCCATTTCTACATAGCTAGGGTTTATGATGCTTGTAAAATTCACAACCATGCCCTTGTAGGGTGATGCAGGAGCATCTTGGGTCTTTAAGCAATATTGCATCAACCAAAAACATTTCCTAATTTCTATTGTTTTCATTATAATAATTGTATTTGTTGGTTTCATGGTGTATGAAACTTAAATTATGCTGAGGACCTATTTGGGAACCTTCTCCTATGAGCACATAAATTTTCGATGGACTATTTCAAAGTTACAGTTATTTTCCTTGCCGTAGGAACCACATTTTCCTACAGTTTTGGTGTTGATTGTTAATAATGGAAATCTTGATCCATAAGGAATCAGAATTTTAACTCTTAATTAATTTTAGAGAACCTAAATTACTATCGTTTCTCAAGAGCACAAGCCCTAATTCATTATGAGTATAAAGTTATACCTATTTTTCCCCAAGACCTATTTTCTGCCAGTTTTCGGGTGAAGCATGTGGTGTTTCTTCTTGCACACTTACGTGTGATCAAATGGGGCCTTGCATAGTTAAAGACTTTTTTTTGGGTCATGTGAGGACCTAAATCCAAATGCACATCAATTTATATTCATTCTAGCATTAGTTTTGGTTTAAATCTTTTAGACTGGACCTATAATATAATTAAATGCCTGACTAGCCGACCTGTGGCTTAGCTAGCTATATAAGGAGTCTAGCTTGATGTAGTAGGAAATAATGAGTGAGATATAGGAAGGATTATAAAGATATATCATTGAATACAAAGATAGGATGCAAGCTATGAATCTGATTTCATAATTCTCATTGTATAAGGCCGAAACTCGGAAGGCCTCACAGCCGGGCATGTTGAAAGAAATAATATAATTCTCTATTGTTGCTACCAGTTGATTGTCTCATATCCATTGTTATTTCATTTCTTTCATGTGATATTATATTTCTTCCATTGTGTAACTCTGAGCAGGGATTGGTTGTTGATTCAAGTGAAGTCAATTCTTCTTGATTCTGCTTGTATCTACCCTGCTCCTATGTCAAGTGGTATCAGAGCAAGTTTTTTCTTGTGGATTGAATCATGGAGAACCTTATTGGATTGGATGTAGGGTGGAGGATCTGAGATCTGACTTATAACTTGTATAAGGTTATGATCTTGCTGGAACCTAATTGTTAAGATGGTTCGAGGTAGAGGGAATGATAATGCTATCATGGATATGTTGAGGCAGATTGCAACTAGGCTTGAAGTTGTAGAGATAGCCCAGAGAAGAGGAGAACATCTTGAAGATGTTAGTGATGAAGAGAAAGTAGCACCTAATGTTGAACCTAAAGTTGAACAAGATGAGGAAAGACTCTTGAGAATTTTGTCTAAGGCTAACTCTAGACCTATTGTTGAAGTTGCTTGCTATGATGGAAGACTTGAGACCGATGTACTTTTGGATTGGATCTCTAAGATGGATAAATACTTTGAGTATGAAGGTACTCTTGATAATAAGAAGGTTAAGATAGCAATCACAAAGCTGAAAGGGCATGCATCTCTTTGGTGGGATCATTTGAAAATTGAGAGACAAAAGAGAGGAAAAGAAAAGATCAAGACATGGATGAAGATGCTTGGAAAGATGAAGAAGAAGTTTCTTCTAGCTGACTACCAAGTTAGTCTGATGAGAAAAATGTAAAATTTGAGATAGAAGGACATGAGTGTGAAAGAATATACTGAGGAATTTTACAAATTGGATATCAGATCTGGACATGTGGATGATGAAGCTGAGAACGTGGCTAGATATCTAAATGGCCTAAGGACATTAATTCAAGATGAGATCAGCTATGTGAAGATTGATAGTGTGGAAGAAGCATACCAATTTTCTTTAAAGGCAGAAGAAATATTGACAAAAAGACATGAACAAAGACAAAGAGGAAGAGGTGGAAGATTTCAAAGAAGTAGAGGTAGATCTTATGGAGAAAGTAGTAGATCTGACAATGCCACACAAGAGAAAGGATGGGAAGATGAACCTACTAAAAGAGGTAATTACTCTAGAGGTAGCTATACTGGTTACTCTAGGAATAACAATAATGGTAAAAGAGAAGAGAAAATTTGGTTTAAAATTACTTGTTACAAATATGGTGAAGAAGGACATAGAGCTTTTGAATGTACTAACTCTGGAAAGAAGACTGGAGGTAATGGTAGAAATAATTTGGCTTGTGAAGAAGTTGAGGAAATGTCTAATGAACCTAAACATGGTGAGAACTTAATGCTAAGGGTCTTGTGGAATGAAGAAGTTGATGAGGAAACCTATTCTAAGGAAAAGTTTGTTCAGAACCAAATGTAAGATCGCTGATAAATGTTGTAAGGTAATCATTGATAGTGGAAGTTCTGATAATTTGGCATCTGAAGAGTTGGTTAACAAATTGAAGTTACAGAGATTGAAACATCCAAAGCCTTAACATATTGCTTGGATCCAAAAGGAGCATAAACTACTTGTAAGTGAATAATGCCTTGTTAAATACAAAATTAGAAATTATCATGATGAAGTCTTGTGTGATATTATGCCTATGGATTGTTGTCATATTCTTTTGGGTAGACCTTGGCAGTATGATAGGAAAGCTTTACATGATGGTAGATTGAATCAATATACTAGTTGGATGGATGGAAAGAAAAAATTATTGTTTCCTTTGATAGAGAAGTTTGATGAAGGTCACTGTACTATAGTCAGAGTATGCTTGGTTGATGGAAAAAATTTTGCAAGGGAAATGAAAGAACAAAATGTTTTCTTTGCTTTAATTCCAAGAAAGACTGAGAAACAAGATGAGTTACAACATGCACCTGAGGTTAAGACTTTGTTGAATTAATTTCATGACATCATTTCTGATAATGTACCTAATGGTTTATGGCCTATGAGCAGTATAAGTCACTATATGGATTTGATACCTAGAGCTAGTTTGCCTAATAAAGCACCACATAGGTTGACACTTGATGAAAAGACTAAATTGAATAGACAAGTGCAAGAATTTCTTGAAAGAGGTTTGATTAGGGAAATTCTGAGTCCTTGTGTAGTACCTACTATATTAGCACCTAAAAATAATGGAGAATGGATAATGTGCACTGATTCTAGAGCTATAAACAAGATAATAGTAAAGTACAGATTTCCTTTGCCTAAGATGGATGACATAATGGATAGTTTGAGTGGAGAAAAGTATTTCACAAAGATTGATTTGAAAAGTGGATATCATCAAATTAGGATTAGAGAAGGGGATGAATGGAAAACTACTTTTAAGACTAATAAAGGTTTGTATGAATGGTTGGTTATGCCTTTTGGTTTGACTAATGCACCTAGTACTTTCATGAGGCTAATGAATGAAGTTCTAAAAAGATTCTTGGGTAAGTTTGTGATTGTATATCTTGATGACATTTTGATATTTAGTAAGAGTAAGGAAGAACATCTTGAACATATCAGACAAGTATTACAGAGATTGAAGGAAGAAAAGTTGCTAATTAATTTGAAGAAATGCTCATTTATGAAAGAGGAGATTGTGTACCTTGGTTTTGTAATTTCAGCTAATGGATTGAAGATGGATCTTGAGAAAGTAAGAGCTATACTTGATTGGCCTATAGTAGAGAATGTTGGAGAGGTAAGATCATTTCATGGATTGGCAAGTTTTTATAGGAAGTTCATTAGAAATTTTAGTTCTATTTGTAATGCTATGACTGAAACTATGAGAGGAGATAAAAAGGATTTCAAATGGACACATGGAGCACAAAAGAGTTTTGAAATATTGAAACAAAGAATTGCAGAGTTGCCTACACTTTCTTTGCCTGATTTTAGTAAAGTTTTTCAAGTTGAATGTGATGCTAGTGGTAGTGCAATTGGAGCTATTTTGAGTCAAGAAGGAAAACCTATAGCTTTCTTTAGTGAAAAGTTGGATGATGCTAAGAGAAAATATTCAGTTTATGACCAGGAATTATATGCTATTGTTCAAGCTTTGAAGAAGTGGAGACATTATTTGATGCCTAAATATTTTGTGTTGTATATTGACCATAAAGCTTTGCAGTATTTAGGAAGTCAAAATAAGTTGAATTAGAGACATATGAAGTGGGTTGAGTTCTTGCAGAATTTTTCCTTTTCATTGAAGCATAAAAGTGGATAGTCAAATAAGGTTGCTGATGCCTTGAGCCGAAGAAGAAGTTTGCTGATAGAGATGAGAGTTGAGGTACTTGGTTTTGATGATTTGAAGTGTTTTTATGAGATTGACATTGATTTTGTAGAGCCTTGGAAAGCTTTTAAAGAACACACAATGAGTGATAAGTGGACTGATTATTTCATTCAAGAAGACATGTTGTTTAAAGGAGTTCAGTTGTGCATACCTAGAGGATCTATGTGAGAGAACATAATGAAGGAGAAACATAGTGGTGGACTTGCTAGATATTTTGGGATTGATAAGACTATGAATTTGATTTTAGAAAGATACTTTTGGCCATATATTTATAAAGATGTATAGAGAATGGTAAGAAGTTGTAGTGTTTTTCAAGTAGCAAAAAGAACTAGTTAGAATTTGAGATTGTATACACCTTTGCCTATACTTGATAGACCTTAGGAAGATGTGAGTATGGACTTTATTCTTGGATTGCCTAGAACTCAGAGAGGTAATGATTCTATTTTGGTAGTGGTTGACATATTTTCAAAGATGGCTAATTTCATACCTTGTAAGAAGACATCCGATGCATTGCATGTAGCTTAATTATTCTTCAAGGAAGTGGTAAGATTGCATGGTTTGCCTAAATCTATTGTTTCAAATAGAGATACTAAGTTAACGGGTTACTTTTGGAGAGCACTTTGGAAAAAGATGAATACTAATTTGAAGTTTAGTTCAACATTTCACCCTCAGACAGATGGACAGACTGAAGTTGTGAACATAAGTTTGGGAAACTTGTTGAGATGTTTAGTTGGAGATAAGCCTGCTAATTGGGATTTAGTTTTGGCACAAGCAGAGTTTTCTTATAATAATTCTGTGAATAAAAGCACTAAGAGGACACCATTTGATATTGTTACTAGATTTCATCCTAAGGGAACCTAGGAGCTGATAGATTTACCTACTGAGACAAGAAGAAGTGCTAAAGTTGATCATTTTGTAGAATACATGAGAACTTTACATGATGAAGTTAAATAGAATTTAGAGGACAATAATCTAAAATATAAACAAAGAGCAGACAAGAGAAGGAGACATAAATTTTTTGAAGTTGGAGATGAGGTTATGATTCATTTGAAAAAGAATAGATTTCCATTTGGTACCTACAACAAGCTGAAAATGAAGAAGTTTGGACCTTGTAAGATTCTAAAGAAGTTTGACAGTGGAAATGCTTATGAAGTGGAATTACTAGAGGACATGGATATATCACCTATATTCAATATTGCTGATATATTTGAGTACTTTGAATCAAATGATGAGATTGAAGATGATCTCGACTATCTAAAGAAAAACAAAGAAAAAATTGGGAAGATCTTGAATAAAAGAGTGAGCAAGAGTACAAGAGGAAAAGACTAAATGAAATATCTAGTTCAGCAGAAAAACAAGCCAGTTGAAGATAGTTCATGGATTACAGAAGCTAAGTTGGATCTTTATGATTCAGGTCAGAATATGAGTAGTGCCTAATGTGGACATTAGTTCTTTATTTACCCCAGGTGTCTGATGCAAGAGCATTTTGGGTCTTTGAGCAATCTTGCATCAACCAAAAACATTTCCTGATTTCTATACCTGATTTCTATTGTTTTCATTATCATCATTGTATTTGTTGGTTTCATGGTGTAAAAATCTTAAATTATGCTAAGGAAATATTTGGAAACCTTCTCCTATGAGCACATAAAGTTTGGATGGACTGTTTCAAAGTTACAATTGTTTTCCTTGTCATAGGAACCACGTTTTCCTGTAGTTTTGGTGCTGATTGTTCATAGTGGCGATCTTGATCCATAAGGAATAAGCATTTTTGCTCTTAATTAATTTTAGAGGACCTAGATTAATATCATTTACCAAGAGCACAAGCCATAATTAATTATTAGTAAAAAGTTATGCCTATTTTTCCCCGAGACCTATTTTTTACCATTTTTCAGGTGAAAAGTGTGGTGTTTCTTCTTGCACACTTACGTGTGATCAAATGGGGACTTGAATAGTTAAAGGAATGTTTTTGGGTCATTTGAGGACCTAAATCAAAAGTTTCATCAATTTATATTCACTCTAGCATTAGTTTTGGTTTAAATCTTTTAGACTGGACCTATAATGTAATTAAATGCCTAACTGGCCGACCTGTGGCTTAGCTGGCTATATAAGGAGTCTAGATTGATATAGTAGGGAATCATGAGAGAGATATAGGAAGGATTACCAAGATATATCATTGAAGAAAAAGATAGGATGCAAGCTATGATTCTGATTTCATAATTCTCATTGTATAAGGCCGAAACCCGGAAGGCCTCACAGTCGGGCATGTTGAAAGAAATAATATAATTCTCTATTGTTGCTGCCAGTTGATTGTCTCATATCCATCATGATTTCATTTCTTTCATGTGATATTATATTTCTTCCATTGTGTAACTCTAAGCAGGGCTTAGTTGTTGATTCAAGTGAAGTCAATTCTGCTTGATTCTTCTTGTATCTGCCTTGCCCATGCGTCATAGGGACTCATGCTCGTGCTCGAAATCATATTATTTTCATGAATTCCTTGACATTTAATACAAATATTTAGCGAGCCACCTTTAAAGACCTAAAAGAAATGAAAAATAAAATTTAGGCCAAAAATACATACCGCATTTCTATATGTAGTACCATCAGCTTCAACAATCGAGTCAGCTTCCTCTACTAAGGCACGGAGAACTTCACTAATGTCTTCTCTAGGAGGAAGATTATAATTTCCATATTTTTGAAAGCCCTAAAATATTTCATCATTATCACTCTCTACCTCTGCTCTCTCAATTTAGTCCTCTCCCTCTTTGTTGCACTCAACTTAGCCATCCTTACCTACTCTTTAACAAAGATTCTCCAAAATTTGTATACAAAGGCATCCTACTGGGAAAAATGGAAAGTTTCCCAAAGAATATCCACAATTCATATACAAAAGAATTATATAGGAAAAATGACAAAAAATTAATAGCTAAAAGGTAAAATTTATCATTAATGCCGCCAGTACCAAGGTCATACCCGTTGTCAAATCTTGCCCTATGACGTGCAAAATGAGAAAAGGAAGTGAAATCAAAGGGAAGTATGGATCAAATAGTGAAGGTGCATCAAATCAGATCAATCTCATAATAAATGCAAAAAATACTGTTATGAACAAAAATATTTGGATATTAATGGGAAAGAGTGGGAAGAGCTTCTTGGACCCATGATAGAAGTTACAGATAAGGAGGAAGAGCTAGGAAGGGGAAAGCAAAAAAGGAAAGAAGTAAGATATGGGTATGAGCCTATGTCAGATGATGATGATGAGTAGTCACCATTTGCTAGTAGCTCAAGTAGTTACATAAGCTCTTCAGTGCACATGTACACTAACACAATAAATTCAGATAGAGAAGTAACAAGTGTTATGGAATTATCCACAGAGCAATATGAAATGAAGCCTCAAATTGGTTCATTAGCAGGAAAATAACTTGGTCATGCACTTCATTCTAGCACCATAAATATTTCTATTAGAAATGCCTATTCGTCAATGGCCTTGCATTTATGAAACTTGGGAAACCAAGTTACTCATGTTGGGCATTATCCCTCAAATGTAAGTTCATTGCCACCTTGGCAAGGTAGTCTCACTCATTTTACAACAAAGGGAAGCCATCTATGGTCCAAGGTTTATATTCAGTTGACAAGTGGAGAGCTTCTCAAGGTACTGATCTCTTTCATAGAGAAGTTCCTGATTCATCTCAAGGTTCTCGTTTAGGTGACCAAGTCCTTGGAGGTCCACAAATAGACCCATTGATTTCCCAAATTGGTAAAAGGGTAGATGAAATTTTGGAAAGAGTATCCCAATTGAAGAGAAATGGAAATTCCAGTGAGCATAAAGTTATTGTAGATCCAATGGGTGTATCTCCTCCACTGACAAATATAATTGCTTCTAGAGACTTGAGTTTAAATAGAGACTGTTTGTTCCCAAACATGCCCCAGTCAAGATTATGAACCAAATGTTGCTTGAGTAAAGAAGATAGTGGTCTATTAAAGCATTTTTATTATCCCACTTGCTATCAGTTACTACTTTTTGAGTGGCTTGCCAGCTGGTTTTGTGTGGGATTTTTGTAATATATAATGTCCTCATGCAAGTACATGCCAGTTTTTGTAAACATTTTTTGTTGTAAAGGGTTAGTGAGCAATATCAAAGAAAAGGTTCTTGCATGTATTATTTAGACATATCAATTAGGAAACCATTTTTCTCCTATTACATGGAAAAAATGGATAGATTCACTTTGTTGGTATCAATAGGCAGCAAGATGAGGGAAGAAATATTTTTGAAGAGGAAGTACAAATGTTATTGTCCAAAACCATTTGGAGAGTAATATTCTTCTCCTGATTGTAATAAGAAACTCAAAATGTAGAAGACAACAAATAGCAAGGGAATTTATTCCCTATGACCTATGTCAATTTCAGTTCAATTCCTATTGATGATATTCTCAATGTGTAAAACTAAACTGATGTGTTATTTTAAAATGATGTTGACTGAAATTTATGAACATATATCAAATATCCATTTTTTCCAAAATTTGAAATAGAATGAGTGGTAATATAATGAAATTTTTGAATTTCACATCCAATCATTGGATGTTAATCAAAAGTACAACACAGTAATATTTTTGAACCAATAAAAAATCTTAGTCTTACTTCAAACCTATTCTCTCCCCTTCCCCTTATCTCTCTCTCCTACTCTCTCCCCTTCCCATTCCCCTTCCTTCTCTCTCTCTCTCTCTCTCTCTCTCTCTCCCATTCCCCTTCTCTATCTCTCTCCCCTTCCCATTCTCTCTCTCCTACTCTCTCTCCTACTCTCTCTCCTTCTCTCTCTCTCTCTCTCTCTCTCTCTCTCTCTCTCTCTCTCTCTCTCTCTCCCCCTATACTTCTCACCTTCTCACTCTCTCTCTTCCTCTCTCAACCCCCACCACCTTCTCACTCTCTCTCTTCCTCAATGGCCGCCCATGAATTTTTTAAATGGCCAATTGATTTCCTTTGCTTCTATCAATGACCATCCATGATTTTTCTACAATCTTCCAACCTTTCGTACATAGTTGTAAAATACATATTAATATATTATACATATAAAATAATATATTATATATGATATATAATGTAACATTTAATATTAATATATATTAAATAATATTTAATGTAAAATGTATATTATATAATATTTAATTGATATCATATCATATTTAATGTATATAATATATAATCTAATATATAGTTTTTGATATATAATATATCATATGAAGGATGGAGAAATGGGAGGGAGAAAGGAGAGGGAAAAGTGAAAAATCAAAATTCTGGCGGCATTTTTGGGTACCCAATTAGGCTCGGTATTGCTTTGTGCACCAAACCTACATGGTCAACTATTGAAATGTCTCATAAACATGTGTTTCCCTTATTTCTCTGAGTTCCGGACTTCGACCATGTAGCTAACAACTTTTTTTTCACCTGAATTTGATGAAATAAAAAGGGTATCTTAAGGAGATTATCAACTTTCTATCAATATAATTGTTGTCAAATTTTGAATTTAGTAAGTAATTATTAGTTATTTTCTAATTGAGTTACCTCTAAAGTGTTGTTTTATATACTGATTGAAAAATGACTATAACTTTCAGACGGTATAACATTTTTGAAATCTGAAAAATGTGTCACATTCTATGCTTCACCTACTATAAGGAAATTTTTTTTTTGAATTTGGTAAAGTTTTGAATGAGTTAAGTTGGTCAGACACAGGAGTTGTTTTATTCTGAAAATGTTGTAGTAGAAAATTCATAATTAATTATTTTTTGAAAAAAAATTACAAAAAAATATGCGTCACATCTGGGCATGAATCTACTACTTATATATAAAATCTTATAATAAAATATTATCATTTGATTATGATTAAGGTGGTCTGACATACACCTACTTTTTTTTCCAGAAATTTTTGTACTGCTGCATTGAAATCTATAGTTTTCACCAATCATACCAAATTTTTTTCAAAAAAGGCTTGTACTTTAGAAACTACACTCAATTTTCTACAGATTCTATTCTTACAACTTTTTGATATTAGGTTGATAGCTAGTTGAAATTTTCTGATTTTTCATTGCCACTTAAGGGCATAGTTTGGCCCCTCATGATCTTGCACATACCCACATAGAAAAATATACATAGCAGTAGTGATCCAAACTTACATGTGTTAGACTTCATCGACCTGATAGTTTTCATGTTTTCTTCTAACTACTTCAATAGTAACTCAGTAAGGTCCAGTTGAAATCCTTTCTTCACAATTTTGTAAGCAATGTCCATAGCTCCACATGGCATGCTGTTAGGTTGACTAGATTGAAATATTTTATAACTAATGCCATATGCTCTGAATCTTATCTCAAGATCAATAATGGTGTTGATTCTCAAGCCTCTTCTCTCCCATTCAGCTCTAGTAGCTTTCTCAAGCTTGGTCCTCAGTGCACTTCTCAAATGTTTGACCTTGTCAGTTATGGGATAACTGGTGACCACATGAATAATATCCCTTGTGATCTTCATAGTTTCATCCAACCATAATTTAACCTCATGCACAAAGCTTAAAACAATCCTGATCCATTCATTCTTGAAAACCCTAAGAAAATATAGGGCATTGACCAAACCTTTAACTTCCAAATGTGTGTGTGTGTGATGATATTTTTCACCTTCATGAAATTAAGATCAAGTGGCAACAATTTAAGCTAAATACAAAGGAAATTTACTCTAAAATGAAACTATAATCTATAACATCTCATGGATCTCTAGAAAGAAGTGGTAAGTGAGCTCTCAGCTGCAAATCCTCACTAGTGACACCTCTAAAATGAGAATAATGCTGCTATGATGCTTCTAAATGCTTATTCTATGATGAATTCATGCTTAATCTAGCTCCATTTTGATAACAATGCAATGATAAAATGATAAAATGATAAACTCTAAATGCTCCAATGCTTCAATTGCTCTTAGAATGCTCAATTTGCCTATAGTAACAATGCTTTTGCAAATGACTTCGAAGATGGAAATGCTCTCCAAAATGCTTCATACTTATAGTAATTTCCCAAGGGTAGGGGGTAGAGTGAGTTGATCATGGTTATGCTTGGGTAAGGTCAATTGGCTTTGCTTTGTCCATAAATGGGGGGACAAGTGAGGGGACAATCATTTAAATGGTTTCAAAAGGCTGGACCATTTCAACAAAAGTGAGTGATTTGTGTCCATTTTGTCTCCAATTTGCTTTGTTGAGGGAAATTATGATTTATTAATTAATTAAAGTAATTAAATTTAGCCATGAAGGGTAAGAGGTTCATTTTGATTTTTGCTTTCAACAACTATGTCATTAATTGAATTTAATCAATTTCGTAGTGTTTTTCCCCTTTTCAAGATTTATTTAATCATTTAATCATTTAATTGAATATTCCTTTGATTTGAATTTCCTTTGTTCCATTTATTGATTTTTCGTGCTATTTTGATGATTTATTGCACCTTTTGATTTAATTAAGCCTTTTGCTAATTTTCCATGTCTACAAATGCCCCTCTTTGAGTCGATGTGTGAAGAACACTGATTCAAAGATTCCCTTGGTATGATGATCTGATTCTATTCTGGTTCTGTGATTCCTTGATACCTCTAATAGTTGGTACGATGATATGATACTGTCTCTGATAGTGATATGTTGCCTGATATGATATGATACTGATTTTCCTCTTGATATGAAACTGATATGATATGATAGTGATATGATATGCCCCATTGATAAATGTTTTTGATGTGATGCCAATTTGATACTCTAATGCCCCCTCATAAATAAAACATATTGATTCCTTGATTTGAAAGATTTTGATTGATTGGTCCAATATGTTTTCATTTCTGAAAAATATTGATGATATGCCATGACTTGCAATTTTCATATCCAAGATAGATAGGTCTGTTGTAGTTAAGAAAAATAAGTGGTTATGATAACAGGATAATGATACCAATGAATGTGATTTGTCAATTTGATAGGATAGTAAAACTGATAGGATAAATCAATCAGTGTGAAAACCGATATGATTTGATACTGCTGTTTCATTCTCAGGATACAAAGACATGAACAAATGGTACTGGATGTGATTGCTTGATACTTTGATAGGATTGATTGATGTAAAATGATTTACTGATATAGAATACTGATATGATACCCTTGATTTGTGAAATAGGTACATTTCCATAAATGATATATATATGGACCTTAGCTTTCTTGGATATTTGGATTTAAGCCATGGGTTGACCTAGCTAGAGTACATGTTATTGAGATGATTGATTATGGAGCTCCTTTAGTTTATTAATATTGTGATATTTCAGTTATTGATCAGGACTCGGATGTATCACTTTGATGACATTATATCTTTGATTAGATAGACTTCATGGATCTGTGATGTTATGGACACTTATTTGATTTATGGACTTTCCTTGATTCTCGATTGAACCCCCCCATTTGATGATTGATCAAGATTTTGATTGAATGAACCCCCTTGTCCTTGGAAAAATACTACAAGTAATCAGCATATGCAATTAATCTAACATGATAATGCAATTAACCTTCCATGATAATGCAATGCAATGCAACTAAGTGTCACTAGCTTTTAGCAAATAAATGCCTTGAGGATAAATTTTCATCATTGAGCATTTTGGGACCGGAAAGTCTATACAATCACCACTGCCCACTGACATGATGATATGAATACCACTTTTTATCACATTTTGGTAACCTCTTTGTTGAACCAAGTACAACCCTCACTAGTTGGATGACCAAACTATGGGAGTCTGAATACCGGTGTCAACGGATTCAATGTTGCAAGTGGATTTTTGGTATTAAGATATAGAAGATCTAAATAGCCAAGGGATCTGTTTGCATAAACAAACAAAGGTTAATCCATCTTCTTATGAGATAGTCCTCGATGGTTCTTTGATGACCATGTCGTTAGAAAAATTCTCATAAGGTGACCAATCTTCCTCCAAACAATCACTCAAAGGCAATAAAATATCATATCTTTATCATGGCTAATCTAGTCGAACATCATCGAATAACTCCAAAGATATGATAAAAATTCAAGTTCATCAAGATTTTAACAAAGCTTCAAGTGTTTTACCATGTTTCATTACTTGTCAAAGAAAAGACAACTTTTGAATGTTTTGCCATGTTTTCTTATTTTCAAAAAAAAATTTCCAAGTATTCTGACCTTTAAGATGTGTTTGTCAATTTTAATCCTGAATAATAAAGTCAATGAAGGTTCCCAGATTATGTTGTAGAATCAAATACTTAGGCTCAAGAAAATTTTTCATCTCTTTTGAAATTCTGATAAAATCTCTCTCTCTGACGTGACTGATTGTAGCACTTATTGAATCCATTGAATGCCAAATTTACCATCTTCTTCTACCCCCAAGTGATAAATGTGATCGGTTGCCAAACTTAGGAGTGATAGACAATGCAATAATGCGACTGACCAACTTTATTATGACTAAGTACAAATGATGAATGCAATGGTGGTTGTATAAATGGGATGATGTAAATGCAATATGTACAAATGCAGCCTAGGAAAGACCAACTTAAGGGAACCAAAGGTGCTTGTTTACCAAGTTTTCACCTTTAGTATGGATCAAGCTTCTTTTTTTTGTTTTTGCAAGCTTTTTCTCTCCTTTTTTTTTTGCTACCAAGGTGCCTATTTACTAGGTTTTCACCAGGGCACTTTCTTCTTTTTCAATTTTTTTGTATTTTTCCTTTTTTTTCTTTTTTTCTTTTTATCATCAAGGCGCCTATTTACTAGGTTTTCACCAAGACAACATTTTTTGAATGTTTTTCCCTTTCTTCATGCTCAATTTTCTCAATGTTTTTATCTTTTTGTGCTTTTCAAATGTTTTTGGTATTTTCAAGATCTCTTTTGAACTATGTACAATAAATAGGATGCTCTCTCATCTGATACTCTTTATACTCTTTCATCTTCCTCATGTATAGAACCTTTTAAGATGAATACTATTGATAGGTTCTTGGAGTTCCTCTCCATCACAATATGATAACTTATAGGTTCCTGTGCCAAATGAAGATATTATGATAAATGGGCCAAGCCAATTAGCCTCCCATTTGCCTTTCTTCTCCCTCTCAACCTAATTCTTTGGATTCTCTCTCAACACCAAGTCTCCTACCTGAAAAACTCTCGGTTTGATATGTTTATTATAGTTCCTTGAGATTCTATTTTGGTACACTTTCAGGTGCTCATAAGCTTGTGTTTGATGTTCTTCAAGTAACTCCAATTGTTGAATTCTAGCAACTCTATAGTCTTCATCTGTGATCAATCCTTGTAATGACACTCATAGAGATGGTATTTCAACCTCTAATGGTAGAATTGCTTCGGCCCCATAGACTAGTGAGAATTGCGTGGCTCCAGTGGGTGTTCTTATGTTGGTTCTATAGGCCCATAATGTTGGATTAATTTGCATATGCCAATCCCTTCCTGATTTGTTGACTGACCTTTTCAAGATCTTCAATATATTCTTATTCATGGCTTCGGCTTGCCCATTTCCCTGAGGGTAATAAATTGATGATGAATGGTGAGTGATATGAAATGTAGCACATAGTTCATCAACATCCTTATTCTTGAACTGTTTTCCATTATCTGTTATTATGGCATGAGGAATACCATATTGGAAAATGATATGATTCAAGATAAACATGGAAATTTGTTTTCCTATTTCCGTTATCAAGTGAACCACTTCAACCCACTTGGTGAAATATTCTATTGCGGTTATGATATGTTTGTGCCCATTTGAAGAGGGTGGATTTATGACACCAATTAAATCAAACCCCCATTGATAGAAAGGCCATGGTGTCACAAATGGATGTAATTCTTGTGCCAGTGCATGTACCATGTCACCATGATATTGGCATTTGCTGCATATCTTCACAAAGTGACACGCATCTTTTTCCAATTTCTTCCAAAAATACCCTAAGCAAAGGATTTTCTTAGCTAGATTTAACCCATTTGAGTGCGACCCAAAAATGCCTTCGTGAACCTCTCGTAAAGCTAATTTAGACTCTTCTTCCTCTAGACACGTAAGTAACATCCCGTTGAGACCCTTACGATACAATGTTTCAGAAAGGATTAAGTAACGGGAGGCTTGGCATATGAAATTGCATTTTTGAGCACGGGTTTGGTCTAAGGGTAGCACTTGGTCTTTAAAGTATGTATATATAGGTCTGTACCAAGGGGAGTCATGTCCATGTAAGAGGGAAACAATTTGGGTTTTGGGAAGGTCAAATGCCAGTTTCACCAACTCTTCCACCAAGAACTCATACTTCTCATTTTGATCTAGTTTTTGTAACAAAGACGCCAAGGTAACCATGGCGTCAACTGCTCTATTTTTCTCTCTAGGAATCTGTTCAAAGGTGATCAATGCAAAATATTTCTTCCATCCATCAATCATAGTCTTATAAGGCATCAAATTTTCATCATTAGTGTTATATTCATTGTTGACTTAATTAATGATGAGTTGAGAATCTCCATAAATTTGTAGCTCTTTTATGTTCCATTCTAAGGCCATTTTGATGCCTATGACTAGTGCTTCATATTCCGCTATGTTATTTGTGCATGGAAACATAAGCTTGTAGGATTTTGGAATGGTGTAACCTTGAGGGGTTACCAATAATATGCCGGCCCCAGAACCTCCTTGAGTATAGTATCCATCAAAGTATAACTTCCACGTTTTTGCCTCTATGTTGATAATGGCAGAATCTAGAAATTCCACTTGAATAGTTTGTGTAGAAGTCATGGGATTTTCAGCTAAGTGATCTACTATCACTTGTCCTTTGATTTCCTTTCTATCAACATATTCAATGTCAAATTCACTCAATATCATCACCCATTTAGCTATTCTACCTGTTAAGGTTGTTTTACTTAACAAATAATTGAGAGGGTCTATCTTGGCAATCAACTTGACCTTATGAATCAACATATAATGTCTCAACTTTTGAGATGCAAACACCACTGCTAGACAAGCTCTTTCTATAAATGTGTAATTAAGCTCATATTTTATCAATGTTCTACTCAAATAGTAGATAGCTCTTTCCTTTCCTTGTTCATCCTCTTGTGCCAAAAGTACCCCTAGGGATCTTTCCATAGTAGATATGTAGAGAAGTAATGCTTTGCCCTTGATTGGTGGCATGAGAATGGGTGGATTTATCAAATAGGTCTTCAACAATGTAAAAGCTTGATCACATTCGGCATCCCATATAAATATAGTATCTTTATGTAGCAACCTGGTGAAAGAATGACATTTTTTGGCCAATTGAGAGATAAACCTTCTTATGGATTGGATTTTGCCTTGCAAGGATCTCATTTGGCTGATGTTCTTAGGTATCTCCATGTCCATTATAGCTTGTACTTTCTCAGGGTCCACTTCAATCCCTTTGGCGGAAACTATATAACCTAGTAACTTGCTAGATTAGACTCCGAAGGCACATTTCTTTGGGTTTAATGTGACCTTGAATTGCTCCAACCTAAAAAATATCTTTTTCAAAATGTGGAGGTGTTCTTCTCTTTTGTGGGATTTTGCCAATATATCATCCACATAGTCTTCTAAAAATGTGTGCATCATGTCGTGGAAGATAGTTTTCATGGCCCTTTGATATGTGGCTCTGACAAAATTTAAGACCGAAGGGCATGAAATTCAAATAAAAAGTGCCCCAAGGGCAAGTAAATGTTGTCTTTTCTTGGTCTTCGGGTGCAATTTTGATCTGATTATACTCGCTAAAACCATCCATTAATGAGTACATTGAGTATCCTATTGTCAAATCCACTATGGCATCTATGCTTGGAAGTGGAAAATCATCTTTAAGGAAAGAAAGATTTAGGTCTCTAAAATCTGTCTTGACCAAAAGAGCTATGTGGTGATGCATTTTTCTCAACTTTTTCTTAACAGGCTTAACCCCTTGTCTAACATTCAGATGATGCATTATAAAGTCAGGATCTAATCCGGGCATGTCAGCATATGACCATGCAAAGTTTACTTGTTGTTCTTGGAAGAATTTGATGAAGTCTTCTCTTTCTAGAGGTGTAAGTGATGCTGCCAAGTGTATGAACTTTGGATCCACTTCCGTGCCAATGTTAAATTTTTTAGTTGGCTCTATGAGTATAGGTGACCTTTCCTCTTCATATTCAGGAAAAGTATCCAATCTCTCTTCCTTTGGTGCCACAGTTGGGTTTTCACCAAAAGAAATGTCTTTTATTTTTATTTTTTTTGGTTCTAATGGTGCCACAGTTGGGTTTTCACCAATAGAACTTTTCATTTTTTTATTTTTTTTTTTCATTTTTTTCTTTTGACTAAGAGATTGGACCCTTGCTGCTATCATTATGTTCGTATTGAATTCATTGGTGAAAGAGGGTTCAACCGCATTAAGGTAGTGATTCATTGCCTGGTCATTGGGAAAGTAAAGTAGGTCATTTGGTTCAGTTTGGTCCCAATCAATGAGGTCCACATTTATCAAAAGTAAGGGTTCATTGGGTAAAATGTCATCAATAGGCATTATGGACATGACTTCATTTGAGGGTTCGTACATTGTATCGTTTAGATCTATGACGTGCACTTCCTCAAGATGATCCATGGAAGAAGGGTCAAAGTCCCCTTCACTCGAGTCCTCATCAACCTCTATGGGAAACAACATGGGAAAAGCCACAAGCAGGTTAAAACTAACATTTGAATCTCCCTCCTCTGAAGGCATCCAAAATGTTTCTATCCATGCTCCATTGGTAGGTACTTGCTCTATATTAGGCTTTTGAATATGAGGTTCTTCACTAATTTGAGTTTCTTGCCTTGGGATTTTTGCATAAGTATGTATAGCAATCACTTCCTTATCATGACATGATTCATCTCATAAGGTATCCCATTCATAATCCTGAGAATCATCACTATCTCCTTCAAATTCTAAGGCATTTCTTTGAGGATAAAAATCATGCATTGGGCTTGAACTTTCTCCTTTGAATTGAAAACCTACTCCAAATTTTTCATGACTTGCCCTCCAAATAGGTTCAATAGGTTCTAATAACCCCCTATTTCTTTTGCCTAGGGGTTCTCTTCCCTTGTATCCC
The DNA here is from genome assembly GCA_027943335.1 of Chamaecyparis obtusa. Classification (NCBI taxonomy): domain Eukaryota; kingdom Viridiplantae; phylum Streptophyta; class Pinopsida; order Cupressales; family Cupressaceae; genus Chamaecyparis; species Chamaecyparis obtusa. The sequence continues at coordinate 320,149 of BSBK01005417.1, read as the reverse complement.
ATCTTCTGCATTATATCAAAGCCTTTCCCATATTTCTCGTATTGTATCTTTACATGCTGAATTCTTTCCATGGGAGTGTTGGAGGTATCTTCCTCATCATGGTAAAGCCATTCAAGGACGTCATCTTCTTCCTTATCCCATGTTGCTTTGTTATCTTCCCTTACAAAATAGGAATTATACTTATGTGGAAGATGTTCTTTGGATGGTTTACCATGTGATTTTGGAGATGTGGGCATGTCAAATAGGGAAACAAAATATTCCCCTATTCCTTTTGAACTAATCTTGCATTTTTTTTCAAAGTTATTCATCATTTCACTCATGTGTTGGTAATGATCTTCCTTGGCTTTTTCCTTTTCTTCTTTGGTAGGTTTATAGACTACTGTTTCCAATTTAGGTGCTAGATATGAACTTTTCATTGCATTTGGACCCTTGTAGCTCACTTTTTCCTTCCCTTAGTTGATGTTGCTGAGCTAGCTTGAGGAGGGTGTTGAATAACATCTAATGTTAGTTCTTTCATTTTAACATCTTCAATTGTGGTTCTTTAAATAATTCCCTCCCAGTTATGTGGAATATATAACTCATGAGGAGGTTTGAGTGCATTGCAATATTGGAATGGGTTAGAGTCTCCTCCAACCATGATTTCTTCACCCATGTATGGAAATTTTATGCATTGGTGGTACGTGGATGGGACTGCTTGCATCTCATGGATCCATGGTCTCCCCCAAAAAATATTATAAGTTAATTTCATGTCCAACACTTGGCAATTGGTGTCCTTCTTGACAGGTCCCACTTGGATGGGCAATACAATCATGCCTTTAGAAGCTCTTTTAGCTTCATCATAAGCTTTAATGGTGATTTTCTTCATAGGGTCAATGCAAGACTCAGATAGACCTAAGGATTTGACAAGACTTAATGTGCAAATGTTGAGACTAGCCCCTCCATCAATGAGGGCTCTTTTGACTCTATGCCTTTCGATTAAGACCTCTATATGCAATGGTAAATTTTGAGGATGGGTTATAGACATGTCATCTTGATCAGAAAATGAAAGACGATGAGGTGCTACAAGATGACCTACCATATTTTGAAACTTTTCTGCCTCTAAGTTAGTAGGAACATGTGTCTCTACTAGAGCTTTTTCCAAAATCTCCTTATGGTTTGGTGACAACTTTAATAACTCTAAGATAGAGATTTGTGCTGGAGTACGTTGCAATTGATCAACCAAACTATAAGGCCTTGTTGCTGTAGAAGGCTGTTTGACCACAATGTTGGATTGTGGGATGTTAGTGCTTTGAGGAGCTATCCCTTGTAGTGTCATTCTAGAATTCTTCCCTCTTGTAATGAAATTTGATGCTTCCTTTTAAGGTTGTTCATTGACTCTTATAGCATTAACAATATGATCATAAGGTGGCACAAAGTTGAGATTATTGGCGCTTTGCTTCTTGCTATTTGATGACTCTCCCTTATCATGTTTGTAAAAAGGTTGTTTGAATGTCGTATGATCTTCATTTTTTGGAGGTCCATCAATGGTGATCATTCCATTATCAATTAAATCTTGCACTACATTCTTTAGTTGCAGACATTCATTTGTTATGTGTCCTCAAATTCTATGATACTCACAATGGCTATCAACACTCCACCAACTAGGCTTATTATTTGGCTCATAAGGCTGAATTTTGGGTAGAGTAATGACATTATTAGCCATGAGAACCTTTAATGCCTTTTCAAGGGGTTCACTCAAGGGTGTGAAGTTCTTTGGAGGAGTTGGCCTCAAATATTTATCAAATTTAGTACTCCTTGAATTATCTCCTTGATTTCCATTATTGGTGCGTTTGTTGTTGGATGGTGCATTGGAACTCTAATTGGTATTATTCACTTGATTAGGTGTCCTTGTAAGAGCAAAGGGGACCACCTTCAAGTTTCTAGATTCAACTACTCCATCATTCACAATTCCCTTATTGTTTTTCTTATAATAATTGTTACTATTGAACCAATTATTCTTTTGATTATTGCCATTGTTGCCACTATTGGAGTTGTTCTTATTATCTTTGTACAATTTGAGTTCACTTTTGACCAACACTTCCTCCATGGTTACTCCATTTTAAATTAGATCTTGGAAGGTCTTTGGACATTGCATTTGTAAGTGGTAGTTTAACTCATTACTCAAACTGTTTATGAAGATATCCATCTTCTCTTTTTCAGGCACACTTCTAGGATATCTTGCAAAAACTATCCTCCACCTTAGTAGAAAAGTGAGGAATGCCTCTCCATCTTTTTGTTTTGTGTTGCATAATGTTATCATCATGACATCATGTTTAATGTTATATGAGTAATGAGCCATGGATTTTGAAGCTAACTCTTCGAAGGTCTTAATGCCAGAGGGTAACTTAGAAAACCACTCCATAGCCATGCCTCCTAAGCTTCGCGGAAATAATCTCATTAAATATGTTGTATCATGCATGAACTTTAAGCTCAACACACAAAACTCTCGTAAGTGATCTTGGGGATCCGTTGTTCCTTTGTGCTTGTCATATTTAGGAAACACAACATTGATTGTGAATGGCACCATAACCAAACTTTTATCAAATGGGAATGGGCACAATGCTTCTATAGAGAAAGGCTTGGGAGCCCCGCTTTGCTTGATGTTGTCTAATTGCATTTGAAATGCCTTGAATTTCTTGTTCATGATGTCTAAGGTACTTTCCTCAACTTTTGGTGCTTTAAGTTGGTTGACATCATAGTCACGGGGAAGCTTGAGACCTTTTTGTGCTAAGTCCATGAAATGTTTTTCTCTATCTAGGTCCATTGCCTTTTCCATGAGCTTTCTAAAATAAGGACATTGGATAGCCTCACTAACTTTTTCATCCGTGGCATCTTCTGCAATTGGTTTGGTGTTAGTTTGAGTATGAGTTTGGTTAACTCCTTGAGCATTTTGATTTACTCCTCCATTGTTGGTATTGCCTTGGTTATTAATATTGCTCTGGTTATTCATGTCAATGCCTCCACTATTGGTATTACCTTGGTTGGTGATATCAATACCACTATTATCCTTACCACCCAAACCACCATGATACATCATGTTGTCTTCTTTTTCTTTTTCCAGTGACTTTTATGGTACTCTAGGAGTAGTTTCATCTCTGAGATAAGGGAGCTCTTGTCTCAAATAGGTCCCGTTAGCTTGCAAGGTTTGCTTGATATAATATGATCTAGTGAATGCAGGCATGAACCTTGGATACAAGTTAAGATTACTTGGGTCTAATCCTTTGCAAAATTTTGACAGATATGTGAAATAGGATTTTTGACCAGACTGTAAGTTGGATCAGTGAAAACTCAAAAAAGGGTACTCAAATTGATATTCAAAATTTTTTGATTCTTCCTGGAAGTACTCTCTATTTTCCCTTTTTGTTTTCTAGGCATGACTAAACCAAGCACAGGCATGTCTGAAACCTATGTAGGTGTATACTGGTTTGTTGATAGGTGACACTCTGTAGATGTATAGGTGGCACTTTTCTTAGTATTAAGCGATTTTCTAGTATTTACAAGCATGTTTAAATCTCTGTAAGGTGGGACTTTATTGTGTCCACGCATGTTTAAATCAGTGACAAGTGTGATTGAATACCTAATAGGTGTGTTTAAAATTGGTACAAGCGACACTTCTTTGATTAGGGTATAATATTTTGGATTTTTAAAAGTTTTAATCAGATATTTTTGAAAATTTCTTGTTTTGAGAACTAAAAAAAAATGCAACACACACATAAATGTCTCTAAACAACAATCTAATGTGTATATTCTCAAATGTTTTCACAAGTATAGCACAAAAATGAATTCCAAACAGCCTACCTAGAGTCAAATTGGCTTGTAATCATGGCTCTACAAGGTGGCCTTTCTAATTTACTTGGGATTTAATTAGTATTCCAATCAAACAAATTAAAATCTCTCATCCCCCAAGTATGTTAAGGGGCTTCCCACACGTACCAAGGAATGATTTTGTGCAATCCGTACGGACTACTAGAGGAAGTTTGAAAAAATTAAAATCCCTTTGTCATGCACCCCATTAAGGATGCATGCATTTCATTTTATAGTGGGTTGGATTCTCGTGGAAAAAGAAAGTGTATCCCACTTTGGGTTGTCCCTCTCACTAGCCTTGCTAAGGCAAATTCAGGAGGTGAGCCCACTAAATCTCTAGCATGTTCATTTTGCAAGTAAGGAAAATTGGAATTTAAGTAAAGTTTTTTGGGAGTTTGTTTCACCAAGAAGGTGAAGAGCATATCCCTAACTTTCCTTTTGATTCCCAAACACTTCAAACACTTAGTTCTTTTTCAACCTCTTAACAAGGAGGTTCTTAGAATTGAAATGTGTGGTTCAATTTCCTCTCTATTAAAGCTAGATTTAAATGACAATGCCACAAGTTAAGGGAATGCAAGCTTGTTTGAGTAGAATACCTTTCCTTGTAGCTAGCGAAAGGCTAGGGGCATTTTTGAGTTACGATTTTCATTTCTTTCACTTACTTACCTTGGCAATTTGCTCCAGCTCCCTCCTCCAACAAGTTAGTCCAACACAGCCAATTCACAATGAGGGGAAACCAAACTTGCATATAATCAATCAAGAGATTTAAATGAAAGAAACTTTAAGCTCAAGGTTCATAAATTCAATTTAGAGACACAAATTTTTGCTTGTAAGCTTCAATCATAGCTAAATACTTCTCATATACCTTGACATCCTCATCTAGTGTGGATTCAAGGACAACCTTTGTATGCACTTGATTCTCCTTCTTTATTTTCTTTGCCAATGCTTTTCCCTCCTTGTTGAACCTGCTTTCTGGCTTTTTCACTCTTAGATGTATGCTCATTTACTGATTAATCAACAAACATAGATAGTTAGATTTTCAAATTTATCCAATTAAAGACCAGAACAACAAATAAACCATAGGCGACATCGTCCAGCTAATAAGCGTGAACAAAACTTTAAATCGGCAAAAAATTACCAAAGCAAACCGATATTTCACAAATCCAAAGCAATAAAGAAATTCTCAAACGCACAACTTTGAATTTTAAATGCAATATCAATCCATTATTCCAAGTGATAACAGATTTATCAGAAGCGTGAACTTAAACTTTAAAGGCAAAGCAAATGAATCCTTAAAGAAAAAGTAGATAATAGGTAAGTGATACTTCCTACCGTGAAGGCGTGACTTTATCATGTAAAGGCTGAATGCTTTGCTATTTCAGGCGTGAGTTTCCAGATAGTAAGCGTGAGTACAGACAGCCGAAGTGACATGGAAACACTTCTAGGTGTGAGTAAATCCCTCGTATATGTGACTTTAGCAAATTCATACAGAAAACACATAGAAACAACACAAAAATGCATGCAAAGATGATTTAAATCACAAATTTGTTAGAATTTTAGGCTCAAGCCCCACGGTGGGTGCCATTTGTGTGATGATATTTTTCACCTTCATGAAATTAAGATCAAGTAGCAATAATTTAAGCTAAATACAAAGGAAATTTACTCTAAAATGCAACTATAATCTATAACATCTCATGGATCTCTAGAAAGAAGTGGTAAGTGAGCTCTCAGCTGCAAATCCTCACTAGTGACACCTCTAAAATGAGAATAATGCTACTATGATGCTTCTAAATGCTTATTCTATGATAAATTCATGCTTAATCTAGCTCCATTTTGATAAAAATGCAATGATAAAATGCTAAAATGATAAACTCTAAATGCTCAAATGCTTTAATTGCTCTTAGAATGCTCAATTTGCCTATAGTAACAATGCTTTTACAAATGACTTCCAAGATGGAATGCTCTCCAAAATGCTTCATACTTATAGTAATTTCCCAAGGGTAGGGGGTAGAGTGAGTTGATCATGGTTATGCTTGGGTAAGGTCAATTGGCTTTGCTTTGTCCATAAATGGGGGGACAAGTGAGGGGACAATTATTTAAATGGTTTCAAAAGGCTGGACCATTTCAACAAAAGTGAGTGATTTGTGTCCATTTTGTCTCCAATTTTCTTTGTTGAGGGAAATTATGATTTATTAATTAATTATAGTAATTAAATTTAGCCATGAAGGGTAAGAGGTTCATTTTGATTTTTGCTTTCAACAACTATGTCATTAATTGAATTTAATCAATTTCGTAGTGTTTTTCCCCTTTTCAAGATTTATTTAATCATTTAATCATTTAATTAAATTTTCCTTTGATTTGAATTTCCTTTGTTCCATTTATTGATTTTTTGTGCTATTTTGATGATTTATCGCACCTTTTGATTTAATTAAGCCTTTTGCCAATTTTCCATGTCTACAGTGTGTGATCATCTTTTAGTTTTCCGCCAACACTCAACTCTTGAAAGGTGGATTGGAGCTGAAAATCACCAAATTATCTAATTTTGCAATGAATATAGGCATGAATGTCTTTGACAGGCAAAACCCTAGGTGGTATGCTAAAAAAATCTCTAGTTTTGTCAATCTACGATGCAACTTCTAGATGAAGTTTATACTTTGGCTCATTGCAGATTGTAGACTTGATTAGGTTAACACTCTTCTCAGCTCCAGTCTTAGATTTCTCAACTGTAGATGAGGATGCCATTGTTTTCCAATTTAGGGCTTTGAGAGAAATCAACTGTATAGCTCAACAAAAGTGGAACTTACTTGAAAACTATGAATAATCTACTTGGAAATCCTTCAAATCTATGCTCAAATGGCTCTTGGATCTTTTTGCTCAGTTCTCACTTGAAATTTATTTGTTCTCCATTTTTGCAAAGTGAAAGATAACTAAGTCCACTGTGTATATATAGAAAAATTCAAATTCCTACTGAAAAATTCTACATTAAATGCTTGACCTACAACAACTCAGTAAGAATAGGTGCGCTTAGTGTATACTTCAAAAGATCATAGGCTCAGTTAACATTAAGATTTCACTTGATTATGTGTGTGTGAAAATTGTACCTAGCTAGAGACACATCACTTCAGTAAAACATTAGAGGTTAACAAATCAAGAAAACTACAAGTAAATGAAACTAAGCTAACCAGACAATTTACTCCCTTCTAGTAGATGCGAGTATGTATTCTTAGATTAGACTGAGATCGGTGAAAATGCAACACCTAAATGAAGGATTTAAATGATATAAAGAAATGAAGATGTAATGTAGTGTTGGTTGTGGATTATTCCCTTTGATCTTCAACTTGCAGATTTACACTTTGATGGATAATTTAAATAAAACTCTGACTCTATCACCACTCCAAAGTCCACAAGGAAGAGGGTCAATTGACAATGATCAAAACATCCTTCTACACTTTGAGCTTCAATGCTCAGGCGGGTGTACCCTTGACTCACTTCTCTAAAGGAGTCTAAAACAATATTCCACTATATCTCATATAAGATTGCTAAAGATTTATCAAATGATGTTTGTGTTTGTAGTTGTTAACCATGCATACCTCAAGAGGAAGGACCAGTGCCTTATCCTAGGGCTCAGAGTCACCTAACTATATACCTCAACTGAATACCCCAAATCAAACACAATGGAATCTGAGGTAAGTGCTTTGCCTATTACCCCTTTCCCTCAAGCACAAGGACATCAAATTCTACACCTGGTTGCAAACTCATTGAATTCACCTAGAAGACTTTAATCCTAACTTTGTTAGGAACTCAAAGATAAATTCAAAATACTCTTTGTTTACCATACATTAACACACTTTGTGATATTAACATATATGAGCTTAGAGACAAGCAAGAAGACATACACAAGATACAAGATTGGGATTCAATGATGTTTTCATTAACAAATCCAGAATCAGCATATAATTAGAATGTTAGCAAGATCAGAAAAGTCACAAAATTAGACTTCTATCAGTATATTATAGTAAAAAACTAGGGACCAAAAGAAACAATGTTTTGGAACCCTTGCAAAATCCAAAATTCTACAACTTATACCCCCTAGTCATCTTGAAAATTTGCAACAAGCTATAGATGACTAGGGTTAGGGTTTCAACCACCCAACCTGTTGGAAATGGTCTAAAAATTTATTACAAGGGTGGGAAACATAGGCAATCAGGAAAGGGAAATTCTTGAACTGATCCACAATCATGAAATTCTTCTATGCAAGTATAGGGGATCACGAAACCAGGCTCAAAAGGACACCCTACAACAAGCCTTGAGTACACAACCAAAATGGTACAAGCTCTGCAAACAATCCAACCACACCTTGGACCACACTGCAAATAGCAAACCAGTCACTTCTCACCGAACAGGGTCATTTCTGCAATGAATTACATAAATTTGGTACTTTCTGGTCGCTGGAAATTCATAGAGAAATTTGAATTTGAATCACAATGGCTAAATCCTTGGCACCTACAAAGAACGATGACCCACGTTCAAACTTTATCATCTCACTAGCACGGACCAACTAGAAATTTCCATGACACCACCTGCCAATGGGACCACCAAATAATCACAGATGGGCCCCAGCACACGTGGCATCCTATCGCATGATTGCATAGCCCAGAAATGGGCAATGTGAACATGTGACAACCCGTGAACATAACTACTAGCGTAACCGCCAGTGCAACTGCCACTACAACTGTTGACACAAAATGTTAGTCGCATGATCGTATAGCCTTGCAAAAGGATATACGAACATGTGACTAACCACCAGTAAACTGCCACCACAACCGTCATCACAACCACCATTAAGTTGCGGTCCCACCAAGCAAAACCACCTCAGCACCACAGACACGTGTCACCTGGTCGCATGATTGCATAGCCAAAAACTGGGCTATGAGATCATGCGACAACCAACCCGAAGCCGCCACATCATCACCTCTGGGACCACGGAATAGCAACCACCAACTGTGAAGAGTCGGGACCCATGCAGACAGATGGCAAGCAGTCACATGATCACATGTCAGAAAAGTCTGACATGTGGCCATGCGACAACCTATAAGGACATGCCATCTGTCACCCCTCTGACACCGGGCCCAGGAAGATAAAGCTGAGAACCTTAGGAGATATTAAAGCGGTCGGGGAGCTAAGACTTAGGAAAAGAATTAAAAGGGACCCGCCAAGACATAAAAGACCTAACCGTGAACTTGGTAAAAGGAACTTGTTTAAAAGGCACATGCGGATTAGGTGCTTAAGTGACCCACAAAAAGGTAACACGCTAATAGAATAGGGCTAGGGCACACTTGAGTTTTGAAACCTAACAGCTAGATTCTGAACGTTTTGCCTAAGGTTTAACCAGGGAGCAGAAAAATCATTGCAGAGAGCAAGGGAAAAGACCAGGAGCCATGAAATTTTTTGCACATGCTAACATGTAGATTAATTAATATTTTTGAATTTTTGATGTAATAAGATGAAAAACTGTATGAATCTAATCTAGATGAATGAAATTGATATGAAAATTGATCTAACAATGATATGCTAAATGCTATGAATGCTCAAAAATAATAATGAAAATCTCACAATAGCCTTGATTTACAAAAGCTTGATTCTTCAGATAGAAATTTGCTAGAGTGATTGTGCAAATTCGAGGGAGTTCCTTTTGTGAAGAGCTGAGCCTTGTTTTTATACAAATCTAGGGCTTGAGGATGCCTTGAGAAAAGCCATAAATCACTCTTGATAAACTCAAGTTGGTTTTTGAGTTAACAAGAAATTAGAAATAGATCAACTCATAAAATCATGCAAAAGAACTTTTTGACCCAAAATAGAGTTTAGTTCTCTTTTTCAACTCCTCATCAGATGTCGAGTTTAGAAAGAACAAACTGAAATTGAAAATTGATTTAAAGTTGACTTCTTTTCTTATTGTGCATGATTTAATATCAATTAATTTAATAAATAAAGTGATTTATTCTCAACTTAACTAATTTTGAATTAAAACAATTGATTTATGGGTTTAATCAATTATTAAATCAAACTTTATTCAAAAACTATATCATTAAATATTGACAATTGATATTAATTAATTAAATTAGAATTTAATCAATTATTCGATAGATTTTGATTTGCTGTGAAAATTAAATAATACAATTTATGAATAAATGTAATTAAATATAATTAAATAATTAAGTGGCAGAATTAAATCTAATTAATTAAATATTTAGAATATCCAATTAATCAAACTTTAGGATAAATATGATTTATCACCAAATAATATCCAATTAAAGATAATTGGGATAATTAGGACTATTCCCTCGATGCATAATTAAGATAAAATCAATTAAGGTTTTGATAATTGATGTGCAGATGTGCCTTAGGTTAGGAATTTGATGTTGATTTCATTTGATTTGATGATGTAAGAGGTTAATGAACCTATAGCCCATTTTTGGGGTATTACATTTTGCCCCTCTTTGAATTATTGTGCGAAGTGCAGTGGTTCAAAGATTAATGTATTTTTGATAATGATGTGGACTCAGTTATGTGGTAGAAACTAATTCCTGAAAGATTAACCAATTTTGAGATAGAAACCGATTGAAATATTTGAAGATGTTGGTGATTCAGGTCCTGGTTGACCAAGAATCGAGATGATGCTAACTATACCACCAATGAACCAGTGATTATGAAGAAGTGTCAAAACACATGATTCTAAACCTATGATTATGAAGAAGTGACCATCCTAACTCCAGACTTGATTTCCAAAGGAATCGAAAGGATGCCAAATCTGAACTCTTCAATTACAAAGAACCAAGGAAATAACACAACTGAACCGATGGTTACAAAGAGGTGATACAGTTTGCAAGATTAAGAGAATACCATATTGATATGGATCTCAATGAATCTGATATGTCCTAAGCGATGTGCCCCTAGCGATGAGGTCTTTTGATGAATCAACAACTAGAAGTAGTTGTTGTCTTGATTATTGAAAGAAAGATTGATTTATAGATTTGATTTATGTGCAATACCATGCTCCCTTCGGTATGAAAATCAAAATATGACAAGAAAATTCAGCGTTAAATGGTTTAGAAGCATGTTAATTGATTTGAGAATTGGTCATGCACATCCAGAGACACATTCTGCATCATTTGGAGGTCCTGGAGACCAAGTTTGGCTAGGTTTGACAATGAATTGACCATGGTTGACCAAGTTGAAATTTTGATAGTTTTATGTAAGATAATCAGTTAAGTTGAATTCTAGATTTATGTGATGATTGAAGGTCGATTAGGCAAGCTGTCAGCCATTTTGGGTCTGAAAGTTTTAAATCACATTTTTGACAAATTAAATGATCTTAGATTTCAATTTTGATCCCGAATGTGGGTTTAGAACGTCGAAATTAGCCAAGGGTGCAATTTTCATGGAAAACGGAGCACTTTGAAAAATTAGGTTAAAACCTATATGAGGCCCAAAAGGGTCATTTTCATTTCATTATTCACTTTTGTCTTTTGTGAGCCTTGTGGAGCCCTCTGAGAGAAAAATGGCAAACCATATAGTTCCAATCTCCTCACATTGATTCACGTGCAATCAGTGATACCAATGACCTCCCCAGTATGGGAACTCGGTAAGTGGACTGCTGTGCCTCTCTGTGAATTCAAATTTGGCATGTTTTTAGCATTTGTAGATCTTTTTCGTAAGTTTTTAGCTTTTTAAATTTTTGCACCATGAAAAGTCATACGACAGTCCACTTGGACTCATACAAGTTTTCATTTTCATTTCAATTGTCATCCCGAAACTACCTGAAACTCATATGAGAGGGACCCATGTGTCGTACGACATTTCATCGGGTCCCTCAATTGTTGTACAAGAGCCTATGCTTTGTTGTCTACTAATGGATTGTCATATGGAAACTTGTAGAAACTTGTATGAGTTTTGATACCAGTCTCAAAATGTGTATGGAAAACAATAAGTGTTTTTCACCTCAGGTCAAATTTTTTATTTTTCTGATTTCATAGGTTGATTCTTTAGCATTTAATGTACCTTCTGAAGTATTCAACTTTTCAATTTCTATATGAATAGCCTGATTTTTGACCAAGTTACTAATAGGGTACCCTATTTCTATGTTATGTAGGTCATCTACCCTGATGTTCATGTTCAGATTTCACACCTGGCGAGCCAGAGATTGTGCATTTCATTGCTTGACCTGATGAGGGTTCACTTAGCTTCATGTGGTTTTGATTACTTGATACGGTTGCCTTAGATTTGGGTGAACCACGGTTTATTGACTGTGTTTATTGAGAGATTCCATTCCAAGACATAGACCTTACACCTTCCTACTGGAGAGCTCACAGTTACTCTTGAGGATGTCTACCGGATATTACAGATACCATTCCATGGTCTTCATCTTGATTATGTCAATTCAGAGAACTCTGGCCTTCATGCCTTTAGGAGATTATTTGGTGATGACACACAACTGACTCGATCTATTTCATGGGAGTTATTAGTTTAGAGATATGGGCATACCCATAGATTGTAGTGTATTATAGCAGGGATGATTGGTGGGATCATCATGTCTAACCATCAATAAAATAGTCTATTGATGGGCTGGGCCTCAATGGTGGCTTGATTGATGGTGACACCTTCTAAGTTGGGATGGGGATAGTGTATGCTCACCCATATGTTCTCTGATATGCATGAGATAGTGTATCAAGAGAGTAAATCATTTTCTTATGTTGCTTTAGTTCTTCAGATTTGGGCATGGGAGAACATCCCAATATGCCATCTAGTATGTTAGACTTAGTGTTAGCCGCAAGAGCCTATGATCTATGTATATTCTAGATATGTGACATTAGTCTGTATGGGCATCACAGAGTATTGGAGGTGTTTCCTTGATGACATGACCTATTGCATATGGAGACCTTACTTACAGGTTGAGCCTGTGCATGCTCAGTTCAATTTTTTTTTCCAGAGTAGGGTATTGATTGATCGGTCCACCACTGTCATTGAGCATTGCCTAATAACATGGGTTTGGAGACAATATGACATCATCCAGGATGCACCATAGGAGCATGCTTCTTATGCATGGCTAGTCTAAGAGCTAGGATTAGGATGGGGCCCTTGATTATCTTATGCTCTTTGTACATAGGAGTATAGTGGATATGTGGTGAGAGAGTGGGATTATAGGCCACAAGTTGTAGATTCCAGAGTTACAGATGCTTTCATTGCTTGGTTGGTGGACCATCCTATGCATCAATTGTATGATCCCATAGAGTTGATTCCTTGTATAGAGGAGGTAGTGGATGTTATAGGTGCATTGATGGGTCAAGGTTAGAGGCACCAAGATGTTTAAATTCCTATGCCATAGCCTACACCTCTAAGGCCTAGAGCATTTACCTCACCATAGAGACTAGCTGGTCAGATGAGACCACCTCACCCTTCTAGTTCTATAGCAAGAAGGCCTACAATTTTTCCAAGGAGATCTTCTAGAGGAGAGCATGGTACACTTGGTAGTATCAGTAGTGTAGATGAGGTACTGGGTGCTCAGTAGGATGTAGGTGCTGATACTAATGCTGCATAGGTTGGTACTAATTTTGATCTATGTGTTGAGGTTAGACGTCGCAAGGTGCGTAGGGTAGAGGTTGCTAATCAACCTATTGAGGACATAGATATGCCTGTTGCAGATGTAGATCCTGGATTGGCTCAGACTCCTCATGAGGTTATTAGGAGACTTAGGCCATAAATCAGAGACCTAAGATTACAGTCTACTATACTTGAGACATAGCTCAAGGATTCTAAGAGGTAGCATTTAGAGCAATGGGAGGATAACATATGATTACAAGTAGAGTTACTCATTAGACTACATGGAGTGCCTATTATGTCTATGCATACTATGCTATAGTTCCTGCTACATGAAGAGTACCTTCATACTCTCAGTATATGATTACTTCAGAGGGAGTGAGAGCACTGCAGGCTGAGGTAGTGCTAGATGCACAATTACCACCTCCACTAGATGTAGAGGATCAGGAAGACAACTGATCTATCTTTTTTTTATATATTTTTTGTCATTTTGTTCATAGATATTGATCTGATACTGATAGCTCACATGGGCTCATTCTTTTATATATTGTGCCATTAGTGCACCCCTAACTATTCTGAGGTTTTATGATATATATATGAGATCGGGTTTTGGTTATGAATTCATTTATACTTGTCATTTTGTGTATGATGATATCATGTGATGTAAATGCTTTGATTAGTGTAGAATGTATGGAATATGAAATGAAATGATTTCTCTTCAAATGTATGGATTATGCAATGTGTTTGATTGTGGATCATGAAAATGTATGAGTTGTTTTATGCAGTGAATGAAATGATTTATCATATGTAATAGAAAATGCAACAATGTGCATGATATATTTTGCAGGTATTGATGAAGACAAGTATTTGGTCATTTGTCAAAAAAGATGTTTAACCTAGGATGGTGATTGCTTGTGGATCTGTGAAGAGAGCTTCATGTAAGACTTAGTCTTCATGTCATGTTTAAGCATTTTTTTGAAGAATCATTTAAGTGTTAAGCTGATTTGGAAATCATGAGATCATGAAATCATGCAAAGTAACATGCATAATAAAATGCAAACCTAGGACCTAGGACTTAGTCATTGATCATGTGTCGGTTGTTTTCATCATAGAATTTTTGTTAAGTAAATAGATAAATCAAAACAACATTCACTAGTTGGGAAACTATGAACATATGAACATCGATTTTGACTTCAAAGTCAATACAATGCCCACTAGCTAGACAACCATCAACATATGAATATTGATTTTGTTTTCAGAATATTGGATTAGATATAAGCACCAAGGAAAAAATGCTAGGATGACCTGAATATCATGTCCATTTTGATATTACAATTTGTATAAGCATCAAAACATTAACATCATGATGACCTGAATATGCCTTGCGGAGAAAACACATCAAGCAATCAAGAGATTATTCTGAATCCATTGTGAATTACCTGCAGTGACCCTTTATTATTCATATCCTTAGGTAAGATCACATTTCAAAGTAGGAGTAAGAATTAACTCAAAAAGACAATAGTTAGATCAAACTTCCTTGAATTTTCTAGGTATGAATGGTCGAGGTACTCATGGCCATCCAACATGAAATTGAGGCTCTTACAGACGGACACCATTTCAATCCATAATTTCCAAAGTTATTAGATTTTCACTCAAAGCAGAAAACAAAGAAAAGATTATGCCCCCAATCATCACTCTCTAAATCCTATAAAGGACATCATTGAAGAGCTCATAAGGACATAATATGCAAAAATCACAATGCAAAATAGTAAGCATACAAGGAGATAAAAGCATTGTGAAGCATATATTGTTTTCATTTTGTGTTGATGTTTGTTTGTGTTGTTGTAGATGCAAAATCCTTTCTAGTAAGGAGATAGACTAACCGACTTGGATGAATCTGAAAAGGACTCTAACTAGAAATGACTCATCTGACATATACTTGAAGACCATAGGTTATGACATTGATTGCCCCCAAGTTTGAAAATTGATAGGATACAGACACTTTTGCAAATTGGTGTATAGACTAACTTTATTGAAAATAAGGATATGGAAACAAACCGAGAGATATGTACAAACTAAAGAAAGACTGAAAGCTGGGAAAGAGCAAGATTGCATTGATAGATGGAGTGTTTTGCCATGTTTTCACCATCTTGTCAGAGATTCTATTTTTTCTACCAAGGCGCCTATTTCTAGGTTTTCACCAAGGAACTTTTTCTTTTTCTCATTTTTTTTTGTATTTTTTATCTTTTCAATTTTTTTTGTATTTTTCCATTTTTTTATTTTTTTTGTGATTCATCAAGGCACCTATTGCTAGGTTTTCACCAGGATGGTCATTTTAGTCAGGAATTTTTTTAATTTTTATGATTTTTTTAGGACATTTTACCATAGACTGAATACCTTAGGCGTAGAATTTCTTCAGATGTAGAATGTTGATTGGTTCTTGGAGATGTTCTCCTTCAGTCATTGAGAGTTGATAGGCTCCAGAGCCAAAATTAGTAGTGATAACAAAGGGACCTAGCTTGTTGGGTTCAAACTTCCCCTTGTGTTCTTGATGTGATTGATTTTTAGGATTTTCTCTCAAGACTAGATCGCCGACCTAAAATTCTCTATGTCTAACTTTCTTGTTATAGCCTCTAGACATTCTCTTCTGATATACTCTAAGATGATCATCTACTTCTTGTCTGTGGTCATCTAGTAGTTCAAGCTCTTGCAACCTAGACACTCTATAGTCATCATCAGTTACTAGACCATGCATTCTGATTCTTAGTGATGGGATTTCAACCTCAATAGGGAGTACCACTTCAAACCCATAAACTAAAGGGAATGGTGTAGCTCCAATGGGCATTCTGATACTTTCCTTGTAGGCCCAAAGAGTTGGATTGATCACAAGATGCCCTTCTCTTCCTATTTTATTAACTGTGCGATGCAATATTTTCAAAAGGTTCTTGTTTGATGCCTCTTCTTTTCCATTCCCTTGAGGATAGTATATAGATGACCAATGTTGTGTAATCTTGAACTTTGAGCATAAGGAATCTAGGTCCTTGTTCTTGAATTGGCCACCATTATTTGTAACTATAGAGGGCAGAATACCATACTAACATATGATGTAGTTTAGAATGAACATAGAGATTTGCTTGCTGATTGCTTGAGTCAAAGGGACTGCTTCTACCCATTTTGTGAAATAGTATGTAGTTGTAATTATATGGATATGTCCATCAGAATAATGTGGATAAATGGCTCCAATCAGATCAAATGCCCATTCTTGAAAAGGCCATTATGTAGTAAAGGGAATCAGTTCTCTCCCTAGTGCATGAATCAAGTTACCATGGACTTGACACTTTTGACAATTATTTTCATAGTTGATAGCCTCTTTTCCCATTTCAGGCCAATAGTACCTAGCCCTAATAATTTTTTGAGCTAGTATTAAACTATTTGAATGTGATCTGCATATCTTGTCATAGACTTCTTCTAATGCGCATTGAGACTCGTCATGTTCTAAACACCAAAGAAGAGTTCCATCTAGACTCCATTTGTATAGATCATTTCCAATGATAACATATCGAGATGCATTTTGGATAAGGTTTCATTTCTCATACTGGTTAAAGGATTCAAGAATGATTTGGTATTGAAGATACGAAAATAGGTGTTTGTATCTAGAAGAATCATGACCTACAACAATGAAAATCATCCAAGTTTCTGGGAAATCATAGGCTGGGAATGATAGTGCTTCCACCAGGAAGTCATAACATAGCTCATGTTCGAGCTGTTGTAGTAGAGATTATAGCATTTTCATAGCATCATTAGCCTTGTTCTCCAATCTAGGAAGTTTCTCAAATGTGATAGATATGAAATATTTCTTGAGATCATCTACCATGCATTTGTATGGAATAAGTTTCTCATCTTTTTTTGGTACACATCATTGACTTGGTGAATGACTAGCTGTGAGTCTCCATGAATGTGTAACTTTGTCACTCACCATTCTATTGCTATCTTCATACCATTAATTAGAGCTTCATATTCAGAAATATTATTTGTGCAAGAAAAATTTATTCTGAATGCTTTAGGTATTGAGTAACCGTGAGGTGTTATGAACAATATGTCTGCTCCGGATCCATTCTGTATATAGGAGCCATCAAAGAACAACTGCCATGTTCTGGAAGAGAGATTAATGATAGAGAAATCTAGGAATTCTATTTCCATTGGTGTATCATAAAACATAGGTGTGTTAGCCAATTGATCAGCAATGACTTGGCCCTTGATATCTTTTCTTTCAACATATTCAATGTCAAATTCACTTAGTAGCATCACCCACTTAGCTAATCTACCTATGAGGGAAGCTTTTCTCAATAAGTATTTCAAGGGATCTATCTTAGCTACCAATTGTGTGGTATGAGATAACATGTAATGTCTTAGTTTCTATGATGCAAATATCACAACTAGACAAGCTTTCTCAATCATAGAATAGTTCTTCTCATATGCTACCAATGTTCTGCTAATATAATAAATAGATCTTTCCTTTTTGTTGTCATCATGTTGTGCTAGAAATGCCCCTAGTGATGTTTCTGTGGTAGAGACATATAGGATCAATGGCTTCCCTTGAATAGGAGGCATCAAAATAGGAGGATTTGATAGATATTGTTTGATGTGGTTGAAATTCTTTTCACACTCCTTGTTCCATGCAAAAGTCACACATTTATGTAATGTCTTTGTGAAAGCTTGTGATATGTCTGCTAATTGAGATATGAGATGCCTAATTAATTGCACTCTCCCTTGTAGAGTTCTTATTTGACTGATATTTTTGGGAGGTTACATCTCCATTATAGCCTTGACTTTAGCAAGATCAACTTCAATACCTTTCTTTGAAATCATATAGCCCAAGAGCTTTCCAGAAGTGAAACCAAATGAACACTTTTTAGGGTTCAGTTTGAGACTAAACCTCTCCATTCTATCTAGTATTTTGTTGAAGTCATTCAGATGTTTAGATCATACCATTAATTTAGCCAAGGTGTCATCAACATGATCCTCCATAGTTCGATGCATCATGTCATGGAAAATAGATGTCATGGCTCTTTGATATGTAGCACTGGTGTTTTTAAGGCCAAATGGCATAACATTCCAACAAAAGGTACCCCATGCACATGTGAAAGTAGTTTTCTCTTGATCCTTTGGAGAAATTTTGATTTAGTTATATCCAAAAAAAACATCCATTAAAGAATACATCTCGAAACCCGCAGTTATGTCCACTATCATATCAATGTTAGGTAGTGGAAAATCATCCTTAGGGCATGCTTTGTTCAAATATCTAAAATATATGCATATTCTAATAGACTTATCTGGTTTTGAAACAGGCACTATATTTGAGATTTATTCAACATAGATGATAACTCAGATGAATCTAGCTTTTAATAGCTTTTCTAGCTCAGCTTTGACAAGAAGTGCTACATGTGGATGCATCTTGCGCAATTTTTGTTTGACGGGTTTCACTCCCGGAGCTATAGAGAGATGGTGCATTATAAGACCAAGATCCGATCTTGGCATATATAAGTACTTCCATGTGAAGTTGATCTTCTTTTCTGTTAAGAAAGTAATGAATGCTTGTTTTTCTTCGTCTGATAATGATTCTTCTACATGGATCAGTTGTGGTTCCTCTATTGTACCCAACTTGATAGATTGAGTCATTTCAATTAGTACTAGAGATCTATCCTGTAAATGACTCAGAAGGAAATCAAATATCTCATCCTTAGGCACCTCAGAGAGGTTTTCACCTTCGAATACATCTTTTATTTTTACTATTTTAGGTTCTGAGACTGCCACAAAGTAGTTTTCACCTTTAGAACTCTTCTTTTTTTTCTTATTCTTTTGACTAAGATATTTTATATCCAACTTTGTCATGCTAATGCTAGGTTCACTAATGGAAGTCTTCATAGTTTCAATGGTATTTAGATAATAGGCAAGGACATAGTCTGATTTGAAGGTATAGATGTCTTGGTTTGGATTTTTGGACATTTGGTCTATAAGCTCTAGATATTGGATAGTAAGCTCGGGAAGGGATTGGCTTATCATGTTAACGCACATGGTATTGGTATCATTGGAAATGATCTGACTCATGAAATCAAAGGTGATACTACTACTCGAGATGTTCTATTCATTAAGGGTCATAACATCATTCTAGGATTCAACTTCAGGAATAGGTGGATCAGACTCGTTAAGTTTAGTACTTTGCTCTAGACTTGTAATCACCTAAAAATGGTCACCTACACTATTAGCCCCTTGCTAGCATTATTTGCTAAAATTATCAACTGCTTATTCTTGATCAAATCCTAGTTCTATCATTTATTTGATTATTTTCTATGGGCTAACCATCTTATCCTAAGTCTTTATTTAATTAAAAGGAATTTTCTCCTCTTTTATTAAATAAAAACATCCCCACTTTTCCTCTTATCCTAAGTTGCACAAATAAAACATTATTCCTATTTTATAAAAAGGGGAAAAAGCACTTTTTGTCTCATATGGGCACAAAATTCAACTCTTATTTTCTCATTGGAGGATATTTGTGCACATGGATTGCTCCTCTTTGATGCTCCACCATTAATTAAATCTTTTTCCTCTTAATCTCCATGGTCCATTCTTTCTCATTTCTTATAAAAGGAGAGCTCTCTTCTCATTTTAGGATCCATCTTTTGAATACTAACCTTATGCTACAGGATTTCTTAGAGACTTTGGAGCTTTTTGAAGACATTCTTGCATCCATCTTCCATTTCTTGCATCATAGTTTCATATTTATGCTTTCCTAGATTAGCTTCATTTCTATGCTCTAGATTAGCTCACGTAGATTAATTAGCTTGAATTGTAACACTTGCATATTTCCTTTCATAGCTTAGCTTGCATTCTCATTTCTAGCATAGTTGCATTTTCATTCTCATTCTTGAGTCTAGAGGATATTGGCATTCTTTCCCTTATCTTCATTGAATCTCCCATTGCATGGTTTACTAGCAAGGTTATTGGCTTAATAGCTCTAGCTAAGAGCACTCTTAAAACCCTTGCACTCCATGCCTAGGGAGCTCTAGGTTGATTTTCAAGGATACCCATTCATGGATTCTCTTGGAAGGAATGATTTGGAGAAGTACACTATTTAGTGTGTACATTTTTGGTGCCCACCATGGGGCTTTGAGCCTAATTCTCTTCATTTTTATTAAGTTTTGTATATTTTCAGCATCACTTTTTCATCAATTTTGTGCAAACAGGAGAAATGCCACTTATGAGATATATGACGATTCCTGTGAGCATTCTGTTCATGCCTATGAGCATTCTGTTCACACCTATGCACATTTTGTTCACACCTGTGAGCATTTTGTTCACTCCTATGAGCATTCTGTTCACACCTGTGAACATTTTGTTCACACCTGTGCACATTCTGTTCATGCCTATGCACATTTTGTTCACACCTATGCACATTTTGTTCATGCCTATGCACATTCTGTTCATGCTTATGAGTGTTTTGATCACACCTGCAAGCTTTTAAATGACACATAATAGCTGTTAAATGCCGCCTGCTATTTTTTGTTCAATTTTGCTATCAGATTATTAAATTATTTCCAGATTTGTCAATTTTTCTTGCACCCATTTTTGAGAGATTTTCACATATGGTATCAAAAATTTAAGTGTGATATATCATTGGAAATCTCTTTCCAAGCCTGATCCAACCATGTTGGTTTCATTTTCAAACTTTGTCATTTGATTAGCTATTTTACTTGCAGATTATCTGATTTTTGATGTGCTAACCATTGTGGAGCTAACAAGTTGTGCTTGTAGGTACCTTCATTGCTTAAAAAAAAATTTCTAAAAAAAGGAACGCATGTCAAAGCTCCAAATGCACAAGGGCTACTAATGGTTTTTTAAGGGCTGCCCAAAGCATAAAAACCAATCAAGTGCTTGTTTAATTGCTTTCATTTTGAGTGTGGCATATACTAGTTGCTTCATTTCTTAGGCACTTAATATCTTGTTGTAGGAGTCTTTTGGTGGTAGGAGAGTATGCTCTTCACCCTTGTGGTGAACCAGAAATCTTGACCCACTTCTAGATTTTGAAAGTAAGAGGGTAATTGAACTCTTTGTTTGGTGTGTTTGGGAGAGATTCTTGAGCTAGGAGATTATGCTCTTCACCCTTGAGGTGAACCAAAAATCCTGACACTTAAAATTCAATCCACTCTTTGTGTAGTTTAGGATCTTTTAGTGGGTCTACTCTTGAGCAATCAAGAGGAATGACCCAAGTGGGGACAAGCTAATACCAAGCTATTTAGACCCACTATAAACTCAAGGCTATCAAGGACACAAAACCTTGGTAGACTTAGTACTTGTCTTCGCTTAATGTGAGTACTTGTGGGATTGTGACCATGAGGAAAATGTTGAGAAAGAATGCTTAAGGTACTCTTGTGGCCGTGAGGTCTGTTACTTGCCACAAGGTAAGGAGTCCCTTTGAGGAGCAAGAGGATTATTACGAACATAAGCCCTTACTAAGAACCATAGATAGAAGCTACCCTATTTTTCCACTTAACATCTTGGTGCAAGGATTGATCCTAGTGGACTAACCCGGATCACCCCAAGACTACTCACCATCTGTGTTCCTTTGGTTGTGCCATTGACACTTCCATGACAAAGCCAACATCTATTGTGGGTAACCACATTGTGTGAGGTGATGGGACATCAAGTGTGGGCCAAGTTGTTAAGTATTGAGCCTTTTTCCTTCTAGATAGTAAGTGCTTGAAGTGTTCTCACTATGATCTACCCATACAAATGTTCTCAAACATAAAAAACATTGTGGTAGTCCTCATAGAATTTTTCATTTTTGATATCACAATTGCTTGTCTTGGAAATGTTTCTTTTGCTCTTGCACAAGTGTTTGATGACATGTTTGATCACCTACTATTTGCAAACTTGTCTATTTCCTGATATTACCATGCTTGAAACCAAAAAAATTGTACTTGCAATCTACAGCATTGACCAAATTGCTTTCAAAATTGATTTTTTCATGTTTACTGGTCAAGAGTCATATGATACTAAAATATCATTGCATACCCTCAACCAAGAGTCCTAAGTTATTCTTCTCTCCTACAACTGTTGCAATTCAGAGCTATTACACTTGAATTTTAACCTATCATGGAGTGTCTTTTAATGTTCTTACCTGAAGCTGGTTTGTTACCTACATGCTTAGGATTGTTCTAGACTAAAACAAATGAGCTAAAACTATTGGATTTGAGCCTATCGAATGTCACTTTTGATCACTTGTCCAAACACGGTTACCTATCTAGCTACTTGCTAATCGAGCTTCTTGCTCACATCTAGGCTTGTGTTAATTAACTGTTGTAAGTTCTTGAGCACTTTGGCCAACCATCTCTATTGTTCTATCTCGACAAGTGATCATCATTGGCTTTTTCTTATCTCAACATCTAAGAAACTTTGTCTCATTTTATTGGTTGAACAACATTCTTTTTCATGCTGGTTACAACTCGGTCTCAATTTGAACAAGGGAGTCTCCCTCCATTAAAATATACATAGTTACCTTCTCCTACTAGATGCTCATGAGTGCCTGTTAATAATAGTTCTAGTACTAGTTATGAGGATTCTAAGGTTACCCCGTGGTATAAAAGAGGCTTGCTCTTTTCCACATTTAAAACCCCCAAAAACATAGATAGTGTCTCACTTACTATGAGCGAACAAGAGAAATATCATCGTATGCAAGACCACTTTGTGCAAAGAGATAACTAAGCACTCTTGGATAGAGAGTATAGTAAAAGCTTAATGGAAGTTGCTAGGCACATGTCTTCAAGAGGGATGTCCCATGAACAACTCGGGACTAGTGGCTATGAAAATAGACCTTTCTTTGGCAACAATGGAAACAATGGTAACAACACGCCACCTAGATCTCCTCCAAGAGAAACCTTTTCTATTCCTTCTTCACCTCCTAGACCTCCTCCCTCTCATCATGAGGAAGAGGCTACTGATGAGATTTCTAGTGAGGATCTTTTGAGATTCAAACAAGATGAGTCTTCCCACATTTGATGCACAAACTTTTAGAGAAAAATGGAGATCAATACTTTCAATACATGACTTCTAGGGGATACAAGCTCCCTCCTGGCTATGATGTACACCAGATTGCTCAAGAAAGAGTACCAACTAAATTGGAAATTCTTAGAGATGAGTTGCAATGAACAAATCAATGTTTTTCTCAACTTGCAATAGAAAAGGAACCTCCAAAGGTTTCTTTCGTAGAATCCATTTGTGCTCTTCCTTTTGATAGGAGTTTATACATGGTCCCATTTCCTAGGGATATTGAGGTTCCCAAATATGACAAGTATGATGTAAATGGTGACCCCCATGACCATGTGCATCACTTTTACACTCTTAGCATGGAATTCCTTCATGAAGACACATTTCTTCTGTGATTGTTCCCTAGAAGTTTAAGAGGACAAGCTCTAGAATGGTTTGCAAAGTTGACACCACCCCTTAAAACTTTTGATGAGTTAGTTAGATGCTTCACCCAGCATTATTCATACAACATCCAATAGCCTATCACCATGATAGATCTCAGTGCTCTAAAGAAAAACCAAGGTGAGCATTTTGCCACTTCCAATGTTGGAGGTCATTGTATTCTTGATATCCTCGTCAGCTACTCAAAAGGGAAAAGATTGATATTTTGTCAACACTCTTATGCCTAAGTTGTATTATGATCTAAGGAAACAACTATTCTCCTCTTTCAATGACATGGTTGAAAGTTCATATCAGATTGAGGATGTGGCCATAAGAAAGGGGGATATTGTTATTAATAAAGATACCAGAGGCAATGGCAAGGATAAGAACAAACCTTGAAATAGAAACAAGTATGTTGTTAATGATGGTGTGGTGGACATCCCTAAAGCTAAAGAGACTTCTTTCAACCTTTCTAATGCCATCTATGCAGCAAAACAACAAGAAGTTGCCAACACCCAAGATGCTCCTAAGCCTCAATATGTTGATAAGCCAAAGAAGCAATTCCGATGACAGGTCTATACCCCATTGGCTGAACCATATAATGTGATTCTTAGGACTTTGGTTGCCAATAATTGTCTTATGCTTCCTGATAAAACTCATCCCTATGATCTGCCAGTTAAGCCAAATTGGTGGAGAGAGGATTATTACTGCCACTATCATAGAAACAAGGGACACAAGACTGACAATTGTTTCACGCTTAAAGATATTATACAAGATCTCATTGAAGGGGGCACAATTCTCATAGATGGCTTAGTTAAAAACTCTAATCACCAAGCTTTCAAAGATCCTCTACCTAAGTATGACAAAGGTGAAACCTCCCAAGCACATAAGAAGAATCATGATGATAAGATCAACTATACATATACTTCTGATTTGCATGTGATCAACATGGTAGAGCCCATTGAGAGTGTTCTTATGTTGAGAGCTCAAGATGATAATAAAGCCAATCATGGTATGCAAAAGTTGGTCTTGCAGACACATGATAGTTCATCTTCCTGAAGTGAGGCACTGAATGTTGTTACTAGGGGGCAAGCTAAATTGGTCCTTAAAACTACACCTAATCCCAAGCCAGCCTCATCTTCCAAACCAACAGCTCCTCTAGCTTTGTCTAGTTATGATCTTGTCCATCAGTTGCAATGGACACCCACTCATATATCCATTTTTTAGTTGCTTGAGCTATCCCCTTTGCATAAAGAGATTCTTGAGAAAGCTCTTCATACAGGTAATGTCCCTAATGACATTGACCCAGATAGGTTCTCAGCTATGGTTAACCACATCTCATCACCTCACTATCTCTCCTTCTCTGAAGTAGATGACACATCTCTTAACCACCCTCACAACCTTGCCTTACACATTGAAGTTCTAGTCTACCATACTCGAGTCTGTCGAGTCTTGATAAACAATGGTGTAGGGTTAAATATTATTTCCTTCCATGTTGTTCAACAACAGGGTTTGTCAGAATTTGTTGTCGATCCTAAGCGAAAAATCACTATAAAAGCATATGATGAAGTTGAAAGATCTTCCAAAGGTCTTGTCACGCTGCCTGTTCAAGTGGGACCTATCATGAAAGATATCATGTTCCAAGTGTTGGACATCCCACTTTCTTATAACATTCTTTTGGGTCATCCTTGGATCCATGACATGCAAGCTATTCCTTCTACATACCATCAGTGTGTCAAATTCTCACATAATGGAGCTAAAATTGTTATTCCAGGAGATCATTCTATTGCTATTAATTCTCTTGCTACTATTGAAACATTTGATCCTCATAACAAACCTTCTAATGATCCTACTACATCCTTGGTTGCTGCTGAGAAAACATTTAAGATGATGAGCCTTGGTATGGGTGAATACACACTAGATTCCCTTACTGCTATGCCTACTTCTCCTAGATCATATGGGAGACCTTCTAATAAGACAAAGTCTTCTACTTCTACCATGATAATTTTTGGTAATTTTGTTCAAGCATCTGTACCTTTAGAGGTAGAAAGAGAAGAACAAGCTATTTGAGAGTGGATCTATAGAGAAGAAGAGGATAGTATGACAATTGCTACTCCTATTTCCCCTAAGCACTATGGTAAAGGCTATAAATTTTTGCAGCAAATGGGCTATCAAGGTCAAGGACCTATAAATGATAATGGGCACACCCTAGTTGAGCCTTTAAGTCATACCAATGGTAGAACTACTAAGGATACAATAGGTCTTAGATATGGTGCCAAGGATGACCTCCCTAACTATTCAATGCTCCCACAATCAATGATTTAGACACAGATATAGATGAGTCACTGCTACACACTATGGCTCAAATGGGAGACAATCTTCCTTCTACTTCACTCCTTTGGGGAGAAGAACATGTACCTATTAAGGACACATCTAAAGCCGCTACACCTAGAAGCTGACTATGTAGGAATATTTTGTGGTTAATTAAAAGAGGAGATCTCACAAATAATGATGCTAAAGCCTTTACTTCTAAAGGTCCTAAACCTTCTTGGTGTAAGCATCCCAATAGAAGCATAACAACAGATTCAAATGAATATGAATGGGATACTCTCTCTAACGGATCTTCCACAGTGGATATGGAAGTGGATGTGGTTCATACTTATGGTGACCAACCTGACATAGTTGATGAGTCTCATGTAGGGTCTAATGAGTTTAATCCACATATTTCTTTAGTGGACCACACTGGTCCTTCTATGACAAGTCTAGATCTTAACACTTTCAGAGCTTACCCTATAGGCTTGACATCTCTTGTCACTAGAGATGACATCCCTCACATAAATGCTATTGAACCAGTCACTTCATTTCATCTCACAAAATCAAATCTCATAGCTTGGTCCACCCAGGATCAACATGCCATTCAACCTATTACTTCTTCCACCAGTGAACCAACAACAAAAAAGACTAAATCAAATATCCAGTATTTTCATCATCAAGACAAAAGAAAAGTGCAATGGTCAGATAGCAAAAACCACATTGTGGCGGTATCTGAACCTAAAAAAAGTAAAAATAAATATTTGCTAAAAAATGATTATTATTCAATAAAAGATGAAAAGTTGATTCTTTAAAAGAACATGGTGAACTTATCTGAAAATAAAATTGCTAATGTCATGGTTACTTTGACATCTATTTTACAATTGAAAAAGCATAAATCACACTTTAAGTTCATGGTGGAAGAATTACACTATCTTGCTCATAGCCCTTACAATGCCATCATATTTTCCTATCTCCAAGATCATTTTATTCCTAAAAATCTAACACACAATATGAAGCACCATCTCATCCATCATGCCTCACACTTTACCCTCATCTCTGGTGACTTGTATAGGAAGGGTCTAGATAGAACTCTCCTTAGGTGTCTAGAAATAGAGGAGTCAGAGAAGGTGCTAGCCAACATTCATGATGGCATATGTGGATCACACTTTAATGACCTTGCGTTAGCTTGGAAATTGCTTAGGGTTGGTTACTATTGGCTGAATTGGTTGGGGCCTTATATCATCACAATAGCGACATTTGGGTCTAGGGCCTATCAGTTATCTACATCAAAGGAAGCAAAGCTTACCGAGCCTATCAATGTTCTACAATTGGAGAAGTTCTATGCCTAAGGTTCTTGAGCTCTTTGTATATATTTTATTGATCCTGAAAAAATCTCAAAAAAATTCATATATGATGCTGAAAAAAATCCTAAAAAGCATAAAAAGTACTGAAAAAATAAGCATCCTAGTGAAAACCTAGCAATAGGTGCTTTGATGTCTCACCAAAAAAATCAAAAAATTAAAAAATTAAAAAAAAAAATAAAAAAATGCCAAAAATTTAAAAAAATAGAAAAAGTGCCTTGGTGAAAACTTGGAAACAGGCGCCTTGGTAGAAAAAATTAAAAAAAATGGCAAAAAGTCCTGAAAAAAATTCTATCAAGTGGTGAAAACCTAGAAACAGGCACTGCTTGAGACCCTTGCACCTATGTCTATCAGTCTTGTGTGGCACTCCTCCGCTCCACTTTTTGCTTTGCCTCTCCTAGCCTAGAATTGACTCTTGTCTTAGTCTAGGTGGCATATATTATTTTAGCTTATCTTAGGTCTCTTTGTGTGTTTGGGTTTCTTGGGCCTCTTGGTTCCAATGGTATTTTTCAACACCAACCCAATTGTGTTTTTCAACACTTTCCTAGCGTTGAGTGTTTCTCAACACTTATTAGATATCCTACCCGTAGTCTCGAATGACGCAATATTTCTCACTAGCAGATGCGATACTCAAAGTTTGACTCTATGACCTACACACACACACTTAAACACTTGACTTGCTTGACTTTATTTCTTTGTGTGTTGTCTATGATGATTTCTTTGATGAGTGTTCTATCCCTAATAGAACTTATTCCTTATGAATGCTTATCTCAAGAAATACTAGATCATCTCAAAGCTAAAGATGAACCAATAAATATAATCAATGTAGTAGAAATACAAGAACCTACTGCTGCACAAATGATAGTCACCAAACAAGAACTGGCTGATCTTGAACCTAAATAAGAAGAACACAATAGTGATTCTGAAATAGACTCCCATGATTATGAATTCAAATTAGAATTAGAAGAAAATCCTACTTGGGGGATTCATCCTGACTTTACATGTGTTCTTAGATTTCCTAGAGGTTTAGATGAAGAATCAGAGGATGAATCAAATGATTATGAATGGTAAGTCATTCTAGAAGAAGATGAACTCATCACAGAGAAACATGTAGATGTCATTCACTAATATGCACCCACACCCAACATAAGTATAGATCAAAGTACCAAACTTAACAAGTCTGATCCACCTATTCTAGAAGTTGAATCCCAGAATGACGTTGTGACCCTTAATGAATAGAACATCTCTAGTAGTAGTATCACCTTTGATTTCATGAGTCAAAAATGTACACACTAAATAGTGCACTTCTCTAAATCATTTCTTCCAAGAGAATCCATGAATGGGCATCCTTGAAAATCGACGTAGAGCTCCTTAGGCATGGAGTGCAAGGGTTTTAAGAGTGCTCTCAACTAGAGCTATTAAGCCAATAACCTTGCTAGTAAACTATGCACTGGGAAATTCAATGAAGACAAGGGCAAGAATGCCAATATCCTCTAGAATCAAGAATGAGAATGAAAATGCAACTATGCTAGAAATGAGAATGCAAGCTAAGCTATGAAAGGAAATATGCAAGTGTTGCAATCCAAGCTAATTAATCTATGTGAGCTAATCTAGAGCATAGAAATGAAGCTAATATAGGAAAGCATAAATATGAAAATATGATGCAAAAAATGGAAGATGGATGCAAGAATGTCTTCAAAAAGCTCCAAAGTCTCCAAGAAATCCTACAGCATAAGGTTAGTATTCAAAAGATGGATCCTAAAATGAGAAGAGAGCTCTCCTTTTATAAGAAATGAGAAAGAATGGACCATGGAGATTAAGAGGAAAAATATTTAATCAATGGTGGAGTATCAAAGAGGAGGAATCCATGTGCAAAAATATCCTCCAATGAGAAAATAAGAGTTGACTTTTGTGCCCATATGAGACAAAAAGTGTTTTTTCCCCTTTTAATAATATAGGAATAATGCTTTATTTGTGCAACTTAGGATAAGAGGAAAAGTGGGGACTTTTTTATTTAATAAAAGAGGAGGAAATTCCTTTTAATTAAATAAAGACTTGGGATAAGATGGTTATCCCATAGAAAATAATCAAATAAATGATAGAACTAGGATTTGATCAAGAATAAGTAGTTGATAATATTAGCAAATAATGCTAGCAAGGGGCCAATAGTCTAGGTGACCATTTTTAGGTGATTACATTTTCCCCTCTTTGACTAATGTGTGATCAATTTGGGAACACATTATGTCAAAGAATAGATCAGGCAAGAAGGCAATAGATAGAGATCTGACTCCAAATAATGAAGTGCAGAGAGATAGAAAATCCTGCATGGTTAGCCTGGTAGCGACTGTACTGTGCACTTAGGAAAGAAATGAATAGTATCAGAACTCAAGATGAGAACTAACATGTCAAGCGCAAAGATAGATCGATCGGAGAAAATGGAATGGTTAAGCATATGCTCTAGAGAATAGCCAATAGGATATGATGTGTCTTCCCCCTCAGGATCAAAAGTGAAATCAGGTAGAGGGAAGGTAAAAGAAAGAGCAACGTGATCAAATCACTAGAAATCATAATTGAAGATGAAAAAATGATAGAATAACCATCAAGCAGTGAAAATATGCCCCAACGAAGATCGAAGGAGAGATGAAATGAAATGAATGAAAGACTAGAAGGGTGAGAGAGATGGAGATGAAGAAATGAAGATCGAAGGATCAGGCCTCAAATGGTCAGCCAACTACGTGGAAAGAAGGAGAAAAGTGATTTGGACGATCAAGGTGAACTCAAATTTCAGTCTCGATCCTGAAATGAAGAGAAAATGGTGTGATATGAAAGACAAGGAGTGAAAGACATGATCGATAAAAAGAGAAAGGTGAGTGCAGTTTGACTAATAAGTCCATGAAAGATGAAAGGAGAGCTCTCTCCATATGCAAGATGAAAAACTACCTATCATGAACTTAAGAATGCAAGCTACTATGAAAATTGGTTTACTTGCAAGGTTACAAAACCATTAGACTCTAATATTCATCATCAAATGTTATTGGTAGCTTCACAAGATCATACAATACACACTAGTATAACTATATGGATCTGAATATGATATGTATCAGATAGTAATGTGGAAATCCCACCTAGGCACCAAAGACATATAAGTCAAGATGACTAGTGCAGTGAGATTCCCTAAGTTTGATATAGCAAGATTATGCTCACATCAAGACACAAGATAGTCAAAATGACTATAAGCATGCACTTGCATAAAGAATAGTCAAGGATAATACCTTGTAGATCCTAGAGTCAAGTGGAACAAGCATAAATGCTCATGACAACCAAGATCAACAAAATATACCCACAGGAAGAAAGAAAATAAAACATGTCCTCATGCCCCAATCTTCTAGCTTAGCATCATTGAAAACTAATTAGATAGTTTGTTATCATAGGAATCATCACTGTCTGATTGTTTGTTATCTTCTTCCTCATTGTTGGTCTCTTCTGGTTTGATCTATTCTATTACAAGAGAGGATTTACCCTTGAGATAAAAGGGTTTCTTTCTATAGCCTAGGCCTATAGTATCTTTGTTTGGTCAACCCACATGTTCAATGGGTTCCATGAGACCTTTGCCTCGTACTCCTAGAGGTCCTTTACTAGGATATCAAATTTTAGCTATTAGTTTATCCCCTGGCCCATATAACTTGGAAGGATTTTTTGGTGTTTTAGAGCCACATGCTTGAACAGTTTTGGATTGAGACTCATCTTTGTATAGCCATGCAAGCACAAATTCATCCTCTTCAAATTCTTGTTTGGACACTTGTTCTAGAACAAAACTTCCATTATAGATAACTTGAGGTTCTTTAGATTTTGGTTTTGGCTGTTTCAAAGACTATCCATAAGATTTAGGCGAGATGGGGAGAGATGTTAGAGATAGGACTGGTTCCATAGTATATTCTCCCATGCCATTGTCTTTTATTTTGACTTCTTTTGCAATGTCTTCCATCTTGGATGTAGATGCAACATCCGTTTGCTTAGTGGAAGATTCTCTTTTATTCAGAACAAGTTTGTTAGCACTTTCTTTCAATGCATTGCAAGTTGTAGATATGTCAGCTAGAATGGTTAATTCTACTCCCTCATAAGGAAATTTCACACATTCATGGTATGTGGAAGGAATAACTCACATTTCATGTATCTAGGGTCTCCCTAGGAGAATTTTGTAAGCCAAAGGTAGATCTAGAACTTGACATGTGATGTCTCTAATAACTGGACCTATTCTGATAGGTAAGACAATTGTTCCTTTGAAAGACCTTTCTTGTTCATCATATGCCTTGATAGTTATCTTCTTTTTAGGATCAATGGAAGCTTCTGATGATCCCAATTATATGATCAAGTTGTAAGAACAAATGTTTAAACTAGCACCTCCATCTATCAAAATGCATTTGACTCGATGGTTTTGGATCAAGACTTCAATGTGCAAGGGTAGGTTATGCAGATGACTCAATGAATTGTCATCTTCCTTTGAAAAGGAGATATACTGGGGTGATATTAGATGACCAACCATAGTTTGGAATCTATCTAGGTCAAGATTGTTAGGAACATTGGAACCAAGCAGAGCTTTATCCAAAATAGCCCTATGAGCAGAAGATATTTGAAGCAACTCAAACATGGATATTTTTGCATTGGTATGCTGGAGTTGTTGGACAATATTATATGATGTTGGCCTCGTGTCTTTAGAATTTGATGATTTAGAGGGATCCCTCTATTTAGAAGTAGATGAAAGATGAAAAGGCATCTTAGGAACATTTGATGAATCTGAATTTTGTCCTTGTAGATGCATCTGAGCTTGTGATCAAGTAACTGCATTTGCTGATTGATTATCTCTATCTTTTCACACAATGATGATGACATTGCAATATTTAGATAAGTAAGGTTCCACCATGTTTATCACAACATTATTTCTAGAGTAAGCATAATTGACTTTAGCACCCATATTAGGTTGAGAAGATGAATCTCCTTGATTATGTTTCGGAAATGGTTATGTGAATGTTGTATGATCATTATTACTTTTATGATTACCAATTACAATCTCTCCAGCATCAATTCTATCTTGTATGAGATGTTTTAAGCATTGGCAGTTACTAGTTTTATGACCCTTATTATGATGTAAAACATAGAAATCATTCTCTTTCCACCATTTTAGTTTAGGATCAGGATCAAATGGTCGGATCTCAGGCAATGTGATGATTTTTTTGGCTAACAAAGTTTTCATGGTAGACTCTAAGGATTATCCAAGAGGAGTAAACTTGTGTTTAGGATCTATAGCCCAAGGTTTATAGTCAGATGGCTTCTTGTTTGATTTTGTCACCTTCACCTCTAAGGCTTTGATGGATTGGGTACCAACAGTGAGATTGAAAGAGGGTGCCTTAGATGGGTTATAGACATTGTCAACAACGCCATCTGTGATGATGCCTTTATTCTTGTTCCAGTTTTTGTTCTTGTCTTTGGAACTAGATCCAAATTCATACTTCTCTTTTTGAAGTGATATGTCTCCTTTTTTCATAAGTACTTTCTTAATTTTGATTGCATTGTCTACCATCTTATCAAAGGATGTGTGATTTTGCATTTGTAAGGGGTAGTTGATTTCTGGAACAAGATTGTTGATGAAAATTTCCAACTTCTCTATTTCTGGAATGGGTCTAGCATATAGAGAAAACTTCTTCCTCCATCATTTGAGGAAAGTCAGGAATGGTTCTCCTAGGTATTTTTTCATATTACAAATGTTGATCATAGTGACTAGATGTTTGATGTTGTAGGAGTATTGTTGATAGAATAGCTTGATTAACTCCTCAAAGGTCTTGATTGTGGGAGGCATTTTTGAGAACCAATGAATGGCTACTCCTCCCAAAGATCATGGGAAAATAACCATTAAGTAGGTTCATTCATGCATGAACTCCATGGATTGAGTACATAATTCTCTGACATGATCTTGGGGATCAGAGTTTTGATCGTACTTGTCATATTTAGGCATTTCCATTCTCTTCGAGAATGGTGGCATGTACAAGTCTTTGTCAAATGGAAAAGGGCATAGAGCTTCCATGGAGAACTCTTTAGGTTATTTCTCTTTTTCAATTTTGTTGAGCTTGACTTGCGTGGCATGCATCTATTTCATCATAGCTGTGATGGGAGTTTCTTCCTCTTGTGTGATGATATCTTCAACATTAAAGTTTGGAGGAAGTTTAGCTCCTTGTTGGGATAATTCTAGGAAGTATGTCACTCTATCTTCTCTCAAGAAGTGTCTCATCATTCTCTTGAAGTTATCATCATTCTGATATTGGGCAATTTCAGAGGGTGTTGGTTCAGCATCTCCACCATCATTAGAGTGATGGCCTTGGGAGCCTTGGTTTGCTCCACCTTGAGACATAGTGTTGTTGTGAGGACTTTTTGGAATTGATTGAGGTGGGTTTGGTTGATTACCTATGTGAATCGATGTAGGATGGGTGATGTAACCACCTTTCAATAAAATATTTCCAAGAATGTCCTCTCCAAATTTAGTAGTGTCGTAGGGTTGATGAAATGTTTTAGCAATCACAGAAGATGCTGCTCAAGAGAATTTGGGTTGTTCTCCTTGTTTTCTTTATGATGAAGCCCTAGTTTCCACCATTAACCTTGGGTGAAGCAAAAGAGAAAGATGAAGACAAATGAAGAAGGAATTGATTCAAGAAGATTGAATGACACAACCTTGTCAAGATTGGATTGATTGAAGATTGATTGGATGTAAATGAAGGATATTGTGCCCTAGTTGTATGGGTAGACACCCAAAATATGGCAGACATGAACTCCAACACTTAGCCATTTTGAGGATTGATTGTGAAGATGATGTTGACAAGGTTTTAACAAAGATGAATGAGATTCAAATTGATAAATTAGAAGGCTGGATCAACCTCAAGAGACCACTTTTGGAAAATGGGTTGGATTCTTCTGGTTTCTGCTTTGTTCCTGACATAGTGAATTTTTTGATAGAATCTAGAAGTAGGTTGTAAAAACTAGATTTTTGACAAATTCTAGAATTTTATGAAAACTTTTGAAAATTATGATACGAGTTTCTCTAGGCTCGTACGAGTCTGGGTTGGCTCTGGCATGACTTTTGACAAAGCTCGTACAATAATTGACACCAGGGTTTTGATTTGGCTTGAATTTGAGATAAAACTCGTACGACAATGTATAAGGTACCATACAACAATCCAGGGGTTTTGAAATGACTCTTTGGAAAAAATCGTACAACTTTCTAAGACTGCAAGATGACTTTTGACTCTAGAAAGGATTTTTTTGCTTCAGATTTGCAATTTTTTAGTTTTTCAATTTTAGATGGTTTGCAAAGTTTTCTTTCCAAGTTTGAAGATCTGTATAAGATCTGGTTCATTCATTTCAAGTAACCAAGTAGATATCAAGCACATAGAACAACAAGCAAGGGAAGCAAGAAATCATCTTAAAATAATGAACAAGGGAAAAATAAACCTTGCTCATGAACAAGCAATAGTGACTTATTATGCTAATCCCTAGGAATGCTACTTCTGTATGTTCTCAAAAGTTTTTCAATAATGCACATAGTCCTAGAAAATGAAAAATTGGCCTCACTAGGGTTTTGTAGTAATGGTCTGACTCTGAAACTTTTATGATCTCAAGAGGGAAAACTCCAATCCAGGCACACCAGGGTTTTGACACAGTCTGAGAATTTAATCAATCAAGAGCTACTAGGGAGATCTGAAAGCCCAACAAGAGACCTCTCTTGTGGAGATTTCTTCCACAAAGACATTTATATAGCGACTACTGCTACCACAGTGAAATGGCTATTACCTCTTGAGGTTCCATCCACGTGGTTGACCCAATAAAGGGAATGTCCACTATGGTTAACCCTCTCTAAAGGTGACTCACAAAATATACCACATGAGGACTTCGTCCAAATTCAAGGATCTAAGTTTCCGATACTATCCAAAAAGGGAGTAGAGCATAATCCTCTAGCCTTTTCACTTTTACCCAAACACAATAGACAGATTCTTTGACATTCTAAGATTGAAATCACCTCACCAAGGCTTGTGATGTCAACAACAATGTCTACTGAGCTCTCTAAGTGGGACCATGAGAGAACGTGTCAATCAAAGATTGGGACCAAACCAGGTAGAGTGTGAGATAACAATATTATCCTCCCTACCTACAAGGGGATCTTTCGTCAAGAAGAGCTTCACATGAAAAACAAGTGAATGAAGCCCACTCTCTCAAGATCATCTGCAAAAAGTGTTCATAGGGCCTATTTACTATGTGTAATAGATATGCAAAAAGTAAATCTATGTTTATTTTATAGCCCAAAACTGAAGTCTATTTTATGAAAGCTGGAAAAGCACTCAAGCTAGACACGTGAGATGTTTGTTTTATGTCCCAAATTGAAATGTTATAAGATCTTAGTAGAATACATAAATTCCCTTGCAACACACTTAGTAGATTTTTACCTAATTTTTAGCTATGTAAGCAATCCTGTGAGCAAAGATATCACAAATAAAAAATATCAATCATTAGGGTTAGTTGTCAAAATCTGAAATCAAATCTGAAATGACTATTTTGGCAATTCTATTATAAAAAAAATTGAAATTTTGGCGTACGATAGTGGACTGCTGCTTGTATGATAATTTAGGCATGAAATGATAGTGGGTCAGCACGCACATGACTTTTCAAAAACTCGTACGACAGTCTGCATATAGTCGGCATGAAACTTCAGATTGTCATTTATTGTACGATAGATAGGGGGTCCTGGTATGACAATCTGTCAAATGTCATACGAAAAATGTACAGACATAAAGTAAAAATCATAGTTTTGAAATAAAAATGATAGAAAATTAATCCAAAATAAATGGAAACCCATTTCAGGGTCCCACGGTGGGCGCTAGAAATGTGTGTGTGAAAATTGTACCTAGTTGGAGACACAACACTTGAGTAAAACATTAAAGGTTAGAAAATCAAGAAATCTACAAGTAAATGAAACTAAGCTAACCAGGTGATTTACAACCTTCTAGTAGATCCGAGTATGTATTCTCAAATTAGACCAAGATCAATGATAATGCAACACTTAAATGAAGGATTTAAATGATTGAAATCAATGAAAATGGAATACAGATTAATCTACCTTTTTGGATTTTTGATGCAATAAGATGAAAAACTGTATGAATCTAATCTAGATGAATGAAATTGATATGCAAATTGATCTAACAATGATATACTAAATGTTATGAATGCTCAAAAACAATAATGAAAATCTCACAATAGCCCTAATTCGCAAAAGCTTGATTCTTCAAATACAAATTCGCTAGAGTGATTGTGCAAATTCAAGGGAGGTCCTTTTGTGAAGAGTTGAGCCTTGTTTTTATAGAAATCCAGGGCTTGAGGATTCCTTGAGAAAAGCTATAAATCACTCTTGATAAACTTGAGTTGATTTTTGAGTTAACAAGAAATTAGAAATAGATCAACTCATAAAATCATGCAAAAGCACTTTTTGACTCAAAATAGAGTTTAGATCTCTTTTTCTACTCCTCATCAGATGTTGATTTTAGATAGTTAACAAATTGAAATTGAAAATTGATTTAAAGTTGACTGCTTTTCTGATTGTGCATGATTTAATATGAATTAATTTAATAAATAAAGTGATTTATTCTCAACTTAACTGATTTTGAATTAAAAAAATTGATTTATGGGTTTAATTAATTATTAAATCAAACTTTATTCAAAAACTATATCATTAAATATTGCCAATTGACATTAATTAATTAAATAATAATTTAATCAATTATTCGATAGATTTTGATTTATTGTCAAAATTAAATAATACAATTTAGGAATAAATGTAATTAAATCTAATTAAATAATTAAGTGGTAGAATTAAATCTAATTAATTAAATATTTAGAATATCCAATTAATCAAACTTTAGGATAAATATGATTTATCGCCAAATAATATTCAATTAAAGATAATTGGGATAATTAGGAATATTCAAGGAATATTCCCCCGATGCAGAATTAAGATAAAATCAATTGAGGTTTTGATAACTGATGTGCCTTAGGTTAGGACTTTGATGTCGATTTCATTTGATTTGATGATGTAAGAGGTTAATGAACCTATAGCCCATTTTTTGGGTATTACAGGTTAGAACCACAACTCAGTTAACCTTGCCGATAGTTACTGACTAGAAAATACATACTCGGTCTTTCTTATACCAACTGTATACAATGATAGCTCAAAACATATAAAACCATAGCACATCTTGTTTCATGCAGATTACGTATTCAATCACTAGATATAAGGAATTATTTGTTAGATATAACCGATTATAAATTCAGCTCCTTACATACCTTTATGTCTTAGGTGGAAGTGGTGATGCCACCCAATCCAATAGATGAGGTGTCACTAATTGTATTTCTTGATCCAACATTATCACTTGATGCCTTTCTCCACATCGTGTTTCTTATCCTCATGATATCCTCAATTGTATTGCCATTTTCATATGTTTGTGTCTCTGGTGGTCGGTCTCTGTAATCCTTACTTAAGTGACCAACTTTATGACAATGTAAACATGCCATACCAGTTCTTGTCTAGTTGTGAGATCTACCTCTCCGATTATTTCTCATGCATTTTGTTGCAATATGTCCATACCTTCCACATGTTGTGCAATTGACCCATGTATTATAATACCAAGTGTATGCATTACCTTGTCTTCTCGGTTGATAGTTTTTGTTCTATTCTTTTGGTGTCCAGACTTGCTTCATCTTTGTCTTGCATTCTTGTGCAATGTGTCCATGCATGTTGCAAGTGCAATAGTGTTACTCCATGTAGGGTTTCTTAGGATTCCTATTAAACTTAGATTTGCACTCATGTGCCTAGTGTCCAAACTTGTTATAGTTATAACAATAACCATTAAAATTAGGAGTGGATTTAGGAATACCTCTTTCTTTTCTCTTGTGAACATTTTATATATGGCTTGGTTTTCCACAATGATAACATGATAGCTTCTTTGGCCTTTTATTGGTGTAGCCATTGTCATTTTGTTTAGTTTGTCTTGATGACTCTCCTTGCTCCGTGTAGCCTAGACCAGTAGTGTTTCCAAGTCCTCTTTGACTAATTAGAAATTCATCTATTTTATTGGAACTATCTTCATCTTTCTTGATCATCTCATTATGTTGTTGTTTCATTTTGACTTCATTTTTGAATCTTTCATTTTCTTCTCTTAGTTCATCAATGTCTTCTAGTTTTATTGTAAGCTAACTGTTTACCCAGTTGGCCTCGTGACTTATTAAAACTGTCTGATTGGAGATTTCAAAGTGAGTCTCAGTGAGTCTTAGTATCTAAGATTCCTTCTCTTGTAGCTTCTCTATCATTTGTCTCTTGTCTTCAATAGCTAAGTTTCTTTCTTGTTTTGTTTGCCTAGCATTGTTCATGACATCAATCATCCTAACCATTTGTGTCTCTTGACCGATCGGTAGAGATTTGACTTATTCAGTAAGATGTATATATTTTTTCATATAGATAAGATATTTCTCCTTCAGATGCATCAAATATAATGCCTGATCTAGATCTGGTGTTCTCAAATGGGTCATCTATCTCTTCTTCGTGATAATCAGTTTCACTGTACCGAATTTCCATATCCTTCCTTTGAATCAGTAACTTCTTCAATTCATCTTTGGCTTTCTTAAACTATTTGATGAATATTTTCATTTGTATCCTTTGATTCTCAATAGTCTTATCCAGCTTATATCAAGTTCCATCCTTATATCTTTACCTCTTCAGTGGTTAACCTTCCTTAACAAGATATCTAGCTCGGATACCAATTGTTGGGATTTGAAAGATAAAGTACTAAGAGGGGAGGAGTGAATCAATAACCTCTAAAAATTTTAACACTTAACCCTTGCAATAGTAGTTCTTAATTAACCAACTGATTCCATTATTTTTCACATACATTCATGTAACAGAAAATGTAAAGTGCATGTAAACAAAACAATAAATCATACATGAAAATAAGTACTCATGACTCATATATTTTGGTTACGTAGAAACCCTTGTTAGAAGGTAAAAACTATGGTGGGGATGATACCCACAAATTCTTCACTACTGCAGTAAATAAAGTATGCAGGTTAAGACTAAAATTATTGATCACTTCTGATGATCTTACCCTGTCAGGAATAATAAAAGATCGACTAGATCTACCTTGTTAAAGAATTTTAGCAACACATTCAAGTGTGCACTCGGTTAAGAGATTTATAATAATATTATTCTGATTAATGGAAAAAATAGGTTTTGAAGGGACCCAAAACCCTTTACAATGAAAAAACTTAAGATATAGCAATAAGAGTGCACCAAGCACAACAGATTAGCCAAAACAAAAGGCCACCAACCATAAGAAACCACCCAAAAGAACTCAGCCAAAGAAATAACCACACTGCTGCAAAAGATAAAACATTGGAAATTTACAGCAAAAAATATAGTAACTATCTTTTTGTCCCCTTCAAATGAAATCAAAGGGTCATGTCAAAAGTCAAGGAGGATTTATTAGAATTTTTGCCTTTAACTGTAGTCCAACCTTCTTCAACACTAGCAACCTTATTCTACCAGCATAATGAATCTAGAGAAGGAGATCAAACCCCCACAAGAGGGGTTGAGTCACAAGAAAAGCCAGCACCCACTGAAATAGCATAAAATTTGGTATCACCC
Source organism: Chamaecyparis obtusa (assembly GCA_027943335.1). Lineage (NCBI taxonomy): Eukaryota > Viridiplantae > Streptophyta > Pinopsida > Cupressales > Cupressaceae > Chamaecyparis > Chamaecyparis obtusa. The sequence goes on along the minus strand of BSBK01005417.1, from coordinate 279,844 downwards.
AATGTAGAAAGAGAAATTTTAGGATTAGCAATTGGGATAGGGAAAGAGCCAACAACCCCAACAGACCCATCAGCACTAGCAATTAGGATAGGGACAAACCCAACAACCCCAGTAGACCCTTCAAGAGAATTAATGTTAGGAGCTAAGCCAACCTTCACACCAGCATGTAGAGGAATGTCAGAATCAGGAGCAGCCTCCACCACATGGTGGGAAGAGATTTTCAAGACAATATAAAATTTGGTAGAAGCACCCTTCCACAAAGAAGGAGAAGATTTCTTCTTCTTGGAAATAAAGCCACATTGGAAAGAAATATGACCAATCTTAAAACATTTATGACATCTAACAGGAATACCTTCGAAATCAAGTTGCTGGGTCTAGGGTCCTAAGGATGTTTTAATTTTAATTTCAGCTGGGAGACCCTTCGAGGTATCAATGTCTACCAAGATACAAGCAATAATAGAATGATAAATATTATCAGAATTATTATCAGTCATCAAGAAATCCCCCAAAGCCCCACCCACTTCCTCAAGGAAGGAGTCCTACCATAGGTGAAGGGGCATATTGGGGAGCTTGACACATATAGTGATAGAACTAAAGATTTCAGTGGAAGGATTGGAACCAGGGTGCCATGGTTTAACCAGGACCAAAAATTTATCATCCTCCTAGAAAAAGAAATAATCACATAGGATCTGTTAGCACTCTAAAAAAATTTCATGGCTCTACCCCTTTTCTTCTGGTCCCTGCAGTCATTTTTGTGTCCCTGGCATAAACCCTTAATTCAAAAGTTCAAAAATGTAGCTGTTGCATGAAAAACACTTTGTTAAACCCTAGCCTTGTTCTAATTTCATGTTACTTCATTTAGGCCACTTAAGGATCCTAATTCACATGTGCTATTTTGTTATCCCTTTGTCGCATGATCGCATGAACCTTTTTCATGTTATGCGATCATGCAACTAAGGTGTTCTTAGCCCCCTTTAATATTTCCTAAGTCTCTAACCTTGGTGAAATTATTTTTCCCTAAGTCATGCCATTTAATGTTTCCTTTATTTTGGCCTTCATTTCTTTCTTGGGCCTGGCTCTGACACCATCTTGATCTAACGATGGGCATAAATTCTTATGAGATGTGTCAGAGGCTTGCGAACTTAAGATGGCCATTGATTCATTTCTATGATATAACCCTTTCAATGCAGGTGGGTCCACTACTAGGTAGGCTCACGTGGTAGTCTATCATTCATCGAAATATCCTATAAAGCACGGGGGGCTTGGTATCTCAATCAGATGATTCCTAATTGATGGTTGGCATGTAAGGGCATAGAATCTTTTGAGCCTTTCAGATCTTGTGCCAGCTGTCTAATCTTTTAGGTGGCTTAATGTTCTCAGTGGGGCCATTTGCCAAGTGGTGCAGGATTGTTCAAATTTTATTGGTCGACATGGATGATGCGGCAAGGTGGGTTCATTGTCAGAGAGATCAATGATGAGCACATGATCTATGATCAGTGTAAGTTCTCATGAGTTTTGTCAGAGCTATGAGATCTTATGCCTACCATCCAATTATAAGGCTTACAGAAAGTGGGTCTTGTGTTAGTGTGACCGAGCATGAGCCATGAATGAGGTAATGACAAGTGGCATAAAGTAGGCCTAGGTGAGGTCTAAGTTCTTAACGGTCCCGATAAATAAGGTTAGTGGCTTGACAAAATTCAATGGGTTCGTTCATTCACATACTAAAATGGCGGTGTTCCAAAATGATTGGTGATTCAGCGAAGGAAGGTCACGTGATCACTAGATATTTTAGTAGTGACTTAAAATGTTTTGTGAGCTAGCAAAAGCCTTTTGTCACTAGTTCTCCAAATGTAATCGGGATAGGTTAGATCTCCTTTGTTCGCTAAGTCATGGGGTTAAGCGGTGGTTAAGTTTTTCACTACGTGAATAGGATTTGCCTTGTCGCATGGTCGCTGAGTAAACTTGAGTTGTTTGGTTGAGTTAAGATCATAAGATCCTGCAAAACATGAGATCAAAATACCAAGACTTAAAGTTGATCCAGATTTGAATATAGGCCGCCGATCTGCCACAGGTGCCATGAATACAACCGTTGTTTTTCAAATTCAAATTTGTGAGCAGTTTCTAGCGATAGGAAGGACCAGAATTGAATGCTTTCATAGCTAGATTTGATTTGTTTGGTGGCACTTGCTATTGCAGTGTGGTCCAGGATGTGCCATGATCATCTACAGGGGTCTGTACCATGTGGTTTTGTGCTCGAGGCGTGTTGCAGGTGACTGAAAGGGTTGACATTTTGGATGTTTTTATGGTTCTCAGTACTTTCTCTATGAGACTCATGATTATGGATCAATCTAGGATTTGTTTTCTCCTAGTTGCCTAGGTTTCTTCCCTTGCATTTAATTTGTGACCATTTCTAATGGGTTTAGTGGGTGAAACCCTAACCCTAGTCATCTATAGCTTGTTGCAACCTGTTTTGGGTTTCCAAGATGACTAGGGGGTATTTATAGCAGAAATATTGACTTAGTGGGGGTTCCAAAACTTTTCTTTTGGTCCCTGGTTGTTGATGGTTTTATATTGAAAGAGGAGCTATATTTTGGGCTTTTTCCCTATCTTTGTGTTGCTCTGATTGTATATTGATCCTGAATGTGTTAATGAAAATACTATTGAGTTCCAATCTTGCATTTGTGTATGTCTTGTTGTTTTGGTTCTGAACTCATATATGTTAGTGTCACAAAGTGTATTAACATATGGTAAACAAAGAGTATTGTGAATTCATCTATGAGTTCCTAACAAAGTTAGGATTAAAGTCTTTTAGGTGAGTTTAGTGAGTTTGCAACCAAGTAAGAATCTGATGTCCTTGTGTTTGAGGGAGAGGGGTAATAGGCAAAGCACTTATCCTAAGCCCATGAGTGTTTGATTTAAGATCTTCAATTGATGTATGTAATTGGGTGACTCTTTGCCCTAGGTTAAGGCACTGGTCCATCCTTTGGAGGCATTTCATTGTCATCAACCACACACACAAACAAATTAAATGATCAAATCCTTAAATCAGTTAGTAAAAAATATAGTTGTATATTATTTTGTGATTCCTTTGAAGAAGTGAATCAAGGGTACACCCGCCTGAGCATTAAGGCTCAAAGTGTAGGAGGATCTCTTTTGATCCTTGTTAATTGGCCCTCTTCCTTGTCGAATTATGAGTGGTGATAGAGTCAAGGTGTTATTAAGATTATCATTAAAGTATAAATCTACAAGTTGAAGATCAAAGGGAACTCCCAACAAAATGGCGACTCTGCTAGGGAGAGTCTAGAGATAAAAAATTTCAAAGTGCACTCTTGTTTTCCTATTGTATTTAGTTTAAGGATTTCCCATCTAGGTGGGTGGTGACTCAGGAGGTTAGAACCAGTTTCATATTGTAAATCATGGACAAGAGGAGGAATACTAGGTCCTTTGTCAGAAAGAATCCAGAGGTCACTCTGGAGAAACTACCTAGACAAGAGAAGAAGAGTTGGATTAGAAGGAATAGTGAGTCTACTAGTGCTCCCATAAGAGAACAAAGAAATACTAGAGGTAGAGAACCACATGTTTCCTCAAGTGAGGAAGGTTCACAAGACATAGTTTCTAGATCAGATGGTGGTCGCTCTAAAGATAGATTTTATGATACCCTAGAGGCTATATTTCAAGACAAGGGTCCATTGCCTACAGGTCAAGATGAACAAGCTAGAGAGATGGGTTTGGAGATTGATTTAGATCTTGATGAAGATAATTTTAGAAGGGAGCCCATGAGACCAAGGCAAGTCCACTTCCCATATCAAAATCTTACCGATATGGATGTGTCATCAGGTTCTTATGACATTATGGTAGACCCAAATAATTTAAATGCACTAAGTTTATAGTTGGCAAAGTAGGATGCCATATATAATAGGTTATAGGAGGAGAGAGAGGCTGAAAAAGTGAATGCTCTAATAGAAAGATAGTCTCTCCTTAGAAAGATTAATGAAATGAAGGAGAGAAAAAAGATGCTTGCTTCTGCTCCTAAGACTTTGCAACATGATGTCTTTGGTGATCTTGAGGCTTTAAGGAGTGAGCAAGAGCACTTATTGCAAGATCATGAATTTGACAAGGAGGGCCCTATGATCAGATAGGTTCAAAGTTATGCTTCCCTCCCTAAAAATAATGATGGACATGAGATCACTAGGTTTGTTGTTGCTGCTAGTGAGAAAGGAAAGAAAAAGATGGTGGAACATCAAACAAGTAGATCATTGACAATACCAAGGGTCCCACCACCTAATTCAAATAAAGACACAGAGATAGAAAGAAGAAGAAAAGAAGATGAGGACCTTGGAAGAGAATTAGAGAACGTTGAAATTGAAGCTTCCATTGTAGAAAAGAGAAGAAATATTCAATTCTTGAAGTCATCATCAGTTAATGCTCTTGGTCCATCTGCTACTAAACTAGGTATGCCATCTATGACTACTGCTATTCCACTTAGTAATGCTACTAGTTCAATTCCTTCTTCATCTGCTAGGATAGGTGCGGATCCTAGGCAACAGTCAAATGCACAAGTAGATGGAAATGTAAATGCAAATGTTGATCCTAGGGTTAACACTAGTTCAAGTTTTCAAAGAAGACCTATGCAACTAGAAAGCTATAGGTAAATTAGTTTTGATGGAATTCCTAGTTACCCAAATGCTTTTCCAAAAGATATAAGAGATAAGGTACCTAATTTTTCTGGTAATAATGCTATTAGTTGTGAGGAGCATCTTAGGTTATTTGTTGATATGCTTAATGATTATGAGGTAGAGCATGAGGATGTAGTCATGAAATTATTTGTTCAATCTCTAATGGAGGATGCTAGAGATTGGTTTAAGAGACTTCCTGAGAAATGTATTGATACTTGGGATTATTTTGAGAGATGTTTTAAGGAGTAGTATGGTGATAGGCCTAATGCTAGTTTCATGTTGAATGAATTCAATACCATAAGGAAAAATCAGAATGAGTCTGCAGCTGAATTCAACATGAGATTCTAGAAGGGTATGCATAAGTTTTTCCAAGTTATGTGGTTAGATGACAATGTTTATATAACTATATACTTTAATGCATTTGATGGAAAGATGGGATACTTGTTGCGGGACAAAGAACCAAGAACTCTTAGAGATGCTTTTAAGATTGCTATCAATATTGAGAACAATATGAAGATATCAAGAAAGTTGGGTGGGAAGAGAGATGACCCTAAGTTGTTTGGGGACAAGAAATACAAAAAGGAAAATGATAGGAATGTTGGAGCTAGGAGGCAAGAAGAAGATAAATTGGATAAGGTGCTCAATGCATTGAAGGATTTGAAGGCACTTGCAAATAGGAACATCAATGCTCCTACCAATGAAAGGCCTCAGTTCAACAACAATTTCAATAAGTAGAATAAATTGCAGAACTACCCCTACAACACCCAATGGAAGGATGGCAAACCTATTGTCCCTGCTGCAAGAAAAAAAAATGACAGAAGTGTCCCTAACCCTCTAAAAAAAGCTTCAATAAATGTCATGGAGGACATACCTTGGTGTGTTGCATGCCAGTCCCCTCATTCTATACAACATTATGTGGTTGCACATTCTATGGTTGCAAATCAAGATTATGGCAATGAGGAGATAGATCAAGAAGAAGATCAATATGATATTGGGTGCAACATGGCTACTTCATATATAGGATATGAAGATGATTCTGATTTTGATGAAGAGGTAGATATAAATGTGAAGAGACATAATCAGGCCCTTTTTCATCTGGAGGTTTTTTTCTAATGGTGAAGACATTGATAAAAAGACATGTAACATGAACTCTTCTTCTAAGTAGTAAATTTAAGAAGACCTTCTAGAGAAGAGATAGATATGATTATTGTAGAAATGATTGCCCAAGTGCAAACTAGAGGCATGGTGGCAAGGAATACAAATGAGAAAGCTACATGAATGTTTATAAAGAGTACCAACTCCAGAGAGCCTAATGAGAACAAATCAAAAGGTGATCACATGGTGAAATTCAAGAATATAAAAGGTAAGAATTGTGAGCCTAAGGGAGTTGGAGTTGAAAGAATTTCTAATGAGATTGAGAAGCTAGTTAACACAATGGCTAAGAATGAAAAAATGAGGGTGTCCAATACACCTAATGTATCGAACAAGCAAAAGGATATTAAGGCAGTGTAGATTGAGATTCCTCCCTCTTCTCCTATTGATATGTTAGCTGTATTGTCCCAAATTATAGTTAAGGTTCCATTGTCAGAATTGTTGAGGATCCCTGAACACAAAGATAGAGCTATTGCATGAGTGGATAATGTTCATAAAAATGATATTTCATGCAATGGATCTTAGGATAAAGCTTTGAAAGGTGTTGTTGCTTAGGGAATTGTATCTCAAATTCCTCCTATATATTTGGATAGTTGTGTCAATGGCAGCCTTAAAAACATTGATCCATTCTTTTTAAGTGTTTTTGTGAATGGAATGAAACTAAGAAATTGTATGATTGATAGTGGTGCCTCTAATACTATTATGCCTTTTAAAATGATGGAGAATTTGGGCCTTAAAGTTGATATAGTTCAGGGGGAGGTACTAGTTATAGGGACTATCAATGCAATGCCATATAGGCTGGCAGCATATCTAGAGAAAGAGTTAACAATGAGTGTTTTGGTGGTGGACATCCCTCCTCACTATGGAATGCTTCTATCTAGAAGATGGAGTGCTGCCATGGGTGGAAGTTTACAGTGTGATCTGTCCTATGCCACTTTCAAGATTGATAACTAGTTTTTCAAGATTGATCAAGAGCGAAGAGTATGCCACATGATTGAGAGGAATATTGATAATGAAACTACATGTTTTGTGGATACTGATATTAATGCTTTTAAGGTAGAGATTCCTGTATTTGAAAATGGACCTATTTTGTCACCTATCTCTATTGAGGTAAGTGTTAATTTTGTAAAGGGTGATTTGTGGGTAATGTACTTTGATGGTGCAAATTGCAAAGATGGAGTAGGAGCAGGTATTTTACTTATTTCTCCTAATGGAAACACCTACAAATTTTCTTTCACATTGAATTTCTTTTGTACCAACAATATAGCAGAATATGAGGCATTGTTGTTAGGACTGAGGTTGGCACAAAAACATGGAATTAAGTGCTTGAGTGTTGTTGGTGATTCTGAGTTGGTGGTGTCCCAATTCAGGTCAGTATATGCTTCCAAGAACAAGAGGTTGAAACAATATAGGAATGCAGTTTGCGATTTGATTGAACATTTTGATGCCTTCAATATTGAGTGTAAGGATAGGAGTAACAATAAGATGGCTAAATTTTTAGCTAATATTTTAATCAATCCCACTGATATTACTTTTGCTGGTATTTCTAAAGTTGAAATTCAGGCTAGGCCTAGTATACCAGACAATATTGAAAATTGGCAAGTTTTTGATGATGATAATGATATCTTGAATTTTATGAGTTGTGAAGATCAGTATCATGGTCAAGAATTTGATTGTTTAGCCTTGGTTGAGTCAGTGGAGGGAAAGGAGGTTGTCTTTGGCAATGAGGTCATTCAGCTTAGAACTAACAAGGTGCCCAAGGGGCTTGTTGTTTTGGAGACTGTCTTTGATAACTAGGATAGAGTTCAAAAGAATATCAAAAGAGAAGATCACATTGATCTAGAGGAGATAAATCTTGGAACACATGAGGCACCTAAGAAAGTATACATTGGTAGAGATATATCTCAAAAGGTAAAGAAATCTTTAATTGAATTATTGAGAAAATTTAGGCATGTTTTTGCATGGTCATATGATGACCTAAAGGTTTATAGAGAAGATTTGTTTCAGTATATTATTCCATTAAAAGAAGATGCTAAACCTTTCTGGCAAACAAAAAGGCCTATAAATCCTACTTTGGTACCCAAGATGCAAGAAGAGTTAATGAAGTTAAGAGATGCTGGAATTATCAAGCCTATAAGGCACTCTTCTTAGGTTTCAAACCTTGTTCCTATGAGAAAGAAGAATGGTGACATCAAGCTTTGTGTGAACTTTAGGAATTTGAACATCAGCTCATTAAAGGATAACTATTATCTGCCCAATATGGAAGCTATGTTGTAGAGAGTGATCAGATTAGAATTGATGTCTATGATGGATGGCTTCTCTGGTTACAATTAGGTCATTGTCGAAGAATCAGAGCAATTCAAGAGAGCTTTCACTACACCTTGGGGGACATATGTTTATGCGAGAATGTCTTTTGGTCTCACAAATGCTTGTGCTACTTTTCAGAGGGCAATGGATGTTGCCTTTTCAAATTTTATCAATGATTTCCTTGTTATATATCAAGATGATTTAACTGCCTATTCCAAGAAGGAAGAAGACCATTTTACTCATTTAGAGAAAATATTTATGAGGGCTTTGGAATTTGGCATTTCATTAAATCCAAGGAAATGTGCTTTTGGTGTCATTGAAGGTAGGTTGCTTGGCCACTTAGTTGGGAAGTAAGGAGTAAGAATTGACCCTAAGAGGGTAGCAGCTATTGATAAATTTTAGAGACCAAAGAATGTTAAAGGGATTTAGTCCTTCTTTGGTCAGGTCAATTTCTTAAGGAGGTTTGTAACAAACTTTGTTGAGGTCACTAGACCTATCTCTAAGATGTTGAAGAAGGGATCTGCAATCAATTGGGAGGGTGAGCCTAATGAGGCTTTCAAAAATATCAACCAAGCTATCAAAGATGCACCAGTGCTTAAGGCACTTGATTATAATGTCCCAATGCACATCTTTTCCTTTGCATCCTTTCACACTATTGTTGTAGTTTTGTTACAAAAGAATAAGGATGGTTTTGAGCAGCCTATTCCATTCTTTAGTAAATCTTTACAGGCTACTGAATTAAAATATGACATAAATGAGAAACAAGCTTATGCACTTGTGAAGGCAATCAAGGCTTTTAGGTGTTACTTGATGGGGGCAGTTGTGATTGCTTTTGTGCCAAGTGAAACTGTGAAGGATATTTTCTCACAGCAAGAGGTGTCTGGAAGAAGATGCAGATGAATCAATAAGATCCAAGAATTCAATGTTGATGTCCAGATTACTAAGTTGGTTAAAGGACAAGGATTGGCAAAACTGATGGCCCAATCCAATCTTGATGCGAATCAAGTAAATCATTCTGAAATTGATTATACATGTGATATGGATGATTGTATCTAGTATCAAGATATTATTTATTACTTGAGAAATATGAAATGTCCAGCAAGAATGAACGATAATTAGAAAAGGACATTGAAATTACAAGCCATCAAGTATGTAATTGTGAAATGTAAATTGTATAGAAAGAATTTAGATTGCATACTTCTGAAATGTGTAGATGAAGATCAGGCTAACAAGTTGTTAAAGGAGATGCATGAAGGAGTTTTTGGTGGGCATTATATGGGTAAAACAACTGCTCATAAAATCTTGAGAGTGGGATTTTGGTGGCCCGCAATCTTAAAGGATGCAGAACAGTTGGTGAGGAGGTGTGATGCTTGTCAAAGGTTCTCTGGTAAGCTTAAATTTTTAGGCAATGTGCCATTAAAACCAGTAGAAGTTCAGGCTTCTTTCCAACAATGGGGAATTGATTTCATAGGGGAGATACCAAACAAGTCAAGTGGAGGACACTCATGGATCTTGGTCACCACTGATTACTTTAAAAAGTGGGTAGAAGCTATACCTACAAGAAATGCAACTAGTAAAGTGATAATTGATTTTCTATTGAATAATATTGTTACAAGGTTTAGGTGCCCTGAGAGAATAGTAAGTGATAATTCCATGTGCTTCAGGTCTGCTGAATATAAGGAATTCTGCAAAGGTTTAGGAATTCAGATTTCTAATTCCTCACCTTATCATCCACAAGGAAATGGTTAGGCAGAATATATTAATAAGAGTTTGATTAAAATCCTCAAGAGGGTTCTTGAAAAAAATAAGAGGGCAAGGAATTCAAAGCTGCCATTAGCTCTATGGGCTGATAGGGTAATTGTAAAGAGGGCAATTGGTTGTGCACCATTTGACCTAGTATATGGAATACATGCAAGAATGCCTCAGAATAATTTATTGGAAATGTACAAGTTTGTGCAGTTATATGATGATGACATAGATGATGAGATGCATTTGAGAATTGAGGACCTCATTAGGTTGGATGAGACTAGGAGGGAGTCAGTTGCAAGGAATGCCAAATTGCAATTACAGGTTAAGAATTTGTATAATAAGAAGACTGTTGACAGGAAGTTTGAGCCTAGTGATTTGGTGTTGATTTGGAATGCCAGATTGGAGGACAAAGGAAAACATGGTAAGTTTGATCCCATCTGGCTAGGGCCATATCTAATTCATGAGAAATGGGGCCAAGATTCATACATTGTGAAAGAGTTAAATGGTGAAGTTCAGGAATTGCCAGTTCATGGACAATTCTTGAAGACATACTTCAACTGGAGGTATTTTATTTTCCATGAATAGTAGTTAGGTCTATACATTTTATAAATCCTATAAATAAGTTACTTGCCCCTGTCCTATTTTGTCCTGGCGTGTGAGGTTTTGGTCCTATTGCTCTTTGTTGTCAGTTTTCCAGTGGGATGGTCTACTTTTACCAGTGATTCTAGATCCTTGCTATGCCTACAGGAGGCATACATCCCTAGACAAAGCCACTATTAGCACTCTGAAAAAATTTCATGGCTCTAGCCCTTTTCTTCTGGTCCCTGCAGTCATTTTTGTGTCCCCTGCATAAACCCTTAATTCAAAAGTTCAAAAATGTAGTCATTGCATGAAAAATACTTTGTTAAACCCTGGCCTTGTTCTAATTTCATGTTACTTTATTCAGGCCACTTAAGGATCCTAATTCACATGTGCTATTTTGTTATCCCTTTGTCACATGATCGCATGAACCTTTTTCATCTTATGCGATCATGCGACTAAGGTGTTATCGGCCCCCTTTAATATGTCCTAGGTGCCTAACCCTAGCAAAATTATTTTTTCCTAAGCCATGGCGTTTAATGTTTCCTATGTTTTGGTGTTCATTTCTTTCTTGGGCTTGGCTCTGACACCATCTTGATCTAATGGTGGGTGTAAATTCTTATGAGATGTGTTAGAGGCTTGCGAACTTAAGATGGCCATTGCTTCATTTCCATGACGTAACCCTTTCAATGCAGGTGGGTCCACTACTAGGTAGGCTCACGTGGCTATCTATCATTCATCGAAATATCCTATAAAGCATGGGGGCCCCAATATCTCAATTAGATGATTCCTAATCGACGCTTGGCATGTAAGCACATAGAATCTTTTGAGCCTTTCAGATCTTGTGCCAACCGTCTGATCTTCCAGGTGGCTTAATGTTCTCAGTGGGGCCATTTTCCAGGTGGTGCAGGATTGTTCAAATTTTATTGGTCAACATGGATGATGTGGTAGGGTGGAGTCATTGTCAGAGAGGTCAGTGACGAGGACATGATCTATGGTCAACGTAAGTTCTCATGAGTTTTGTCAGAGCTATGAGATCTTACGCCTGCTATCCGATTATAAGACTTACAAAAAGTGGGTCCTGTGTCAGTGTGACCGACAATGAGCTGCAAATGAGGTAATGACATGAGGCATAAAGTAGGCCTAGGTGGGGTCTAAGGTCTTAGTAGTTTGGATAAATGAGGTTAGCAGCCTGACAAAATTCAATGGGTTTGTTCATTCACATAATAAAATGGCGATGTTCCAAAATGATTGGTGATTTAGCAAAGGAAGGTCATGTGATCGCTAGATATTTTAGTAGTGACTTAAAATGTTCTATGAACTAGTGAAAGCCTTTTGTCACTAGTTTGCCAAATGTAACCAGGATAGGTTAGATCTCCTTTGTTCACTAAGTCGCGGGGTTAAGCGGTGGTTAAGTTTTTCACTTCATGAATAGGATTTGCCTTGTTGCATGGTCACTGAGTAAACCTAAGGTGTTCAGTTGAGTTAAGATCATAAGAGCCCACAAAACATGAGATCAAACAACCATGACTTAAAGTTGATCTAGATTTGAATATAGGTTGCCGATTTGTCGCAGGTGCCATGAATACAACTATTGTTTTTCAAATTCAAATTTGTGAGGGGTTTCCAGTGATAGGAAGGACCAGAATTGAATGCTTTCATGGCTAGATTTGATTTATTTGGTGGCACTTGTTGTTGTAGTGTAGTCCAGGATGTGCCATGATCATCTGCAGGGGTATGTACCATGTGGTTTTGTGCTTGAGGCATGTTGCAGGTGACTGAAAGGGTTGACATTTTGGATGTTTTTGTGGTTCTCAGTACTTTCTTTGTGAGATTCTCATGATTATGGATCAAACCATGATTTTTTTCTCCTAGTTGCCTAGGTTTCTTCCCCTGTATTAAATTTGTGACCATTTCTAATGGGTTTATTGGGTGAAACCCTAACCCTAGTCATTCGTAGCTTGTTGCAACCTATTTTGGGTTTCCAAGATGACTAGGGGGTATTTATAGCAAAAAATTTGACTTAGTAGGGGTTCCAAAACTTTTCTTTTGGTCCCTGGTTGTTGATGGTTTTATATTGAAAGAGGAGATGGATTTTGGGCTTTTTCCCTATCTTTGTGTTGCTCTGATTGTATATTGATCCTGAATGTGTTAATGAAAATACTATTGAGTTCCAATCTTGCATTTGTGTATGTCTTGTTGTTTCAGTTTTGAACTCATATATGTTAGTGTCACAAAGTGTATTAACATATGGTAAACAAAGAGTATTGTGAATTCATCTCTAAGTTCCTAACAAAGTTAGGATTAAAGTCTTTTAGGTGAGTTCAGTGAGTTTGCAACCAAGTAAGAATCTGATGTCCTTGTGTTTGAGGGAGAGGGGTAATAGGAAAAGTACTTATCCTAAGCCCAGGTGTGTTTGATTTAAGATCTTTAGTTGATGTATGTAATTGGGTGACTCTTTGCCCTAGGTTAAGGCACTGGTCCATCCTCTAGAGGCATTTCATTGTCATCAAACACACACACAAACAAATTAAATGATCAAATCCTTAAATCAGTTAGTAAAAAGTATAGTTGTATATTACTTTGTGATTCCTTTGAAGAAGTGAATCAAGGGTACACCCGCCTGAGCATTAAGGCTCAAAGTGTAGGAGGATCTCTTTTGATCCTTGTTAATTGGCCCTATTCCTTGTAGACTTTGGAGTGGTGATAGAGTCAAGGTGTTATTAAAATTATCCATCAAAGTATAAATCTACAAGTTGAAGATCAAAGGGAACTCCCAACAAGATCGTAGTTCTATCCACAAAATTATCAAATTTAGCAATGAAATAACCTTTTTCCATATGAAAGATGTTTACAATACCTATTAATTTTGGTTCACATCTACAAGAGATCCAATCATGTATTTGGGGCAGACTGGGCCAAAAACCTTGAAATCAACAAATTAGTCCGTAGGATTTAAAAATTTCACTACTATTCATTAAATCTCTTTCAGTATCAGAGGACAGCTTGATAGATAAGGACTCACAAGCAGGCACCAAGGAAACTGCATTGGCAAAAAGCCTTTGTTCCTTCTCAGCCCCAACCATCTTGGAAACAACATCAGCAAAATACCCAGCAAATAGAGAAGCTCCAACAGCTGGAGAAATGACAAGAGTAGAGGTTTCTAATGCAGCAGGAGGTGGAACCCTAAATGCATTAGAACCAATAGCCAGCCCAAATGCATCAGGAGGAGAAGATGCCCGAACCTCTGCACTGCCAAACACATTTGTTAAGAGATTTAAATCTACTACAATGGTTAAATCAATAACATTATAATATCTGTAAAAATGAAAACTAACAATTGTCTAATTTAGATCTATGAAATAATAAATAGATATCACCTCAATGTGATGTATAAGTCCTTCTATCCTTCTTGGTATCCTTGTATGTGTTCTAATGACAATGATTCTTCCTCTCATAAACCTTCTGTCATAAAACCTTGTGTCTGATATCTTGATGTCCTTTGTGCGGCTACTTCTTCATGATCTCTCATCTTAATGACATATTTTAAAATTATATATCAAATAATATTGACCTAATTAGGGTTACAAAATCTTAGAAAACCTAAGATCAACAGTATAAAAAAATAACTTAGATCTACCATTACATAGTAATCATCACAAAAGTTAATGATTACATCCATATTAAATATGTCTCGATCTTGGTAAACTATTTATATGGTCAATGTAAACCATTTACATAGATAAATGTGTCATTCTTGATTACTATGTCATTTCTTGGATAACTTTGTAAACATTGTATTAACTATTCGGTAAATTATTGATGCTCGTTGGGTATGAATACTCGTTGTTCACTAGCTCGATACTTGGTAAATTCTAGATGTAAGTGTGCTCGGTCAAACCTTTGTTTGGTTAACTTGAAGTTCTCCCTTGTCTTTGCATGATGTAAAGGCTTTGTCTTCTTGACCGACTGACTTGATGTCTCCTTATACCATCCTTTAGCAACTAAATAACTTATGGATACTAATGATAATACATTAATGCTCAAATAGAGATAACAAATGTTAAATGGTTTTTATGAAGGGACTTGAAACCCTTTACATATCAATTATAAAAAAAAATTCAAAAAATCTCCGCAACATGAAATGGACAAAGAAATAATAGGATAGAAAAAAACATGAGATAGAACTAGCCCAACACTAGTAAAAATCCAACAAAACACTTGTAAGAGACACCTTACATTAGAAACAAACAAAACATAACGAGCCCAAATTTTTTAGTCTCAACGATTTCATCTTCAAGATGATTCATCTTCTGAGAAACATTCTTCAACTTGATGATGTCCTAAGGCACATCCAAGGTCTTCTTTTTAGTGTTCTCCCTTGTCCTCTTGCTAGGACTCATAGTATCCTCAATGTCAGCCTCTTTATCCCTCTCTAAGTCCACAAAGGCCCTATCCTAGTGTAACTTTTCTAGTTTAGAAACCATAGCTTTCATATTCTTGTGATTAGTGAAAATATAATATTTATTAAAATGTGTAGACATGTCAAAAATTAGTTTATTAGCATATACCTAACTTATAAAGAAAACTATTTGCAAAGATTCTCAGATAGAGCTTAAACGGGAGCACCCTGTCACCGTTTGATTTTCTCTCACTTTAGGGATGTGGGTGTGCTCTCAAATCACTTGGAGCATATCTCATAATTATTATTAGGAGATATTAGGATAGGTTAGGGACCATAAGAACCCCATAATGGCAAAAAATCAGGTATAGAACACCCATTTTGCCCCTAAGGCTTTAAGGATCCTAAAAACTCAAGAATGCAATCTAAGCTATTTATGAGTAATCTATGATTTTTTTTAGACCAAAATAACTATGATATGATTCTATGCTATACAAAATAATAAAAGAAACTATGATTTATCCATTATTTCTATGCTAAGATGTGTTATAAATCTTGAACAAACAAAGAAATCTAACAATTATGAAAGAGCTTAAGGATCTAGAGGTATTCTATCATTATAACTCTACTTAATGTGAGTGATGTAAATTCTATATTTTCTCTTGGGGAGTGAGGGTATTTATAGGATTTGGGAATGGCTTGGGTTAGGAGGATGAGTTATGGTTAGGGGTAAGGTTTGAGGTAGAGTAAGAGGTATGGTTTGGGGTATGGTAAGGTTTAGCTTGGGTTAGGGGTTTCTCACATGTGTGAGAAACAATAGAGAAGTGTGCAAGGGGAACATGTGTGAAAGAAGAGAAATGGGTCTCTTTATGAGGCTATAAGAAGCCTTAAAGAGTGTGTAAGAGGCTTAAATGAGTGTGTAAGGCTCATTAGGGGAAGGGTTTGACCAAAAAGTCAAAGAAAACTTGGATTAGCTTAGGAAATGTAGGAAACATCTCCTAAGTAGGTTTAGAAAAGATTTATGAAAGATTGAAAGTGGTTAGGAAAGGCTAGAAGGATCTAGGTTTTTGAGGCTTTAAATAAATATGAAATTTATTTAGGGTTTGTGACATCATTTATTGAATATTGATTCAATAAAGATAGGAAAATCCAATGACGTGCTCCTATGTGACTTGGTGTTTACAATTTCTAATGGGATGACTTTGGTGTTTAATGGTTTTTCACCTTTTGATCTTATGAGAAAGCTAATGATGGATTCATCTACCTTGTGTGGGAGTGAATCAATATCAGAGATTCCAGATCTTGAAGGTTTCAGCTAGTGAGTTTTCAAAGCTAGTTTTGAAGCTGATTTGTGGAGTTTGACATTGTAGATAGAATTAGTATTTCTGAAAGGCCATGTTTGATAATTATTATCTTTTGGCTCAAGTATTTATGAGAAATCTCCTTTGGCATGTGTACTCATCTAATGGAAAATAAGTTGAGTATCCAATGACATGCTCCTATGTGACTTGGTGTTTAGTTTTTGAAGCCATTTTTAGAAGCCAGTTGTGTTTTTGGTAAATTTGACAAAGGCAGTGTATTTCTTGAGTTGATTAAAGTTTTGGTACACCATGGTCATACTATTAGGAATAGTCCCAAGAGATAACTAAGAGGGGGGGTGAATCATTTATCTACAATATTCAATTATTTTTTCAATTAATATAGAAGAACATTAGGCATAAACACAATTTTATAAGAACACTTAACACAACACCACAATTTTGGTTATGCGGAAACCCAAATAGGTAAAAACCCCAGTGGGAATTAGCACCCACTATGAACTGCACTAGAGTATAATGATCCCTATTAGAAGATCTTACAACCCTGTTAGGATTTGATCTTTACAATGAATTAAGTATAGTGACCTGGTCAAAGGTCAGACTCTGTTAGGAGTCTTTTATAATTAACTCTCTTAGGGGTGAGGACACACTGTCCGGGAGCACACTGCTCAAAGGAGTGAAGGGTGCAACCTTCTATTTAACAGATACACACTATATTTAGATCTTGGTGAACTATGAGTTAGACCTTCTATTTGGATTAGTTCCAATGAATAGCATACACCTTCTTCTTAGTCACACAGACCTGCTACGGATGGCTCAATACTTTGCACCTTCTGCTCTGCTCTTTTCTTTGAACTCTCTACCATACTTAGCAATCACAACTTGAGTGTCTATAAGTATCTTTCCCCAAATAATATTAGAGAAACAATATGACTCTCCAACAACATCTCCAATGGATATACTAAGAACACAACACTAATTAGGAATGCACAACTTCATATGAGTAGATGCGTTGCTTCATACTATCGGCTCCACCAAATTAAATGGTAATTTCTTCTCATACTGAATTATGTCATGCACTCTTAACCAAACATTCTTAATTATTCTCCAAGCACCAATCCAAGCACGCATATCAAAATGATAGGTGCAACTACTACAATAATAAAAACAATGTTGGCTCCATCCGGTAAACTGAAGAAAGTGTAACTGTCAATTGGAAACATCATAACTTAACATGTACTATAAAAATAACTCTATGTCTATGAACATGGATTCACTAGCATGTATACAACATAAATATAAATGCACAAGGCTCTATTACAACCATATTGGAAATCACATAATGAACTCTTCCTGGGACCTGTCAAGAACACTTACTGATACAAACAACTATATTACTGTCTTCACTTAGAATCAACCTCTGTGTCTATGATATCATGCTGATAATATATCTAGGAACCATATACTCAAGGCTCTCTCCATCAATCTTCCATGCACATTACTTACCATATGTTTTCATCAATGACAAACATACGATCAGTACTAGCTTGTTGGAAAATCTCCAACAATCTCCCCCTTTGGCATTAATGGAAACATATGGAATGAAAAACACCACCAATCCAAATGTATAATTATTTTCTAATAGTATTTGTTTCCTCATAAAAAATTCCCCAAGGATGAATCCTCCATCTATCCTCTTACTATTTTGTTTCATCTTGCTAAATAATCACTCCCGCTTTCGATAAATGTTACACATGAAGTTCTACAATTATTTTATAACATTATCCATTTCCTCCAGAAAACTCCCCCAAGGATGAATCCTCCATCTACTACTAAATGCTATGAATATCAACTGTTATATCCTCTTACTCTTTTTTTTTCATGACTATATACTTACTCCCCCTTTGACATCAACAGCAAAGGGTAGCAAAACAAATAACCACTAGTACTACTCCTGAAGTAGAGTAGTCAACCATTCATTAGTAACTGAGGACTAATGCACTCCTATAAACTCTAATCAGATTCAAGGAAGGGAATTACTCCCAACTTCTCCCTAAGATATTCAAATGTATCCTTTAGTAAAGGCTTTGTGGATATGTCTACTAGCTGATCTTTTGTGCTCACATAGTCCAATTTTACTTCTATCTCTACAACTTTCTCTCTTAGGAAGTGATATTTTATCTCAATGTGTTTTGTCTTTTCATGCATCACAAGGTTTTTTGACATATTGATAGTGTTAGTGTTATCACAATGAATAAAAATTGGATAATCAATCTGAATTCCAAAATCCTTTATCATTTTCTTGATCCACATAATTGTAGAGAAATTTAATGCTGCTACTACATACTCTACTTCTATTGTGGACTAAGGAATACATTTCTTCTTCTTGCTTGTCCAAGTAACAAGTCTATCTCCAAGAGATACTACTCCTCCTGAGGTACTCTTTCTATCATCCACACAACCTACCCAATCTGCATCTGTATACACATGAAGGTTTAGATTCTCCAAATTAGGATACCATAAACCATAGTCTATAGTTCCTTTCAAATATATGAATATCCTCTTTACTACCATAAGATGACTTTGTTTAGGTTCTGCTACAAATCTTCCAACTATACCAACTACATTAGAAATATCAAGTCTAGATTGAGTAAGATATATGAGTTTAGCAATCATAGACTTATATAAGGTTATTTCTACTGATGTCGAATCATCTTCTTTTGAAATCTTGCATCATGTCATCATAGGGGTACTTACTAGCTTGCAATCATCCATCTTGAACTTCTTCAATATCTCTTTCACATACTTAGACTAATTAATGAAAATACCTTTGTCTGTTTGCTATACATTCAGTCCCAAGAATTACTTGATAGGTCCAATCATGCTCATTTCAACTTATCTCTACATTTCTTTAACAAATTCTGAACTAATCTTTTCATTACCACCAAAAATAATGTCATCAACAAATATAGCAAACAACAATAATCCATCGGGTGTCTCTCTTTTGAATAAGTTACAATCTGTTGCTCCTTTCTTGAATCCAAATTTTGTCAAGTATCCATCAAGTCTTTCATACCATGCTCTAGGGGCTTTCTTAAGTCCATAGAGGGCTTTATTTAGTTTGCATACCATATCAGGTCTATCTAATAAAGTAAATCCTTTAGGCTTCTCTATGTAAACTTCTTCCTTCAACTCTCTATTCTAGAATGCTGACTTGACATCCATATGATATACTTTGAAGTCTTTGATTATAGCATAGGCTAAAAAAAACTTTATGGCTTGCAATCTTCTTATAGGGGAAAATGTATCTGAATAATCAATTCCTTCTCTTTGTGCATATCCTTTACATACTAGTCTTTCTTTGTTTCTTACTACTATTCCATCTTCATTCATCTTATTTCTAAATATTCACTTGGTTCCAATCACATTCTTATCACTAGTCCTAGGGGTCAATACCCATGTGTCATTCTTAATTATCTGATCTAGTTCTTCTTTCATTTCTTTATTCCAATCTCAATCGTTACATGCATCTTCAACACTTAAAGGTTCAATCTATGAAAGTAAACATACCTCTTCATTAGCTATCAAAATTTTTTCTTTTGATCTTTTTATGACTTTTTTGTTATGATCTCCAATGATATCTTCCTTTGAATGGTATCTAGATGTGAGTTTTGGAACATTGGGTGTGACTCTCTAATATAACTTTTGTGATTCTTCTTCACTAGTCTTAGGGTCATTGAATAATACATCAATGCTGTCAAACATTTCTTCAACAACTATTTCTCTAGTGGTAGGTCTAGGTTCTTCTTCAATCATAGGTGCATAATCATGATATCTTTCTTGAATCATAAACTTTTCATCAATCTTAACATGAGCACTTTCAATTATCTTCTTCAATGTTAAGTTAAAACATCTATAAGTTTTCTTTTAGTAGAGTAACCAAGAAAAATACCTTCATCACTTCTTGCATCAAACTTGCCAATAGCTTCATCTCTCTTGATGTAGCACTTGATTCCAAATATTTTGAAGTATTTCACAATAGGTACATTACCAAATCATAGTTCATAAGGTGTCTTGTATGCACGTAGCCTCAATTAAATTCTATTGATAGTATAGACTGTACTATTGGCTACATCTCTCCAATAGGTGTGTGAGACCTTTCCTTCAATCATGATGGTGCGCATTGTGTCAAGTATGATCCTATTCCTTCTTTCTACAATTCCATTCTACTGAGGGGTTCTAGGTGCGCTTAGCTATCTCTTTATCCCATGTTCTTTGCAATAATCATGAAATCTATTAGAGGTGAATTCTCCTCCTCTATCTGATCTCGGATATTTTATTTTTAATTTGGAATCATTTTCAACTTTAGCTTTGAATATTTTGAACTTCTCAAATGCTTCTGACTTGTCTTTTAAGAACACAACTCACATCATTCTAGAATAATCATCAAAAAACAAAATAAAGTACCTTTCACCATAGTATGATCTTGTTTGACTTGGTCAACATAGGTCTGTATGTACTAGATCCAATTTGTTCTCTATCAAATTATGCTTTCTTCTAAATGAATTCCTCACATGATTTCCCATCACACATTCCCTGCATATTGTATCAACCAGTTTGCAATTCTAGGAAGGTCTCTTATTGTCTTTACATTTATTATTTTCACTATGTTTTCAAAATTGAGATAACATAGTCTTTTGTGCCATCACCAACTGTCATATACTTTAGCAACAAAACAACTTGCTTTTGAATTAAGCTGAAAAATATTACCTTTTGTCTTTGAACCTAATGCAATCATTTCTCCTTCTTTGTTATTAATGATTCACTTGTTGTCTTTGAATTCTAATTGATATCCTTTTTCAAGAAATTGTCCAACACTTAGTAGGTTATGTTGCAAACCATCAACATAAAAAATATCATCAGTGTTGTTATTTCCATCTAAGGTGATAGATCCTCTACCTATGATAGGTTTAGAAGTGTTGTCTACAAATCTAACCATGCCACCATTGTACTTATCCAAATATATAAATCTATCTTTCTCTCCTGTCATGTGATGTGAACAACCATTGTCAATGATCCAATCTATTATTATGTCTTCTTGTGAAATCATTGCTAACTCTTGTGCATTATTTTCATCTTCAAGGTCCATTTCGTCAAACATTTTCTCCACATCTTCAAGAGAAATGAATCCAATTTCATCTTCTATTGAATCTTCATCTGATACTCCATCTCTAGTATAGTAACATTCTTTTGTGTACTTAGGCTTATAATTAGTTTTGAACCTCTTGACTCTTGTAGGACACTTAGAAGCAAAGTGACCAATCTTGTTACATGAAAAGCATTTGAATGGTAACTGACATTCATATTTTTTTTTCCTTTCCTTTCTTTCTTAGCAATCATAGCAATGAAATCATCTAGTGCTTTCTCTTCATCATCATCATCAAAATTACCATAAGTGTTCAAGGATTTCTTACCATGGATTGAAGATTTGAAGGTTGTCTCACTTTTAGGCTCTGTCTTCAAACTTGATATCTCGAATGCTAAAATATTCTTTATTAAGGTCTCTCTTTTGAAGTCTTTTGAAAATTGCATAGTCTCATCTAGGATGTTTATCTTTCTCTCATATTCTGGTGTCAATGTAGTCATCAACTCATCCATTATGTCTTCTTATGAAATTTCTCCACCATTGTTTCTGATTCCTACAACAACTTCATTAATCCTTTGATTGTAGGCTCTGATGTTCTCTTAAGGTACCATCTCCAATGTATTGTGCTTTTTCTTTCATGTCTTTTTGGGCACATTCTTGGCTTGGACATCTCCTTCAAACATGTCTTCTAGATAATTCCATATCTTGTAGGTTTTATCTACTTTCTTGATCCTAAAAACTCACTGTCAGATAAGGTGTTGATAAGGGCTTCTTTGGAAATAACATTTTGAGTGAACATCTCCTTCATCTTAAGAGTTGCATCTTCCTTTGCAAGATCTGACAAAGAGGGAATCTAAACGTATTTGGTAGCTACTTCAAAGATTTCAAAGGAAATGCACTAAAAATGTGTCATCATTTTGTTATTCCAATCTAGATAGTTCTCTCCATCAAACTTAGGACTTTCTTTTCTAAAGAATTCCATATGATCAACCTCAAGTTGTTAAACTTTCTCTCTGAGGCACTTGGCTCTGTTACCAATTTTTAGGAATAATCCCAAGAGATAACTGAGAGAGGGGGGGGGGGGGGGTGAATCAGTTATCGACAAGATTCAATTCTTTATCTAGTTAAGTATAGAAGAACATTAAGCATAAACACAATATAAGAAAATTTAACACAACACCACAATTTTGGTTACGGGGAAACCCAAATAGGTAAAAACCCTGATGGGAATTAGCACCCGCTATAAACTACACTAGAGTATAATGATCCATGCTAGAAGATCTTACAACCTTGTTAGGAGGTGACCTTTACAATGCATTAAGTACAATGACTTGGTCAAAGGTTAGACCATGTTAGGAGTCTTTTATAATTAACCCTATTAAGGGTGAGGACACACTATTTGGGAGCACACTACTTAAAGGGGTGAAGACTGCAACCTTCTATTTAATAGATACACACTATATATGGATCTTGGTGAACTATGAGTTAGAACTTCTATCTAGATTAGTTCTAATGAATAGCATACACCTTCTTCTTAGTCACATAGACCTACTAATGATGGCTCAATACTTCGCACCTTTTTTTCTTCTCTTTTCTTTCAACTCTCTGTCATACTTAGCGATCACAACTTGATCGACTATAAGTATTTTTATCCAAATGATATAATCAGGTTGGCCTATTAGAACTTTCTTGAAATCATATTAGAGAATCAATATAACTCTTCAAAAACATCTCCAATGGCTATACTTAGCACACAACACTAATTAGGACTGTGCAACTCCATATGAGTAGACTCATCACATCACACTGTCGAGACTCCACCAAATTAACTAATACTTTCTTCTCATGCTGAATTATGTCATGCACTCTTAACAAAACATTCTTAACTCTTCTCCAAACACTAATCTAAGCATGCATATCCAAATGATAGGTGCAACTACTACAACAATAAATAAAATGTCAGCTCCATGAGATAAACTCAGGAAATTGCAACTGTCAATTGGAAACATCATAACTCAACCTGTATTGTACAAATGACTCTGTGTCCATGAAGATATTTTCACTAACATGTATAAAACATAAATATAAATGTGCAAGGCTCCATTACAACCATACTATAAATCACATACCGAACTCTTCCTGTGACCTGATAGGAACACTTACTGATACAAACAACTGTATTACTGTCTTCACTCAGAATCAACCTCTGCATCTATGATATCATGCTAATAATATATCTAGGAACCATATAGTCAAGGCTCACTCCATTAGGCTTCCATACATTCTAGTTATCATATGTTGGCATCAATGACAAACATATAGTTAGTACTAACTTGCTGGAAAATCTCCAACACATACTTCATCAAGTGACTCCATTTGGACAAATAGAGGACTATGATACACAGTGTTGATTAATACATGGAGGAGAATTTCTCTTCTTAAGAAAGTCATGGTATAGTATGTATCTTGTAGCAGCATTGATTATATACATGTTGTATGGAGTGAGGATGATCTACCATCAGAAAATCTTCAGTCACATCTCTAGAAGTCTGTATATTCAAAGATCTCCAAGTAATTATAAACCCAAATTCATGTTTGACCTCAATGAGGATGACAATATTAACAATAGAGTCAAACCAATTAAGGGCTTAAGAACTAATGCATGTTTTTTGTTGATGACGATGTTATAATTCCATTTCCCACCCTAGAGTTTGCATTCAATGTGTGGAAATGTGTTCCAGAGAGTATGGTGGGGTTTGTACCACACATGCATTGATTTGATGCCAAGGGTGAATGTTTTCCAGTAAGCCAACAGTTATGTTATGGCTTTGTGTGAAATTGAAGATCACTCTAGCTTAGCTTTCAAGTCCCTGAACCTAGATGCTACCAAGATCTATAGAAGTAGAAACTTGATGAAATATGTAGAAAGAAAGAAGTCTGGTGCTCTACATTATAACTACGATGGTTGGTGGTCTATTTGGTGAATGGCCACTTATATCATCATGTTTTCTAAAGAATTCCTTTTTTTTTTTCATAGAAATATTTAGAAATGTATACTTACCAAATGCAAGTGTTAGTTCAAGAATATGAATTGTGAAGGTATTGCAATGTCATTTCTTATTACAAATATACTGGAGCTCCTCCAATCTGGGTCAAAGGTAAAGTGTTTGAATTTGGTTCAAGTGGCATAAGTAGCTTAAAAGGACACAATAAAATGAAGAAATAAATGTCTCAAGGATATTTGCAGGATCATGGTATGCCAAACTAGGCCCTTAAGTGGCAAAAAATTTCAGAAAATCAAGTTTAGACAAGTTGACATAAAAATTTGAACAAGTTATAAATATTATATAAAAAATATGTAACAAGAGAATCTGTAGAAAAGTGAATTTAGTTTCTAAGATACTAGGCCTTTTTTGAAAAAAACATTATTCTATATGTTGAACATTTCAAATTTAAATGTAGTAGTATGCAAATTTTAGGAAAAAAATAAGATGTGGGTGTATGTCTGACCACCTTAAACATAATCAAATGATAATTTTTTTTTAAAAGATTCTAGATATAAGTAGTAGACTCATGTTCAGATGTGACACATATTTTTTTGTAATTTTTTTCCAATTAAATAATTAATTATGATTTTTCTTCTACAATTTTTCTAGAATACAAAAACTCTCGTGTCTGACCACGTTAACTTAGTCTAGACTTTATCAATTTTTTTTTTTATATTTATCTTGTAGTAGGGAAATCATAGAATGTGACATGTTTTGGATTTCAAAAATGTTATATAGTTTGAAAGTTATAGCTATTTTTCAATAAGTCTATCAATTAGGACTAGAAAGATAACAAGTAGGTGTATGTCTGACCACATTAAACAAAATCAAAGGATAATATTTTTATATAAGATTCTATATAAAAGTAGTAGACTCATGTCCAAATGTGATGTATATTTTTTTGTATTTTTTTTTCCAAGTAAATAATTAATTATGATTCTTCTGCTACAAATTTTCCTAAATATAAAAAGTCTCATGTCTGACCACCTTAACTTAGTCTAAACTTCATCAAATTGAAAGAATTATTTATTATTATTGTATTAGGTGAAGCATAAAATGTGATGTATATTTTAGATTTAAAAAATGTCATATTGTTTGAAAGTTATAGTTGTTTTTCAAAGAGTCTATCAATCACGACTTCTTTTTCACATCGCCACTTTTTGGCATACCACGATCCTGCACATGCCCTTAATGATTTTTTTACTATGTATGGCTACATGACCTTAGTTCCCAGTAGCATGAAAGTTGTTAATGCACAATATGAATGGTTCTGGTAGTGTGCTTAGTCCCTAGATTTGGATTTCTATTTTGATCAGCATCTGCAGGCATCTAGTGTGTGCATTTTAATAACACAAAGTGGCATCTAAATAGAATGTTTTGAAGGAGCATGTGGGGTATGCATTAAGGAAGGGTGTGTGAGCATGCTAGAGGTTGCATGAGACTTGCAGGATAATCACAAAGTGTTGGTTGCACTTGTGTTTCAAATAGAGGGTATTTATATTGCATGGAGAAGACACACATTGGTTGGAATAATGTGCACCATACCAAGTGAAAGGCAACAAAGAAAACACATCCTTGCTGTTGGTTATGCACCACATTGAAGGGTATATGCATGTAAAATTAATAAGGTTCTTGGAGAGACCAAGAGGATGTGCACCTTGTCTTGAATCTACAGCTCACCAAATAAGAAAGGGTGCATGAGTGTTGCTAAAAGGGGTGCATGCTGGTTCAGGCAGCATGTTAAACAATGAATGAGGAAACTACTAAACTTGGTGCAGGCTAGTTTTGAAATACTTTCCGCATGAAACATTTGGTGATACACACCTCTTTTTTGGTGTAAGCCACATTGAAGGAAGCTAAGTAAAAGAAATAAACTTGTGTGTGCCAAGATAAGACACATAGAGATGCACACAAAATGGAGCTGGTGCGTGCCATGTAGATATAGGGTTATCAAGTAGTGAATGTTATGAAGGGTGTGTATGAAAATGAGGCTGGTGCATATTATTCATTGTGATAAGTGCTTACCACAGTGAAGCCTATTGGACATGTGCATGGCCATGATTGGGAAAAAAACACATAGGGTGTGCATGTGGGTTTATCCCACATGCACCCCATTTTGGTGCTTTAAGGTTTTCAAATGCAAGGAGGCTCAAGTTGAAGGTAAGTTGAAGTGAAAGAGGTGAGTATGACCTCTTGGCTTGTGGCCCCAGATGGTACATGCAATCTGGGTGCATAAAGGTAAAATTTTAATACAAACATTTAAAAAAAATCTCCAAGATTTAGTCCCACATTGGCCAGAATGGGGAATTCTCAATTATTTAAATGGAACAACACTCACTTACTAGTTTGAAGAAAGAGCTCAAGGGTTTGGATGTGCACATGTGAGAGGTGCATTGGGATGCATGCTAGTAGATCGAGGACTTGAAAATTTTTCAAACAACTAGCAAATGACTAGGCAGTGAGGTGGACATGTGGAAGAAGGTCACGTATTCTCATGATGAACAAGCGGTTAAGGAAAACATCAAGTGACCGAGTGGGTGGTTAGTCACCCAATCACTCGATGCTAGGGGTTAGAGACCAAACATCTAGAGATCTGGAGAATGCCTCAGTCACCCAATGTCCAGATCCTAGCGGTCAAGAGGCTAACATTCGGCGATTGGGAGAACATGGAGTCACATGATCTCCAGAAGCCTACGGTTAGAGATGATGACATTCAGAGACTTGGATAATGAGCTTATTCACCTATCTCCAAATATAAGTGTGGTTAAATGGTGCATTCAAAGACTTGGAGAATAATATATTCACCCAATCTCCAGATTGACCGGGGTTAAGGAATGCATTTAGAGAATGAGAGAATAAGGCATTCGCCCAATCTCTGAATCAGGTGGTTAAGGCCTGGGTTAGATAGAGCATGCAATCAACTAATGAAACTTGTCAAATTCTAGTGAGTTTTGGGCATAAAGTGCAGGAAAATGGGCCAAATGTGTAAACAAAGGGTAAAATGAGAGATAAAGTGCAAGATTTTAAAAGGATTTAGATAGTATGTCATAGTTTGAAAATGAATTTTATTTTAAAATGTTGAGAGAAGCATTCATGGGAGATATCTTTCAAGGTAGAATGTGATCATTTCTTGGAGAGGAATAGAATCAAATCAGTTAGAAAAAGTGCCTTCAGGCATGAAGGAGGTTACAAGAGATCAGTTTGAGGATCAACATTGAAAAGAAATTAGAGATATTTTGGCTGAGAATGGACAACTGTCAGTTGTTGAACTGGCTTTCATTTTTCCTGTATCTCTCATTTTTCTCCATTGTTAGATGGATGGTGAAAATTGCAACTGAATAAAGAGATTTTTGATCTAGATTCTTTTTCTAGGATTCTTCCATTGTTAATGTACTGATATTGAAGATTTTTAATGAGAAAACACTGGAATTCCATCTCAAATTTGTGTATGTATTCTTGTTGTAGGCTTAAGTTCTTATATGTTAATGTTGCAAAGCATAATTAATGTATGGTTTACAAAGTAGATTATGGAGTTGTCTTTGTGTTTTTGTTGGCTCTTTAAAAATCTAGATAGTTTTGAGCCCATAATCAAAAAATTCTCCTAAGGCAAAGTTTGTGCCTTTCAAAAGACCATTTTAAAGGACCTGAATTCAAGTGCATATAAAGATAGGCTTGATGATTTTCATAAGATGCCACTTGGGACATGTGTTCCTCACCTTTCATTATACATATGTAGTTGGTTGCAACTCCCAAATCTTAGTTCTGACATGTTTTGAGGATACCCATTTGGAGGTTAGTGCACAAGTCTAGACTTTGTTTTCTGTCTGGTTTTTACTGAATGGCCAAATTCTTAGGTTTCTATCTAACACCTAGATGATAGTCATGATGAAAGGAATGTTTCATCATATTGTAGGCATGGGAGTGTGTCTCCATGCCCATTTTCATATTCCTAAAGGTCTGTATGATCAGTTTACTAGGGCACTTCTGATTGCATTTTATTCAACTTTACTGAATATGGGAATGCAGTTTTGAAGTAGCCTACTTTGAGACCGTGCAAATTGCATCCAATCAGTGATCAGGATGAATTGAAGGTTGATTTATACTCTAGACATGGAAATGAGTCTCCTTGATGAGTTTCAGATTGTGGCCAATCCATTTGACCCCTTTCCTTAGCCAGTTCCAAATGCAATTTCTATGGTTTCACTGCCTTTCAGTTCGAGATGTTCTAAGTGGCTGACTTTGAAGATTATTTTTGGATAGTGAGTTGATCGTTTATTTAAACTAATTATAGAATTGTTTTTTATACATGAGAGAGATCATTCATCCAAGGTTTTAGGTTATGAGAGTTTCGTTTGATGGGTTTGCAAGGTCAAACAAAATGTATTTTATACTAACAAATAGTTCTGATAGAATAAACTTCACAAGTGACCATTTTCCAAAATTCATCCCTTATTGTCAGATGATTGTTTCTAGATGGTGGTTGTTCCATTACATTCCATGTAGGTGAATTTTCTACTAGAACAGGTGGCTCATCCCCAACTCATCATTTGATATTTTTAATCCATCTCCTTCCGAGGTTGTTTCAAGTGTTTTCAGTATGTGTTTTCAAAATGAATTTGAACATGTGTTTTCCAGTTTTAATTTCTCTCGCCATGTTCATTTTCATGGGAGCCCATCTAAAAGAGTTTTTATCTATACTAAAAATTTTGTATTCCCCAAGTGCCCATCTCAGAAGCTAAGTATTTATTAGTCTTATAAAGGTGTGAATGGAGGCATTTTATTCAAATTTGGCGACTTTGGTAATGAATTGGAAGTAAAAGGTTTAAATATCCATTTTTGTTTGAATCACTTCCAGTCACACAAGCCAGTCACTTAGTTTTTATTTTGAGGCTTAGTTGATTGAAATTGAAAAAAATCTGGCTGGATCCGCTTGGGGATTTGGTTGCTAAAGAGGACAATGTTGATATGAAGGAAAGTGCAGAGCTAAATGAATAATGCCTGATCGATGAAGAAGGAATCTTAAAGACATAGAAATTGAAAATGGGGGAACAAATAATAGAAAATGGTTTAAAGGACAAGCACCATGAAGGTTTGACTTTAGAACAATAAAAAAGTTAATGGATTAGCAATATGCAATACAGTGTTAAACTTTCATGGGGATTCTGAATCAGATCTTTCCAGAGGAAAACATGGTAAGTATTTGACAAAAATGGAAAATAAAATTGTTTGGAAGGTTGTCGATAAAGGGCTTTTGTGTTCTAAATTTGATAGGTTCCTTATAAATGAGGCAATAGAGCTGAATGAGAAACATCAAAGTAAGAGGTTGTGCCTATTTTCCTCACTCCATCCACTTCCCTCAACACCTCACCTACATTTTCCTCATGTGAAACTCCATGTCTTTGTGTTGTTGTATTTTCATTTCTTTTGATGCACACTATCTACCAAATGGTGTTGCGCATGTACCATGGATGGAATGTTGTGTAAGCCTTGGGCTTGCGTGAGGCTTCCCTCAAGCTGCATGTTCTCCACTTGGTGTGTTATCTACAGGGTGCAGAGGGAGGTGTGAGATTTCATGAAGGGGATGTTGCAGCATATGGAGGATTGCCAAGGGTCTTCCATGTTTAGCACACTAGTGTGGCATCACACAAGGAAAGGAGGTGGTGTGTGTATACCATTTTTTAAGAGCTACACACATGATAAAGGGACATGCACACCAATTTATGTAGTGTGTGCAATAAAATGAAGTGTGCATAGATTTTGGATGGGTAGTGCACCATAGGTATGATGGTGTTGTGCATGCACTAGCCAAGGGGTGCTGTGTATGCACCATCCTGCTTGACATAAGGCATGAACAATACCAAGGCACAAAAAAAAAGCATGGGGCGCATGCATGGATAAGGGGAAACTGATTGATGGGTTTCTCTATGGTGTTTAATCCCACATTTTTCTAGCTTAATGCACTAGAAGTATTTAAAAACAAAGAGGCTCAGGTAGATAGTAAAGAAAAGGAAAGGGAGGAGGTTATGTGTGCGGTCCATGCTAGATTTAGTGGGCCTAGTTGGTGCATGCCAACTAGGTGCTCACTAAATATAAATTTTAAAAGGTAAAACATTATAAATGCAAAGGTTTAGTCCCACATTCATAGTAGGGAAGAAAATAAGTCATTTAAATGGAAAAACACACAATATGAAGGTGTCCAAATGAGGATGCAAAGTTGGAGGCCTCCCACATGAGCATGAAGCTCGAGGTGCTGAGTTGGTAGATGACATGGATGAATGACTTGGAGTGGCTCCCACATGAAGGTAAGAAGAATTTTGATGGTTCATAAAGTGCAAGTTTGATGCCTCGATATGTGTGTAGAAGATCCAATGGTCATCATAGCCCTGTAATCATGAAGATGCCCAGAGGATAATGTGGGACTATGATAGGTTGACATATTGCAACCCGATGATGTAGTGAGGAGGATGCAGTCTAGTGCCAAGTGGATAGTAGAGCAAATGAAAATGTGACATGTTGTAGAGGATGGTGACAGAGTAGTCAAATGGGTAGTGAGTCAGATGTCTCAAGATGTGTGCCAATCTAATGATTGGCATTGTTCTACAAGAATAAATTTTCTTGAGAGTTAATCTTCATAGGACTATGACAGGCTGACACGTGTCCTAAGGTGAGCTGGTAGAGATGTTAGAGATGAACCAGTCAGAGGGTGACAAGTGTCACATGTGATGTAGAGAAGTCTAGCTTGTTGATGAGGTGGCCAATCAACCCAATCAAGTAGTGCCATGTGGTACATGGGTCCCACTTTAGAGAGATTAAAATAGATTATATAGTCTGTACTATGAAATAAATCAAAGATTTAGATAAACTGTCTACTCATGGAAAGTGTTGTCTGGTAGATTTAGTTTTTCCCAAATATGGATGTATAATATGTTTTTAGATACACCAAAAGATAATAATTGCAATGGCAGTGGTTGTTTTCAAATTTGATAATTTGGGTGAGAGAAGTAATGACTGTTGTATTCGAGATCAAAGTTTGGTAAGGAAGTTCATCCAAACATGATTGATTTGCACATTCAGGCATAGGGTGAAGAATCAAATTTTGTGCAACTTGGGTTGCTTTGTAGAGGTTTTTCTA
Source organism: Chamaecyparis obtusa (assembly GCA_027943335.1). Lineage (NCBI taxonomy): Eukaryota > Viridiplantae > Streptophyta > Pinopsida > Cupressales > Cupressaceae > Chamaecyparis > Chamaecyparis obtusa. Next base: position 248,335 of record BSBK01005417.1, on the reverse strand, counting down.
GACTATTGAAGAGATTAGACTTGTTGATTCTTTCCAAGTGTATTAACTTCTAATTTGGTTTTCTTAGAAAGGGAGATAGCTGATTTCCCAAGAATGTCATAGGTACAATCAAATTACATTTCTTTCTCTTGGAGGGCTTGGGATTGTTGGTTAGGTTTAGTTTTTTTGACCTAAATGATCTTTTTCTTTTTGTATCCTTATCTCTATAGAAGGATTTTTATGATCATTTAGAAGGTGCTGGCTAGAAAATTCTTGAGATAGGAAGCTGAAAAGCTAAGTGTGTATCCTCAGTCTAGAGGCAGTATGTTATGCTAGTTGTGTCAATATAGTGGAAAACCTTTCAAATTCTTTTTCATATTGTCTAAGTGGTGTATTCTAAAGTATATTGTGATAAAGGAGTTTGAATCCTCATACTTAATATAGTTTTCTAGCTTCAGATCTCTCCTTTTATTATTCTTATTGGGTTTTGAGATTTCTGATTCATTGCTCAAAGTTTATCTGTGTATATGTTTTCATTTCTTAGCCTTGATCTAGGATCAAGTTAAAAGTCTCTAAAATAAACATAGATTCATTTGGTTCAACTAAAGGATGTTTTGTAAGTAGTGTATGAGTCTGGTTTACTATGTTTATGGCTTGGAATATCTGATGAATCAAGTAGTTGTTCCTGTATTATATATCTGCCCAATGGATAAGGAACTGATCAGAAATTAGTATTTCCTATAGAGATGCAAATTTGGCATGGTTGTTTACATTCTGTAAGAAATCAAATAAAAATATTTTCTATCCTTTTTGTTTTATGTTTGTGCTATCAATTTCATCATAGCAATCGAGAGTCAATGAATGACTAGTTATCATTTAGTACTTTCTTGGTATCATCTGCTTTGTTCAATCCAGTCTTGGTATTGTAAAGAGTGTTTTATTTACTGGATTAGGTGTACCCACCTTGGTTCTACAAAGCCAGAAGTGTAGAGGTTAGTCTTGTCCCTATAGGTGGTCCAATTACCTAAAAATCTTCCCATATTTGGATCTAACTATTCCCAAAATCAGTCTAAGGTATATTGGTGTCTCTTTGAGTGTAAAATCTATTTTGGGAACCAACAAAATGGTGACTTTACTAGGGAAATTATTATCATAATTAAATAATGCAGGTTCAAAGTTGAGCTGGAGTCTTGGCCTACTTATTTCAATCAGTTGAGAATCTCTGGTTATATTATAAACTTTCAATATCTTACTACCCAGATTGATTCATCCCATCTGAGTCACCAACAAAATGGTGACTGATGCAGGGGTAGGGCAGATACAAGCAGAATCAAGTAGAATTGAGTCCACTTGAATCCAAAAACAAGCCCTTGCTCAGAGTTACACAATAGAAGAAATATAAACACATGAAAGTAATGAAATCACAATGGATATGAGGCAGGCAACTGGCAGCAACAATAGAGAATTATATTATTTCTTTCAACATGCCCGGCTGTGAGGCCTTCTGGGTTTCGACCTTATACAATGAGAATTATGAAACCACAATCATATCTTGCATCCTATCTTTGTCTCCAATTATATATCTTGATAATCCTTCCTAGATCTTTCTTTTCATTCCCTACTACATCAATCTAGACTCCTTATATAGCCAGCTAAGCCATAGGTCGGCCAGTCAAGCATTTAATTACAATATAGGTCCAGTCTCAAGATTTAAACCAAAACTAATGCTAGACTTAATATAAATTGATGTGCATTTGGATTTATATCCTTACATGACCCAAGAACATTCCTTTAAGGGCACAAGGTCCCACTTGACCACACAAAACATCGCAAGAAGAAACACCACATGTTTCACTTGAAAACTGCAAGAAAATAGGTCCCCGAGAAAAATGGGCATAAATTTTTACTCATAGTGAATTGGGGCTTTATCTCTTTGGAAATGATATTAATTTATGCCCTCTAAAATTAATTAAGATTGAAAATTCTGATTCCTTATGGGTCAAGATCGCCAACATGAACAATCAGCACCAAAACTACAGGAAAACTCGGTTCCGACGGCAAGGAATATAGCTGTAACTTTGAAACTGTCCATCCAAACTTTATGTGCTCATAGGAGAAGGTTCCCAAATAGGTCCTTAGAATAATGTAAGCTTCACACACCATGAAACCAACAAATAAAACAATTATAAAGAAAACAACAGCAAACAGGTACAAAAATCAAGAAATGTTTTTGGTTGATGCAAGATTGCTCAAAGACCCAAGATGCTCTTGCATCAGAAACCTGGGGTAAATAAAGAACTGATGTCCACATCAGGTAGTACTCATATTATAACCTAAATCATAAAGATCCAACTTAGCTTGTGTAATCCATGAACTGTCTTCAACTGGCTTGTCCTTCCACCAAACTAGATATTCCATGTAGTCTTTTCCTCTTGTACTTTTGCTCACTCTTTTATTCAAGATCTTCTCAATGCTATCTCTGTTCTTCTTAGGATAATCCAAATCATCTTCAATATCATCATTTGATTCAAAGTACTCAAATATATCAGCAATATTGAATATAGGTGATATATCTATGTCCTCTGGTAATTCCACTTCATAAGCATTTCCACTGTCAAACTTCTTCAGAATCTTACAAGGTCCAAACTTCTTCATTTTCAGCTTGTTATATGTACCAACTAGAAATATATTCTTCTTCAAATGAATCATAACCTCATCTCCAACTTCAAAGTATTTATGTCTCCTTCTCTTGTCTTCTCTTTGTTTATACTTCAGATTACTGTCCTCCAAATTCTTTTTGACTTCATCATGTAAAGTTCTCATGTATTGTGCAAAATGATTAGCTTTAGCACTTCTTCTTATCTCAGTAGGTAAATCTCTTAGCTCTATGGTTCCCTTAGGATGAAATCTAGTAACAATCTCAAATGGTGTCCTGTTAGTGCTTCTATTCATAGAATTATTATATGCAAACTCCGCTTGTGCCAAAATCAAATCCCAATTAGCAGGCTTATCTCCAACTAAACATCTCAACAAGTTTTCCAAACTTTTGTTCGCAACTTCAGTCTTTCCATCTGTCTAAGGGTGAAATGTAGAACTAAACATCAAATCAGTATTCATCTTCTTCCAAAGTGTTCTCCAAAAGTAACTAGTAAACTTAGTATCTCTATCTGAAACAATAGATTTAGGAAAACCATGCAATCTTACCACTTTGAACAATAATTTAGCTACATGCAATGCATCAGATGTCTTCTTACAAGGTATGAAATGAGACATCTTAGAAAATCTATCAACCACTACCAAAATAGAATCATTACCTCTCTGAGTTCTAGGTAATCCAAGAACAAAGTCCATACTCACATCTTCCCAAGGTCTATCAGGTACGGGAAAAGGTGTATAAAATCCCACATTCTAACTAGTTCCTTTTGTTGTTTGGCAAATTCTGCAACCTCTAACCTTTCTTTATACATCTCTATAAATTTGTGGCCAAAAGTATCTTTCTAAAATCAAATTCACAGTCTTATCAATCCCAAAATGTCCAGCAAGTCCACCACTATGTTTCTCATTTATTATTTTATCTCTCATAGATCCTCTAGGTATGCACAACTGAACTCCTTTAAACAACATGTCTTCTTGAATGAAATAATTAGTCCACTTATCACTCACTGTGTTCTTTACAATCTTTCCAAGGTTCTGCAAAATCAATGTTAGTCTCATACAAACACTTCAAATCATCAAAACCAAGTACCTCAACTCTCATCTCTATCAGCAAACTTCTTCTTTGGCTCAAGGCATCAGCAACCTTATTTTACTGTCCACTCTTATGCTTCAATGAAAAGAAAATATTATGTTCTTTCATTTCTCTTGTAAATGTTTTATCATCAAACAAGCATACTCTGACTATAGTACAGTGACTTTCATTAAAATTCTCTATCAAAGGTAATAACACTTGTTTCTTTCCATCCATCCAAATAGTATATTGATTCAATCTACCATCATGCAAAGCTTTCCTATCATACTACCAAGGTCTACCCAAAAGAATATGACAACAATCCATAGGCATAATATCACACAAGACTTCATCATGATAATTCCCAATTTTGAATTTAACAAGGCATTGTTCACTTACATGTAGTTTATGCTCCTTCTGGATCCAAACAATATGATAAGGCTTCAGATGTTTCAATCTCTACAACTACAACTTGTTAACCAATGCTTTGGATGCCAAATTATCAGAACTTCCACTATCAATGATTACCTTGCAACATTTTTCAGCGATCTTACATTTGGTTCTAAACAAACTTTTCCTCAAAATAGGTTCCTCGTCAGCTTCTTCATTCCACAAGATTCTTCTTAGCATCAAGTTCTCACCATGTTTAGGTTCATTAGACATTTTGTCAACTTCTTCACAAGCCAAATTATTTTTACCATTACCTCTAGTCTTCTTTCTAGAGTTAGTACATTCAAAAGCTCTATGTCCTTCTTCACCACATTTGTAACAAGTACCTTTAAACCAAGACTTCTCTTCTCTTTTACCATTATTGTTATTCCTAGAGTAACTAGTATAGCTACCTCTAGATTAATTACCTCTTTTACCAGTAGGGTCATCTTCCCATCCTTTATCTTGTGCTGCATTGTCAGATCTGCTACTTTCTCCATAAGATCTTCCTCTACTTCTCTAAAATCTGCCATCTCTTCCTCTTTGTCTTTGTTCATGTTTATTTGTTAATCTCTCTTCAGCCTTCAAAGAAAATTGATATGCTTCTTCCACACTATCTATCTTCACATAACTGATCTCATCTTGAATAGATGTCCTCAGGCCATTCATATATCTAGCCACATTCTCAACTTCATCATCCACATGTCCAGATCTGATATCCAATTTGTAAAATTCCTCAGTATATTCTTTCACACTCATGTCCTTTTGTCTCAAATTTTTCATCTTTTTCATCAAACTAACTTGGTAGTCAGCTGGAAGAAACTCCTTCTTCATCTTTCCAAGCATCTTCATCCATGTCTTGATCTTTTCTTTTCCTCTCTTCTGTCTCTCAGTTTGCAAAATGATCCCACCAAAGAGATGCATGGCCTTTCAACTTTGTGACTACTATCTTAACCTTCTTATTATCAGGAGTACCTTCATACTCAAAGTATTTATCCATTTCAGAGATCCAATCCAAAAGTGCATTGGTCTCAAGTCTTCCATCATAACAAGCAACTTCAACTGCAAGTCTGGAGTTAGCCTTAGACAAAACTCTCAAAAGTATTTCCTCATCTTGTTCAGCATATGTACTGCTTCTTCTTCTTCATCACTAACATATTCAAGATGTGGTCCTCTTCTTTGGGCTATCTCTATAGCTTCAAGCCTAGTTGCAATCTACCTCAACATATCCATGATAGCATTATCATTTCCTCTACCACGAACTATCTTGACAATCAAGTTCCAGAAAGATCATAACCTTCTACAAGTTATAGGTCAGATCTTAGATCTTCCACCATACAACCAATCTAATAAGGTTCTCCATGATCCAATCCATAAGAAAGAACTCACTCTGATACCACTTGACATAGGGGCAGGGTAGATACAAGCAGAATCAAGCAGAATTGAGTCCACTTGAATCCAAAAACAAGCCCTTTCTCAGAGTTACACAATAGAAGAAATATAATAACACATGAAAGTAATGAAATCAAAATGGATATGAGGCAAGCAACTGGCAGCAACAACAAATAATTATATTATTTCTTTCAACATGCCCAACTGTGAGGCCTTCTGGGTTTCGGCCTTATACAATGAGAATTATGAAACCAGAATCACAGCTTGCATCCTATCTTTGTCTCCAATGATATATCTTGATAATCCTTCCTAGATATCACTCATCATTCCCTACTACATCAATCTAGACTCCTTATATAGCTAGCTAAGCCACAGGTCAGCTAGTCAGGCATTTAATTACAATATAGGTCCAGTCTTAAGATTTAAACCAAAATTAATGCTAGAATTAATATAAATTGATGTGCCTTTGGATTTATGTCCTTGCATGACCCAATAACATTCCTTTAATGGTGAAAGGTCCCATTTGATCACACAAAACATCGCAAGAAGAAACACCACATGTTTCACCCAAAAACTGGTTGAAAATAGGTCCCCGAGAAAAATGGGCATAACTTCTTACTCATAATGAATTAGGGCTTGAACTCTTTGGAAATGATAGTAATTTAGGCCCTCTAAAATTAATCAAGAGAAAAAAGGCTGATTCCTTATGGATCAAGATCTCCAACATGAACAATCAACACCAAAACTACAGGAAAACGTGGTTCTGATGGTAAGGAAAATAGCTGTAACTTTGAAATTGTCCATCCAAAATTTATGTGCTCATAGGAGAAGGTTCCCAAATAGGTCCTCAGCATAATGTAATCTTTTCACACCATGAAACCAACAAATACAACAATTATAAAGAAAATAACAGCAAACAGGTATAGAAATCAGGAAATGTTTTTGGGTGATGCAAGATTGCTCAAAGACCCAAGATGCTCCTACATCAGTGACTCTACTAGGGAATTGTTAAGAAAAGATTAAATAATGTGGGTACAAGTAGAGCTAGACTCCTAGCCTGCTTATTTATTTATCCACTGGTTTTGATTGAAGTGTATAAGAGTCAGTTTTAAAAGTTTCAAATCACCTCACCAAGTTGTGAGTGACGACTCTAAGATCCTCAGTTTGATCAGTGCAAGTTTAGAACAAAATATATGATGCATCTAGCTCTAATAAATAGTATTTGAAATTTTGGTAAAGTATCATGTTGGCTGCAAGGAGTATACAGAAATTGAGATAAAGTACTTTTCCTCTTCAAGGAGATGGTGACTCTATAAAAAGAACCTGATGGAGCCATGAGGTGAGCTCTAAAATTTTCCATTGTTTCTAGCCAAAGAAAAATAGAAGCATCAAGAAATACAAGGTATTTCTCATTGAATGTTTTGTACTTGTATAATCCTTATTGGGTTAAAAAGTTACCATGTAGAAAGGATTTTGGAATTGTGGGTCTAAATATTTCTTTGACTTTGATAATAAAAAAAAAATTGGGTTGTATCTTTGAAGAAATATGTATGATTTGATAATCTTTATGGTTGCATAAGTTATTTGTAATAAAAATCTAAAATTCTCATTAAGAGGAAGTGCAACCCATAATTGATTCAAGCATAAGTCTTTCTGTACAAAGGTATGCGCCATTATGTTTTAATGGCATACATGGTTTACTGAATGAGATTCCTACTGAGATTATGAAACATTTACAATAGTTTAAAGGGAAATGATTAGATTCAACATGTGAGCATTTGCAAGAGTTTTTTGATCTGATGGGAGACTTAAAAAATTTTCATGAAGATGTCATCATGAAGTTGCTGGTTTAGACATTGAAAGACAATGTCAGGGTTTGGTTTTATTCCTTCCTAGCAGATTCTATTTCTTCATGGGAGGAGTTCAATTCAGATTTCATTGAACTATTCCCTTAAAGAGTAGATGCAAGAAGTGTGTTGAATAATTTGATGGAGATTGAAATTCAAGAAGATAAGTTAGTCCCATCATTAGACATCAGATTTGTTGAAACATTAAGTGATATTCCAAAGAGTTACAGACCCAATGATCGAGTATTTTTAGTAATTTATTTGGGTGCTTTTGATAAAGAGATGAGCTTCATGCTGAGAAATAAAGAGCCAAATACATTACATCAGGCTTTTATGATACCGATGGATATTGAAAATAATTTGAAATATGGAATTGCCAAAGGGTTTTTATCCATTGGAGTTTGTTGTCATAATGTTTCAATCAAAGAAAATAGGTGTACATCAACAAATGAACATCAATGTCAAAGATTTTCTATCTCTACCAATCTTACTAATCATGTTTAAGATTGTACTTCTAAACAAAATGAAAATAAAGAATATTCACAGGAAGCAATGGCTGCCCCTCATGTGGGAGTTAACATGGTTAGTGAAGAATCATTGTATCCTCTTGATGTAGAAATAGATATATACAAGGCTTATATACCAAGTAGATCTGAAACTAGTTCTTCTAGTTGTGAGGCTACATAAACTTATTATTTGTAGTTAAGTATTGAAAATGAACAAGGGGCAGATCTTTCATCAGATGATGATAAAGCCCCAAATGATGAGATTTGATTAGTTTTCAATGGAATTGATAGTAAGGAAGAAGATTCAAGGAGTCAGAATGATCCTGATCTTCTTGAAGACAAGGAAATGGTTTATGGATAGCCTTGTGAAGAGGACGAGCAATTATCATGTGTTGAAAATGATTATGGAGAGGCTGATATGTCTAGAGCAATAATGAATTCCTTTGTTTCAAATGATGATGGTGATGAAAATGATTTTTCATTTTGTATGTTTTTAGCCTTTGATTTACCATGTAAAATTATTGATCCAAAGATAAATGAAGGCTTCTATGAGCCTAAGTATGAAACCATGGTAGCTCAATTTTCCCTAAACCAGAAATGGAAGTCAACCTGTTTGATGTTGACATAGATGATTTTGATATTGTTAATGATATGGAATCAGTTTCTTATCAAAAAAATGTTAATAGTGCTAACAAATTTCCCTACAACAATGAATTTTGTCAAGGAGACATATGCCAAAGGGAGGACATGTGCAATGGGCTACCTACTGATTTTCTTGAGCCACAATTTGAAACATTTAATGAAAAGATGAAAGAGGTTTCAAATTTTATAGAAGATGTTGAAACAAGCAAGCACAATTTGGATGTAAAGAGTGCTGGTGCTCCATTTTTAGAAGACATTGAAACAAGCCAGCAAGGGCATACCACTTACCAATAAAAAAATGAATCTTTCATTTTTCCAATTCAGCATGATGATATCTCCCATAATGAATTTAATTTCAAGCCACAAGTTACAATACAAAAAAAATTTCTTGAACACTTGTCTGATATGCATAGGTTGAACTTCAAAGCTTCCCTTTTCATGTTCAGACATGTATTGAAGTGGGTTAGCCTGTTTCCAGCTATATTGTGAAGTTGGAATTTATTTTTCCTTTACTGGTTGAAAGTTTGAAAGAGTGTGGCAATCTTGTGTTACACAACCATCAACACTTCCGATATTTTGTTAATTCCCAAATGCCTACAAATAATCAAGGTGCCGATTGTTTTCCATATACAATGATAAAGAATTAGGACAACATTTCTAATGATTCCAACTTTTACATTGGTTATGATTTTGTGCTGGATAAAGAAGTGTGTTCTTCTAGTAATCCAAAATTAGATTATGAGGATATAAAAGAAGGGTTTTATTTTGAGCAACCTTATGCAAATAAAAATGATGATGCTATTTTATTTTTTGCTGATGATTATAATTATGGTGTTGATAGTAAATTTAGTGGATATCAAGATGTTGAAGAAGAGTCAATGGTTAATAATATTTCTATTAAGTTTGTAGACCTTTCTTTTTATCAGCATAAGAGAGAAACGTTCTTGTCTCGGTATAAGAGATAGATATGATGCATATGAAAGATTTTGCAAAAGATAATATAAGCTAGGAGTTTCTAGCCCATGTTGCAAACAAGGAAGAAGTTTGCAGCATCAAGCAGGAGGTCAAAGAAAATGAACATGAAATCCAATATCCACTAAACAGTGAAGAAATCTCAGTATTCTTGGTTGTTGATTTTCAGAGGTATGCCTCCAATGTGGATTTTACTTTGCAATACCCCTTCAATATATGTTTTAACATTAATAATGAGACAAGTGTTCAAAATGATGAAGACAATGATTCACGTTTGCAAGAATCTCCATCATATAATAAGTTTGCAGAAGAAGTGAATGAAGACCATGATAGTATGTTGTCCTGTCATGAAGATTCTAATGATGAACAAGTTTCTTGTTCAGTTTCTTTTCCTTCGTTTGATAAGTATGATGGTGATTGTGACAGTGTTGAGGAAAGTAAATTTCTTGATGAAAATGATGATATGGATCAATCATCCTTATGTCACAATGATTATGAAAAAATTTTGCACTTGGTTCATGATCTAGATTGTCAATACATCCTTAAGGAACCAAGTCACTCAATCGTTGAAGTATCCCATACAGATAAAACTAAAGATCCCGTCTATTTTCAGTCAGGTGAGTTTTTAGTAATGCAATATGATCATTACAATTTATATTCTGATGCATTACTAGATGAATGTTATATTTCCAGTCCTTAGCAAGAAGTAATAGACATTCCATATTTCTTGGAATATGAGAATGAGGATGGTTGTGACTGGAAGAAGAATATGGGTTGTGGCAAGTACAAAATTGCCTTCCAGCTGGTCTTATGTATGGATGAAAATCATATGTACGAAAAAGTTAAGAAGTGGTTCCAATTTTTAGGCTTTGGGCCTATGAAAATAATGTATATATTGTACAATTGCTTTCTTTCAATTGTGTAGTGTGTTTCTTTTAGTAAGGTTCCCTATTTTTGAAGAGAGAGAAATAAGTCATTTTTAATTTTTGAGTGGTCTGCTGCACCAAAGATTCTAGATTCTCTGCATGCCCACAAGGGTCATGTGTCCCCAACTAGAGCCAGTATTGGTACTCTAAAAATCTAGATAGTTTTGAGCCCATAATCAAAAAATTCTCCTAAGGAAAAGTTTGTGCCTTTCAAAAGACCATTTTAAAGGACCCGAATTCAAGTGCATATAAAGATAGGCTTGATGATTTTCATAAACTACTGCTTGGGACATGTGTTCCTTGCCTTTCATTATACATATGTAGTTGGTTGCAACTCTGAGATCTCAGTTCTCACATGTTTTGAGGATGCCCATTTGGAGGTTAGTGCACAAGTCTGCACTTTATTTTCTGTCTGATTTTCACCGAATGGCCAACTTCAGAGCTTTCTATCTAACAACTAGATGATAGTCATGATGAAAGGAATGTTGCATCATATTTTAGGCATGGGAGTCTGTCTTCGTGCCAATTTTAAGGTTCCTAAAGGTTTGTATGATCAATTTACCAAGGTAATTTTGATTGCATTTTATTCAGCTTTATTGAATGTGGGAATGCAGTTTTGAAGCAGCCTACTTTGAGACTGTACAAATTGCATACAATCAGTGATTAGGATGAATTGAAGGTTAATTTATACTATAGACATGGAACTGAGTCTTCTTGACAAGTTTCAAATTGTGGCCAATCTATTTGACTCCTTTCCTTAGCCAGTTCCAAATGCAATTTCTATGGTTTCACTGCCTTTCAGCTCAAGATGTTCTAAGTGGCTGACTTTGAACATTATTTCTAGATAGCCAGTTGATCATTTGTTGAAACTAATTATAGCCTTGTTTTATATAGATGAGAGAGATCATTCATCCAAGGTTTCATGTTATGAGAGTTTCATTTGATGGGTTTGCAAGGTCAAAAAAAATGTGTTTTATACTGATGAATAGTGTGGATAGAATAAACTTCACAAGTGACCATTTTACAAAATTCACATCTTATTGTCAAATGATTATTTCTAGGTGCTATTTTTTCTCTTGCATTCCTTTTAGGTGAATTTTATACCAGAATAGATGGCTCATCCCCAGCTCATCATTTGATATTTTTAATCCATCTCCTTCTGAGGTTGTTTCAAGTGTTTTCAAAACAAATCTGAACAGGTGTTTTCAAGTTTTAATTTCTCTCACCCTGTTCACTTTCATGGGAGCCCGTCTGACAGAGTGTTTCTCTGTACTAAAAATTTTGTATTCCCCAAGTGTTGATGTTAGAAGTTAAGTTTTCATCAGTCTTCTAAAGGGGTGACTGGAGGTGTTTTATTCAGATTTGGTGATTTTGGCAATGTATTGGAAGTCAAAGTTTTAAAGATTCGTTGATGTTTGAATCACTTCCAGTCACACAAGCCAGTCTCTCAGTTTGTATTTTAAGGCTTAGTTGATTGAAATCAAAAAACATTTAGACTGGACCCACTTGGGGTCTAGCCTAAAAAATTATTTTAAAGGAAACTTAATGAGAAGATCGAATATAATGGGGATTTGTTGCTAAAGAGGAAAATGTTGATATGAAGGAAAATGAAAAGCTAAATGAACAATGCCTGATCAAGGAAGAAGGAATCTTAAAGACACATAAATTGCAAATGAGGGAACAGATAATGGAAAATGGTTGTAAGGACAAGCACCATGAAGGTTTGACATCAGAACAATTAAAAAGTTAATGGATTAGCAATATGCAATACAATGTTAAACTTTCATGGGGATTCTAAAGCGGATATTTCCAGAGGAAAACATGCTAAGTATTTGAAAAAAATGGAAAATAAAATTGTTTGGAAGGTTATAGATAAAGGGCATTTGTATTCTAAATTTGACAAGTTCCTTATAAATGAGGCAATAGAGTTGAATGAGAAACATCAAAGTAAGAGGTTGTCCATATTTTCCTCACTCCATCCACTTCCCTCAACACCCCACCTACCTTTTCTTCATGTGTAACTCCATGTATTTGTGTTGCTGCATTTTCCTTTCTTCTAATGAGTACTATCTACCAAATGGTGTTGCACATGTACCATGGATGGAATGTTGTGTAAGCCTTGGGCATGCGCGAGGCTTCCCTTAAGCTACATGCCCTCCGCTTGGTGTGTTGTTTCTAGGCTACAAAGGGAAGTGTGAGATTTCATGAAGGGTGTGTTGTAGCATATGGAGGATTGCGAGGGGTGTGTCATGTTCATCACACCAGTGTGGCATCACACAAGGAAAGGATATGCTATGCATACACTATTTGTTAAGAGCTACACACATGATAAAGGGACATGCACACCAATTTGTATAGTGTGTGAAATGAAATGAAGTATGCACACATTTTAGATGGGTACTGCACCATAGGTACAGTGGTGTTGTGTATGCACTAGCCAAGGGGTGTTGTGCATGCACCATCCTACTTGATATAAGGTGTGAACAATAACAAGGCCCAAACAAAAAAATATGGGGCATGCACATGGATAAGGGGTAGCTCAATGATGGGTTTCTCTGTGGTATTTAATCCCACATTTGTCCATCTTAATGCACCAAAAGCATTTAAAAACAAAGAGGTTCAAGTAGATAGTAAAGAAAAGGAAAGGGAGGAGGATATGTGTGTGGGCCATGCTAGATTTAGTGGGCCTATTTGGTGTGTGCCAACTAGGTGCCCACTAAATATAAATTTTGAAAGGTAAAACATTATAAATCCAAAGGTTTAGTCCCACATTCATAGTGGGGAAGAAAATAAGTCATTTAAATGGAAAAACACACAATATGAAGGTGTCCAAATGAGGACGCAAAGTTGGAGGCCTACCACATGAGCACAAAGCCTGAGTTACTTGTTAGAAACAGGGAATACTAAGAGGGGGGGCTGAATCAGTATTCTACAAACTTTATCTTTTTCCCAGTTATGGATATAACAGATTATCTTTACACATGCATAACATAAGAAGCTAAACAACATGCATAGCAATAAAACTAAAGAACTCATAACACATGATTTGTTCTCGAGGAAACCCTGGCCAAGGGAAAACCCTGGTGGGGATGGTACCCACAAAAATCCACTAATCAAAAGTATCATGTTAAGGATGTTGACCCTGTTAGGAGTCTATTACAAACATATAGTGTATCAGTCTTGATTAAGGGACTATAGGCCTTGTTAGAAGCCTCAACCTTGTTAGGAGTTGGTAGTACAAAATGTGATTACCAACTGAGCCCACTGCCCAAACAAGTAATATACAATATATACTGATTAAAGAATAGGTCAATGTACATAACCTTATACTACTTGCATCAATATCTCTTCGCCGATCTTTCACTATCTCTATTACATATGCTTCATATACTTTGCATCATACTTCTATAAATACTTGCTACTTATTACAATTACAATTGTTACACTTTACAATTATAATTACATATATACCCATAGCTTTAACCAAGAGTAAACATCTAAGATGTCATCCCTTTATATTGTTAAGACATTATTTTGATAAACAAAATAATCCCTTAACTCTTTACCAATTCTCCCTTCATATACTATCCTGTCGGCTTCACACTGTCTTCAGTAAAACTATCATAACTTCTTTCGTATATGCCAAACTGACTTGCACTCTAAGATGGGTCATTGTTAGTCACCATAGAGTCTATGTTCAAGTGTGCAAGCATTGAACTCACTCCAGTCAACATCACAAACAAAAACTATGTTCGGGTACACTGGTAAAAATACTGTCTCACACTTACACAAATATGTGATGCACTCTGTCATACTTGCTCTCTAAATTGTGTGATCTTCATGTGGATCATATGTTTCCATAATTACAACATCTATGCAATCAACTCAGCCAAATTGCCAACAATCTCCCCCTTTGTCATTGGTGGCAACATATGAGAAAATTGGCTCACTGTGCAACTCCAAAATCTCAAAATTGACAAAATTGTGGCCATAGTATAACATATATATACTATCCTTATAACTCCTCAAAAATCTTATCTATAATACAATACTCCCCCTAAGAGTATCAACTCTTATCATATACTATCAATTTTCTTCTAAATATCTCTCCCCCTTTGACAACAATGACACAATAACGGTAGAGAGGGCTACAAAATTGTATCAAAAAAAAGAGTTGTACCTTAATTTATTTATTGCAAAGCCGGTAGGCTTGCAACACAATCTGCAAAATTTGTCTTCATGTTTTCTATCTCCTTTTCCCATGACTTCTTAATGGAATCTACCACATTGAGTAGTGCACCCAGTCCATCAGATGCTATTTGACAAGCTTGGAGGTTTTCAAAGTTGAATTTTTGAAAAGATGTCTTAGCTGTAAGACAGTCTTCTAACTACTCTTCAATAACACTTAACTTCATAGAAACATGGTCTCTCAAAAGAGTATATCTCCTTAACTTCCTATCTTTCTCATCTTGTAAAATTATGGTTTCATCAAAAAGTTTCCTAACTTTCTTTTCAACATTACCGACATTCACATTAGGGTTAGATATAAGGTTTGTTTCATTCAGAATCTCAACTTCCTTCAATGTTGTCTTCTGATCTTCCTTAGCTATCAAAGTTTCTAATTTTGTACACTGTATGTACAAAGATTTTCCTATCTCCAAATGTTTCCTCAAATCTTTGATACAGATATTAAGAGTATTGATATCATTTCTGATGTACTGACTAATGTTCAATAACATTCTAGCCTCATAGTCTGTCTGTGCTTTCACTTTTGCAATATCAACTAGGTTAGTGAACTCATCATCAAAAGTGCTCATCACTTTCTTTGCCTTGTCCATAGGGTCTACTTCTACAATTTGTGTGGTCACAATACTTTGTATCTTTTTAGTTAGGTCCTTTAGACATCCTTCTAGACTTTTAACTTTCTTATTCTTCCCAATGATTTTGTTCAAAGATGTGATCAATTCCATTTGATCATCATCATCCACTTCTTTTCCCAAATCCTCAAACAAAGATCCAGTTTGCTTCTTCTTTTCAGTCTCAGAAGTAAGACTAATTTCTTTTATAGAGGGTATAGATGCTTGTACTTATGATACTTTGGGTTCTTCAATAGTAAATTGGGTCTACTCTACTTCTGCAGTTCTATCCAGTTCATCAAGAGCTGAATTGTCAATAATGTTCTCTAGATTCTTGAATACATTATCATCAGTATCCAAGGTGATCCTTGTACCTTCAACATTCATAGATTCTTCTTCAATGTTAATAGTCAGTGGAGAGGGAATATCCTCTTGTTCTACTTCTTTTTCTTTCTCTGCTGCAACTGATGTCTCTCCAACAATTTCTACCATAACTTTGATTATTGCTTGTTTAGTCTCTGCATTCACTTGTTCATATTGTCTTGCCATAATCTGAATGGTTCTCATTTTTTTCCTTAAATGGGTGCTAAGGGGCTTTAGAATTTTTTTAATATGTTCATCATCTCTTACATCACATAGTTTCTTCACAAGATTCTCTCTGATAGATTTGTCTTCTTCTTGTGCTCTCATCTTCTTGTTAGCAAGTTTCTTCAATAAGTCATCAGGTATCTTTCCCTGAATAGAGTCAAAACTCTTATTAGCCAGAATCAAATGCTTGACCATTTCATTTTAAAGATTCAATTTATTAGAATAGTCATAAAGGTCATAGTACTTATTCATTTTAGTGAAGTCTCCATCTTTTATAATTTCTTCATTCACTCTCTCAACTCTAGGTTTCCATGCTTTCTTCTTCACAGAAGTGTCATCATCTTTAATTTTTGCAATTTTCCTAGGTACTGGTCACTAGTACAAAAACAACAATATATGACCAAATAAACTACCAAAAATTGTAGATAAATGACCAAATTTGGTCACGTGACCAGTGGTAGTTTATTGTCGGTCATTTATCTCGTGACCAAATTTATGACTAAACTATTTTAGTCATTTATTTGATCATTGATTTGGTCATATATTTAGTCATTTATTTGGTCATTTATTTGGTCATTTGGTAGTTTATTTGGTCATTTATTTGGTCATTTATTTATTCATTTATTTGGTCATTTATTTGGTCATTTATTTGGTCATTTATTTGGTCATATATTTAGTCATATATTTAGTCATTAATTTAGTCATATATTTAGTCATATTAGGGCATGATGGAATCGAACCATCATCCTCCTACTTATAAAGTAGGTGCTCTTCCATTGAGCTAGTACCCTTTAAAGAATAATCATACCATGTATACTAATACTTTCCACTAAACATGATTTCAAGTTTTTTCATCTATAGTTCAAGGGTAGCAAAGCTTAAGGGGAGGATGACTAGTGATACTTTAAACTCAATGGTGAAGTTATTCAATGTGCAATATAAGAATGAAGTGAATGACATCATTAGAAAATACATTACATGTGGCTTGTTCCCCTTATTATAATGACAAGCATATATCTTTAGGGGAAACTAGCCACATTAAATAGAGATAAAGTATGTACCAATTATCATACCTTCTACATTTTCACTCCTAATTAAACTATCAAAAGCTTTACCACTTTAGAAGTCCACAATAATGATCATACCTTCTACATTCTTGTAGCTACAACCATATAAGCAATCCTCCATCAAGGTAAGTTGAGCAGAAAACCTAAAGCCCCCATTCTATAGACCAGGGCATGACACAATAATTCTACAAATTGTTCTCATATCCAACCTTATCCATATTAGTCTTGAAAAATAGTTGTATAATAATTGTCATATCCAATTTTATCCATATTAGAGGATCATGAAAAATATTTGTAACATGCACACATGCATGGATGCACAACTGTACACAAGGAACATGCATGCCCACACCCCACACAACCATACCCTAGGAACACACACAACCACATGCACATACCCATACCCAAGGAAAACAATTACAATGCCTGCATACCATTGTGAATCCATTCCATCCCTTTTGCAATTTTATTATCACCCCCACTTAAATATGCTGCTATAAATGATGGATGGAGAGATATCAATATGCGAGATGTTGCAAAAAGAGTCGATCTTCTAACATATGCTTCTGGGTGATTAGAAATATCCTTGCACATGGAAGAAATCAATTAACAATATTCACCACAAGAGCATTATAATTATTGAATTTATAGAAATTCCAAAACAGTGTACTCCCTACTGAGAACTCAGCATATCCAGAAGAGCAGGAGCCAATACTGATGCTTCTGCATGCAATGTCATACACTCCATATAGACTCCAAGCATGTATATCACTTTTACAAGAACTAAAAAGTCTTTTCCAAGAAGATCAACACCATTCTACTTCTTACCATATCCACTCATGACTAGAAGCATGAAAGTTGTAGCATAGGGAGGGAATCTATCTATTGACCATATATGAGACTTCTACAGTTTCCTATCCCTAAGTAGCATGGAATGTGTTAGAAATAGGAAATACTGAGAGGGGGGGTGAATCAGTATTTCAAAAACTTTTTCTTTTGCCCACTTATGGATATAATAGATTACTTTAGTGCATACAAAGATTATCAAGCTGATTAACAAACATAGCAGTAAATAGAAAGAACTCATAACACATCATATGTTCTCGAGGAAACCCTGGCCAAGGGAAAACCCCGATGGGGATGGTACCCACAAAGATCACTAATCAAAAGTATCCTATTAGGGATATTGGACCCTGTTAGGAGTCAATTTACAATATATAGTAGATCTGTCCTAGTTAAAGGACTTTAGGCCTTGTTAGAAGCCTTAACCCTGTTAGGAGTTAGATTACAAAACCTGATCACCAGTTGAGCTCACTACCCAAATAGGTAATACAAAATGTTTCTGACTATAATATGGTACTGCTTACAACTTTTCATCAATAGCCTTTGCTGCTATCACAATAAACAACTATCACAAGTTATCTTTTCTATCTTTTTACATATCACTTGTATATTTCATTACATTTCAAGTATGCCTAATATATGAGTTATTAAAGCTAATAACTTTACATGGTCGGCTTCCAAAATATTTATCCAAGAGTAAACATCTAGGATGTCATCCCTTCATAATGTTAAGTCATTATTTTGACAAGAAAAAATAATCCCTTAACTCTTTCGCTAAAACTGTCTCCAAAACTGTTATGTCTGCAAAACTGTCTTCGGTAAACTTTGAATAACTTTGTCCATACTGCTCCAAAATTTATGCACACTAAGATGGGGTATCCTTATATTATATAGAAGCTTCAGTTAACTATGCAAACAAAAATATTTCTCCAGTGGACGTCACCAACTAAATCTTCATCGGGTGCTCTGTCAGGATCATTGTATCCATACTTAGACAATTTCTTTCTTCAACTTTCCATACTTTCATTCCAGATTCTGCACTCTCAATAGAGATCATATGTTTCCATAATGACAACATCTACAGATCCACATTATCCAAATTGCCAACAATCTCCTCCTTTGTCATTGGTGGCAACATATGGGAAAATTGGCTAAGTGTGCAAACAAAACTTCAAAAACACTTATACAAAATTATGGCCAAAAGTTATACAATATGTATACAATATCATACTCCATAGAATAGCTCCCCCTATGAGTATCCTTCCTCAACATATATTCAATTTTTTGCTATCTCTACCCCTTTGACAACAATGACAAAGATAGGGTGTACAAAAATTTCAAAAACTTTATACCTTATTATCAGTTATTGCAAAGCCGGTAGGCTTGCAACACAATCACCAAACTCTAACTTCCAAGATTCAAAATCTCTCTCCCATATCTTCCTGATGGATTCAGCAACATTGAGTAGATTACTCAATCCGTATGCTGCTGTCTGACAAGCTTGCAGGGAATTGAAGCTAAACTTCTGAAATGATGTCTTTGCTCAAAGACACTGCTCAATTTGATCTTCAACATTTGATCTCTTGATTGAGACATGATCTCTCAAGATGTTAACCCTAATCATCTTTCCGTTCTTCTCCTCTTCTAACATTCTGATTTCATCTTTCAATTTCCTTATGCTCTTCTCTATAGAACTTATCTTGACATTAGGGCTTGTCAAGGTGTTTGTCTCAGCTGTAATAGCATCTAACTTCTCTCTAATCTTCTTATCCTCTTCAACTATTAGGATTTCTAATTTAGTGCATTGTATGTACAAATTCTTTCCTATCTCAAAATGTCTCCTCAAATTCTTTATGCATACATCTAAACTACCAATATCATTTCAAATATTTACACTCAAAGTTTGTTGCATTTCTGCTTCAAAGTCTTCCTAAACTTTTATTTTAGCAATATCCTTCAAGTTAGAAAATTAAGAGTCAAAAGAATTTATTACTGTTTTAGCTTTCTCAAGTGGATCTGATTCAGATACCTTAATGCTGATCACACTCTCAAGTTTCTCTGTCAAAACTCTAACTTTTCCTTCAAGGTCTTTCACCTTCTTATTCTTTCCAATAATTTTATTCAGAGATGTGATGAACTCAAGCTGATCATCATCCTCAACTTCTTTTCCAAGGTCTTCAAACATTGAACCAATATGCCTCTTCTTACTATCAGGTGCACTAGGGGTAGTGACCTCTATCAAAATTTGTTTGCCTTTAACTGACTGCTCTGTTGGAACTGATTCTGATATAGTTGGTGCTTCCTCTGCCTCTATATTCTTCTCTGATTTTGTGACTTTTTCTTGCTCTCCCAAAGCCAAATTGTCAATAATGTTTCCTAGATCATGAAATACTGCATCATCTGATTCTAGAGTCACTTTGGTGCCTTCAATATCCATTGATTCTTTGCCAATATTGATATGTGAAGAAGATGGAACTTCTTCAATACCAACTTCCTCTGTATGTGGTTCCTCTGATTGCTTCTACTGAGGGTCTGATTCAACATGCTTTTCTACAACTATATCTGCAAGAACTTGCATTACTGCTTGCTCTCTCTCTTTCTGTACTTCCTCCTTTTTGCCTCCCATTATAAGAATTATTCTTCTCTTAGTTCTCAATAAAGTTCCAAGAGACTTCAAGAATCTCTTCAAATGATCTTCATCCTTAACTTCACAGAACTATCTGATTACATGTTCTCTCATCTTTATGTCCTCTTCTTGTGCTCTCTATTTTCTATTCACAAGTTTGTTATACAAATCTTCTAGGATCTTACCATGAATAGTGCTAAGTTTCTTATCTACCACAATCATGTGTGTAACCATTGCATTTTCAAAGTTTAATCTGTCAAATGATCCATATAGATCATAGAATTTATTCAACTTAGTGAAGTCTCCATGCTTCAATATATCTTCATTAACTCTTTCAATTCTTGGTTTCCAAGTTTTCTTCTTGATTGAAACTACATCATCATCTTTAATTAATGCTACATTTCTAGGTATAGGTGGTACAACCACTTTCTATCTCTTGTCGGGTCCTATTGCACTCACTTTTACTCTTTTGCTAGGAATAGGAGAAAAAGATTTATCCCCTTCATCTTTTTCAGGTACTTCAACTTTTACCTTTACTGCAATAGGATCAACAGGACCTGCACTTGATGTCTCAGGTGAAATTACAAGATTTTCACTTTGCCTCAGGGCTTCTGCAGTCTTCTTAGCTATGTCAAACTCATGACTTGAGATACCAGATTCTTTCAATATTTTCTTCATAGTAGATTCAAATCTCTTACTAGATTGCTTCTTTTCTCTCAAACTTATTGTAGAGTTGAAATTCTATTCATAGGTTCCAAACCTATTTGCATGACCATCCAACTCACACTTTAACAATCTATTCACATATCCTACTAATTCTGCTTCAGATATTTCATAGCCAAGAGGGTCTATGAATTCCATTCTAGGCTCAACTACTTCAATGTAGGTGAAATTAGTGTCAACCATAAAAAAAATGTCATCTTTATGCTTTTCAACTAAGGATTGAGGAATCCTTGATTTGTTCTTAACAATATTCTGAAAAGTCTTCAATACAAGCTTCACACTGTCATTAACTTTATCAAAAAGGTGCTTCATGTAGACTGATTTTATTCTTTCCATTGTGTTCACATTGTCACTCCAATAAACTATGTAAGGAAATCTTCTCAAAATATGGAAAAACATATAGGTTATCAGAGATGAAAACCTAAATTGTGTGTACTTAGCCTTCTTAATCTTTTCTAAGTTCTCAAATAACTAAATTTTAAAAATTTCACATAGGTCTACTGGTTTCTTCTCAATACACATAAGATAAGCTACATGAATCATTCCTATAGCCATGTCATCTTCCCTTGAACTACCACAGAATTTAGTTGTTAGGATCTTGCAAAGGTACCTAACATCATCTTGCTTAATCTTACTTATCACAATTCCTCTACCATTATAACTAGATCCAGTGTTATCTAAAACAATCTTTCTCATGTTCTTTTCATTCAGTGGAATCTCTCCAACTTTTGATAATCTAGTAACTTCATGAATTAGGTCAGTAGTTATATCGATAACTCTATCCTCCATCCAGAATTTCCCATTATGGATTCTACTTAAAATGATCTTGGTACATTCCTCATCATTGAATTCATACTTCATGGAATATTTGATAATTTCATTATTCTCTAGGTGCCCATAAGCTGGTTTAACTGACATGTCTTGATTGTACAATTTCTTGTAATCATCACTAAAATCTGCATCTCCCAAAGTTTCAAACTTACAACCTAAATATCCTTTAACATTCCCAATGTGCAATACTCCATCTGGTACGGATGATAATGCTAGACTATCATCAATTTCAGTTGGTTCTACTGGTTCTTTCTTAATCTTTGGTCTATTCTTATCCTTAACATTATGAACCATAGAAATATCCATCTTATCAACTGATTAAAGATCAAAAACTACCTCAACTTTGCAAATCTAGGGTTTCGGTATGATCGTCGCTGCAAACTGCTTCCAAACTTCTTCAAATCATCCTCAACTCACTTTTCTTCTTTCAAATAAATTTTCAATCACTTTTTAATCGTAATAACTTCAATTTCAACCTTATAACACTTCACATTAACTCAATCTAACATCGCATTCATTCATTTTGCCGCTAAAACCTTAAAAAGTTGATTCTGCAAACCTACAACCATAAAACTTTTTGCGACCTCACAAAACACAATATTTTCTTTTTCGCACTTAACCATAGCATTAGTACAATATAATAAACCTATATCTAACTTCACAAAACTTAACTCATTCAAATTCCTAATCTACACTAATCCTAAGTCCTAAACTACAGAAACTTACATAATTTAAGTACTTAAAGAAGGGTCAAGTAAAGATTCATCCTTACCATTGGTTACATTACCTTCTTGACTACTTTCAGTGCTGATTGTACCTCCTTGATCTGTGCCTTTGTCAAATTCTACTTCATCTTTATTGCTACAACAACCTTTCTCTTTGTTTCTTGCATTTTCATTCCTTCTTGCATTGTTCCTAGGGTTAGGGTTATGATGATAACCTCCATTGTTCATTCTGCAAAATCTTGCTGAGTGTCCAAACTTGTTGCATATCTGACAAATGATTCCATTTTTTCCAAATCTCTGTCCTTGCTGGTTAATCTGTGACCTGCAATTTATAGCAATATGTCCTACTTTGTTGCATCTAAAACATACTACCACTTTTCTTTGATTTATTTCTTCAATAGATTTCTTATCTGCATTGTTAGTATTCCCAATCATTCCATCATAATTATTCAAAATTACTTTAGGTCTTCTACATTCGTTAGCTCTGTGTCCAAAACTATGACAATTATAACAATGTCCATTAAAAGGTTTACATTGCTGACCTGTGCAATCTCTCTTCATGTGCCCAATAGTATTACAAGGAAAACATCTACCTTTGAATTCTCTTTGCATACCTTTAGATGATTCTTCCTGTTTTGATTCTTCTTGCTTTGATTCTTCTTTCTCTCTAGGCGATTCTTCTTTAGGTGGATCTTCCAATGTGTTCTCATCTAGCCTTATTTCCTCCACACTTTTAGGTGTCTTTAGATCTGGCTTCTTACTTTCATGGTTTGTTCTAAACATACTATATCCAAATCCAGTCCTATCAAAGAATGGTTCTTCAAAAGAATTTTTTTTTTCAGTCTTATCACTTTTTGAATATAGCCTTTCAAGTTGTTGTTTAGATTGAGTTAGTTCACGTTTCACAATTTTATTATACTTCTCAAGTTCCACATACTGCACTTTTACTTTTTCAGATTCAGATGTTTCCTTTTCAAGTCTTGACCTCAAATCTTCATTCTCAATTTTTAATTTTTCATTATCAGGTCTCAAATTTCCATCTTTCATACTAAGCTTCAGATTTACTATCTTCAACTCATGCTTAAGGATATCATTTTATTTTTCTAATTCATCACAATCTTCAACAAGCATATTAGATTTCTTTTCAGATTTCAGATCTTCAATCTTACCTTTTAATTTGTCAATAACATTATTTGCATCTTCATATTTTCTTCTTAAGGAGTATCTTTCATCAGTAAGCATATCAATCTGTTCAAGAGCTTCTTCAAGATTCTTCTGAAGTTGATCCATATCCATAGAGATCTTACTCAAGCTGCTAAGCTTTCCTTGAATGCTCCTTCTCCAAGTAACTGTGCTCTGATACCAATTGTTAGAAATAGGAAATACTGAGAGGGGGGGTGAATCAGTATTTCACAAACTTTTTATTTTGCCCACTTATGAATATAACAGATTACTTTAGTGCATACAAAGATTATCAAGCTGATTAACAAACATAGCAGTAAATAGAAAGAACTCATAACACATCATATGTTCTCGAGGAAACCCTGGCCAAGGGAAAACCCCGGTGGGGATGGTACCCATAATGATCTCTAATCAAAAGTATCCTGTTAGGGATATTGGACCCTATTAGGAGTCAATTTACAATATATAGTAGATCTATCCTGGTTAAAGGACTTTAGGCCTTGTTAGAAGCCTTAACCCTGTTAGGAGTTAGATTACAAAACCTGATCACTAGAACTCACTGCCCAAACAGGTAATACAAAATGTTTCTGACTGTAATATGGTACTGCTTACAACTTCACATCAATATCCTTTGCTGCTATCACAATAAACAACTATCGCAAGTTATCTTTTCTATCCTTCTACATATCACTTGTATATTTCATTACATTTCAAGTATGCCTAATATATGAGTTATTAAAGCTAATAACTTTACATGGTTGGCTTCCAAAATCTTTATCCAAGAGTAAACATCTAGGATGTCATCCCTTCATAATGTTAAGTCATTATTTTGACAAGCAAAAATAATCCCTTAACTCTTTCGCTAAAACTGTCTCCAAAACTATTCTGTCTGCAAAACTATCTTCGGTAAACTTTGAATAACTTTGTCCATACTACTCCAAACTTTATGTGCATTGAGATGGGGTATCCTCATACTTTATAGAAGCTTTAGTTAACTACGCAAACAAAAATATTTCTCCAGTGGATGTCGCCAACTAAATCTTCATCGGGTGCTCTGTCAGGATCACTATATCCATACTTAGACAATTTCTTTCTTCAACTTGCCATACTTGCATTCCAGATTCTGTGCTCTCAATAGAGATCATATGTTTCCATAATGACAACATCTATGCATCCACATTAGCCAAATTGCCAACAGAATGGTTACCCCATCTCCTAGATTTCCCTAATTTTTTCTTTTTAGATATTGACGAAAGCTCTCTCTCATAATAACTAGACCAACTTAGCATTCCTTTTGAATCAGAAACTTTCCTCCAAGGACCAGCCTTAGGGGGTTATATTTTAATACTAGGTAAGTACCATGGGTTGCTTCCAGATTTTGTAGGGAGCTCAGTGATTGTAGAGAAGTTGCTTCACTTCCAAGAAGAAGTACCTATTTGGAAACATTTTCCATGTAAATCAAACTAGTTCCAAGAGACTTAGCAGGCACTATAACTACTTATTTTGTATGAATAATATGCTCAAAATGTCTCTTCTATAATGTTTTCTCTCTACGAAGTAGTCAAATTCTCCTTTTGTTGCATCCTACCACAATTTCCAAGCACATCATTTATTCAATGGAAGATATCAGATAGATATGTTGATTCATCCTAAGAAGAAGAAATTATGGTGGGTGAAGAAAAAATGACAATTTATTCTTAGCCTATCTCATATATGAAGCTTCTAAGGTTTAGAAAAAAATTACTACAAAGATTGAGACATTTTGTATCTCATGAATTGATCACCTCTGATGTTTCAGATAGATCACACTTTCCAACAACAAGGTAGGATCCCCATAAAGATGTCAGCAACATAACAGTTGACCTGAAAAGGAAACCCATTCTAATGAGAACTTGTTGTTGAGCAGTCTCCTTACTTCCAAAAATACCAAACACTGCACAATATCAACCTACACTAAAATGCAAGTTCATTTTTAGTCTATATAAGAATGATCCAATCCAATTTCACAGTATATTTTGTAAATAAAAACTTTTAAAAACATTAAATCTCTAGTTCAATTCAATCAATCCCATCACTAGAATTTAGAATTTTCATTGCTTTTCACATACATCGGTATAAAACAATATCAAAAAATACATTGAATAAATGGAATCATTTTAGAAAGACTTATCTTATCTTCCAAAATATATCAGGTATGTATCTTCTAGTGATGTAAACTACTTGCAATAGATACATGTAAAATGTTTTATCTAATAAATACAACAAGTCTTTAATCTTAACAATTGGAAAAAAAATGATAACAAAGAAACCAGTCATGAGCAATTTTTGAATTATAAAATGGTCATAATTTCTCTATTGCATTACATATACAAATAAAAAAAATATGATTAATATAATCATTCTACAATATCAATCCAAGATCTAACCTATAAAGAGATGATGATAATGTGGATGGCTTTAGAATAGAAAAGACAACACAAAAAGATATACTAATCAAATTATTATTTGATTTATCATAGCGAAAATAAATGAAATTAATCATGTACAAATCAGAACCATTATTTCCATGAAAAGTTACTAACAAATATATATCAAATCCTAAAATAGAAATTAATCTGTTATTGAAGGATTTGCAAGTTAAAAGTGTATCTTAGATAACATGGTATTTGTTAATTGTTCAATCTACATGAGCAATAATAACTTCCTCTAGAATATCAAATGTAAAGAATGGACAAAAGGAGATTATAATAGTTGGAAGAAGACATACAATCTCTTTCTAGTCTCAATTATTAAGTCATCATAACCCTCACTATCAAAGTCTATAGAACTACAAGATCAAAAGAGGTATATAGTAACTGCACCCACTTTGTCCCCTTCACAATCATTACAAAGACATTAAAAAAGTTCTTGAAAACATGATTTGAGAAAATAAAACTATTTTCATTTACTCTGTGGAAAAAGATTCTCTCTATCTATAGCTATCTATTACATCAATAGGAAAACCATCAGATCAATCCCATAAAGAGGAAAGTGTAAACAACCATACTAATATTGATGGGTTATAGGAAAGAAATAGATGGGATGGGAAAGTTACAGATATTCCATGCTTGAGTAGTTTAGTATCCAACAAAAATGAATGATTGATAGCTCAAGGATTGATCTGTTGAGAAGTGAAATGTCCTGTAACTTTGAAAGCTGGTGATTATTTCTATACTAGTAATAAATCTAGCAGTATGTTCCAAAAACTCTTCAAAAATAAAAGCAAAGAAGGCAACGAACTTTAACACTAAAGGAATAACCAGACATTTGGCTAAAAGCCTCTGGCTAAGATATCTACAATATAATTTGATAATTCATAATACCATCAATGCATTGATTAAGTGGGCTATCTTGATCATTTAACCTTGTTGAATCTAACAATTTCTTGTGGACTTTCTTGAAAAAAAGAAGTAAATTTTGACAGACATCCTACAAATTCTCATATTCACTATGCATTAAGTAGTATAAATTTGATCAAATTTGATGCGATCCCTAGCATTTCAGCTTGCTAAAACATCTTACAAATCAAGACTAAACATTGTCAAATTCTTAGAAACATCAATTAAGCTACTTTATACATACCTCCCATCAGTCATGCTCACAACATAGAAGAGTTTCCAATTCCTTCTCTGAAAATACTTACAAAGTGGAAATGGAAAACACCTGTAAATAATAGAAACAAGGATTCAACCACCAAAAGTATTAAAATATTGAGATAGGTTCTAAAAAATGTACATAATAATTTGGGAAAATGAAATTTTATAAAAAATCAAATCTAGAACTGGTTCTATAAAAATTATTGAAGAGAGTAAACCAAATTGATGAAATCTAGAGTTAGTTGAGTAAACCAATGAAGTTCCACACATTTTATGTCTTATGTATCAATTCATTTTCAAAAGGGCTAGGCACATTAGTAAGTCCATTGTATGCCTTCACAAAAGCCAAGTTTTATGTGTATGCATGATAGTACATAAAAAAATGCATTGTAAGAACTCACCATAAGCACTGTAAGGTTGCCCTTATTTTCCTCTTCTTCCCTCTTCAGTTTCTCTATATTAACATTTTCTTTAGCATCAATTCTAACAAAAATAATTTTCATGCCACACATTAGAGCACTTGTCGGATTTTTTCCATGAGATGAGACATGAATGATACAGACATTCTGATGCACATCTCCCCTTGTCCTTAATAGTTTCCACACAATTGAACACCAAATAAGCTCAAAACTAATTAATTCTACTCTTAGCATTTGGTTTCATGCAGTTCACAATGTTTGAGCACATAGTTGATGATAAGCACATATGACCATCAATCTAGCATACTCCCCTGCAGCACCAACACTGGCTTGTAGAGAGAAAGAATCAAACCCTGTGATTTCATAAAGAAGTTGTCCAAAGATGATGAACATTTCTTGCATTGACATATGTATGCTCAACTATTTTGAAATAAGAATTTGGGTGAAGAACCCACATAGTTTTCTAGGTTTCTCATTGGGAAACATATTTCTAACTTAATAACTAGTAGCTTAATTAAGAGGGGCAAAAGGATGAATGTCAGAGAACTTGGGTCAAGTAATGGGCTTCATCTCCATGGTTGCATTCAATTTCATTGTGTATAAGATCCCAATGGTATCATACTATGGCACAAGGAGAGATATTTTTCTTGTAACCTATGAATATACCGTAGCAGCTCATGCTCTATGTGATACCAAAAAATTTTAGCCCAATTTATCAGAACAATAAAAAACCTGATTAGTAAAAGAAACAATACCAAATGAATATATTTAACCTTAGACTTTACATGTTAAAAATTAGATGTGTCAAAAAAGGGCTATCTCTGAGAAGGTGTTCTGGAATGGAATTGTGAACCTCTGGGGAAAGGGACTCTTCTATAAAGTTCACCTGGGTGATACACAAAATTTATCATAAAAAGAATAAATGATAATAATTAAGGCAAGACAATGGATGCGAAGTGAACTTATAGATTTACTCCTTGTAAAAACTTCAAGAAACTTACCATGTCCTCTAAGGTTGTTGTCTCCTCAAAAGAAATAGTGATATGCAACATTCAGGTTGCTAAATTATTATTTAAAATTGGGGCACTATGATCTGTTAAACTCAAAATATAATCATATCATATATCAAAATATAGGTCAATCGAAATCCATATTTTTTTAAATGGTTCGAAATGGCAGTCTAGTTTCAGATATATAAATAACTATACAAATCTTGTAGTAGGCCCTGTCTACATGACACTCACTGTAATTGAATTAATGACACACGGATTTATCTCATTTTTAAGAGCTACCTCTGAAATGACCAAGGAATCTAAACAATTGATCATTACAGTATCAAAGAATGGAGCATCCTCAACATTAACAATACCTAGTTTCTGCAATCCAGTGACAAATGCTCCCACCAAACCATGTATACATTTTACAAATTTTATCAATCCTTCCAAACCATGATATATTGCATACATAGCAGACATATTGGCAAGAAATGTCTAGATTCATACACTAAATAGTTAAAATCATTTCAATTAGCTTGAAAGTATTTAGATAAGAACTAATCAAAATGTTGTACAAACACAAATAGCTACTCTTTCACATTTATATCCTCACATTAAAAATTTGTCTTTCAGCTCTTAACCATTGGAAAGTAAAGAAATTTACTTATGTAGTTGTAGAAGCCATAACATACAAAGATCTCAACAATCATACTCTTCATCAATTCCATTTGATCTCACTACATGAGGACTATAGTGCAATAAGAGTGTTGCTACCAAAAAAGATGCAACTCTATATATCTCAATCAAATTAAAGCATTTATGCAGCCACAAAAAAATAGAAAGATGAAATTATTTCCTATGATGTAATTAATTTGTTGTTTAAGTTGGGGATTGCAACCATAGAAACTAAAGTGTAAAAAATGCAGTGATGCATGAACATATACAGTTTATGTGGCATAAATGTCAAACAGGGCATAAATAGAGCTACATGTTCATAGATTTACATATACAATACTTCTTATGTTTGGATTCTGGTATCTAAATTATTTTTTTTATCCTATGAATAATGGGTGTATTGAGCATCACTTTGCAGGGGACTCAAGTGCATTGAATGAACTATATTATTTGACCATATGAAACTCTATAAGATCAACTCGATCCAAAAACAAGGAGCTACATGTGATGAGTTTCTAATGCATTTATTGGATTTTAGAATAATCATTGGAATCCTCCATTTCTTAAGCTCCTGATCCACTATTGACAGTGAGAGTTCTAAATGTCAAAAGTTCTTTATGAGCAATATTGATTAAAGAAGAAAAAATGACCTAGTAAATGAAAGATCTATTAAGGCAACAAAGACTAATGCTAGGGACAATAATAGTCCCAAAACTAATAGTTTCTTGTTTTGATGTGGATTGACATTTACAAACAAAAATGACAAGATCTCTATTACCTATGTTGTGTAGATGTTACTAGTTTCCTTATGTCACTTATTGTTATGCTCCCTTGTTTGCATTTTGATCCTTAGTGTAGGCTTCCCATGGGAATCCAAATTGACTCCAATAATCTTCCTGGGAATCATTCTTTTGTACTCTCGAGATGTAGCCAAGAAACCCGCATGAGGTCATCCATAGCCCATGGGAACACCAAACCTCTGAGCAAACGCAACAACAATATCCACCCCAAATTCCCCAGGTGGATTTAACAATGTGAGGGCCAACAAATTAAAATCTATGACAACCTTGACACTATTAGCATGAACATTCTTTACAAAATGAGAGTAATCAATAACTTCCCCCTTCATTCCATGGTATTTCACAAGCACTCCACAAACATCCTTGGAACTATAATCAAAATCCTTCAAATCATATCTAATGACATTTAACCCAAATCTATCTATCCTTGTCTGGCACACATCAAATGTA